>CALZFC010000115.1:0-240000 GCA_945643635.1 Allodiplogaster sudhausi
CAATGCATCTTTTAATGAAGCGCATCCGTAGCCCGGTTAGCTCAGTCGGTAGAGCACCAGACTCTTAATCTGGCTGTCGCGGGTTCGAGCCCCGCATCGGGCTTCAACGTTTTCTTTTTTCACGGTTCAATAAAGACAATCTATTTTGCAATGCAGATATTGTTCGTTGAATTTATTTTTGAACTTTACAACTCTGTTCTTCGCGTTTTTGCACGACCTCTTTTTTGAACAACGTTCTTTCGCATCTTTTAATGAAGCGCATCCGTAGCCCGTTAGCTCAGTCGGTAGAGCACCAGACTCTTAATCTGGCTGTCGCGGGTTCGAGCCCCGCATCGGGCTTCAACTTTTTCTTTTTTCACGGTTCAATAAAGACAAATCTATTTTGCAATGCAGATATTGTTCGTTGAATTTATTTTTGAACTTTACAACTCTGTTCTTCGCGTTTTTGCACGACCTCTTTTTTGAACAACGTTCTTTCGCATCTTTTAATGAGCGCATCCGTAGCCCGGTTAGCTCAGTCGGTAGAGCACAGACTCTTAATCTGGCTGTCGCGGGTTCGAGCCCCGCATCGGGCTTTAACCCGGTTCCTTTTTTTTGCACGGTTCAATAAAGACAAATCTATTTTGCAATGCATCTTTTAATGAAGCGCATCCGTAGCCCGGTTAGCTCAGTCGGTAGAGCACCAGACTCTTAATCTGGCTGTCGCGGGTTCGAGCCCCGCATCGGGCTTCAACTTTTTCTTTTTTCACGTTCAATAAAGACAAATCTATTTTGCAATGCAGATATTGTTCGTTGAATTTATTTTTGAACTTTACAACTCTGTTCTTCGCGTTTTTGCACGACCTCTTTTTGAACAACGTTCTTTTCGCATCTTTTAATGAAGCGCATCCGTAGCCCGGTTAGCTCAGTCGGTAGAGCACCAGACTCTTAATCTGGCTGTCGCGGTTCGAGCCCCGCATCGGGCTTTAAATTTTCTTTTTTCACGGTTCAATAAAGACAAATCTATTTTTGCAATGCAGATATTGTTCGTTGAATTTATTTTTGAACTTTACAACTCTGTTCTTCGCGTTTTTGCACGACCTCTTTTTTGAACAACGTTCTTTCGCATCTTTTAATGAAGCGCATCCGTAGCCCGGTTAGCTCAGTCGGTAGAGCACCAGACTCTTAATCTGGCTGTCGCGGTTCGAGCCCCGCATCGGGCTTCAACTTTTTCTTTTTTTACGGTTCAATAAAGACAAATCTATTTTGCAATGCATCTTTTATGAAGCGCATCCGTAGCCCGGTTAGCTCAGTCGGTAGAGCACCAGACTCTTAATCTGGCTGTCGCGGGTTCGAGCCCCGCATCGGGATTCAAGTTTTTCTTTTTCTTCACGGTTCATAGACAAATCTATTTTGCAATGCTCTTTTAATGAAGCGCATCCGTAGCCCGGTTAGCTCAGTCGGTAGAGCACCAGACTCTTAATCTGGCTGTAGCGGGTTCGAGCCCGCATCGGGCTTTAAACGTTTCTTTCTTTTTTCACGTTTCAATAAGACAAATCTATTTTTGCAATGCATCTTTTAATGAAGCGCATCCGTAGCCCGGTTAGCTCAGTCGGTAGAGCACCAGACTCTTAATCTGGCTGTCGCGGGTTCGAGCCCCGCATCGGGCTTCAACTTTTTCTTTTTTCACGGTTCAATAAAGACAAATCTATTTTGCAATGCAGATATTGTTCGTTGAATTTATTTTTGAACTTTACAACTCTGTTCTTCGCGTTTTTGCACGACCTCTTTTTTGAACAACGTTCTTTCGCATCTTTTAATGAAGCGCATCCGTAGCCCGGTTAGCTCAGTCGGTAGAGCACCAGACTCTTAATCTGGCTGTCGCGGGTTCGAGCCCCGCATCGGGTTTCAAACTTTTTCTTTTTTCACGGTTCAATAAAGACAAATCTATTTTGCAATGCAGATATTGTTCGTTGAATTTATTTTTGAACTTTACAACTCTGTTCTTCGCGTTTTTGCACGACCTCTTTTTTGAACAACGTTCTTTCGCATCTTTTAATGAAGCGCATCCGTAGCCCGGTTAGCTCAGTCGGTAGAGCACCAGACTCTTAATCTGGCTGTCGCGGGTTCGAGCCCCGCATCGGGCTTCAACTTTTCCTTTTTTCACGGTTCAATAAAGACAAATCTATTTTGCAATGCATCTTTTAATGAAGCGCATCATACCCGGTTAGCTCAGTCGGTAGAGCACCAGACTCTTAATCTGGCTGTCGCGGGTTCGAGCCCGCATCGGGATTCAAGTTTTCTTTTTTCACGGTTCAATAAAGACAAATCTTTTTGCAATGCATCTTTTAATGAAGCGCATCCGTAGCCCGGTTAGCTCAGTCGGTGAAGCACCAACTCTTAATCTTGCTGTAGCGGGTTCGAGCCCCGCATCGGGCTTTTAACGTTTTCTTTTTTTCACGGTTCAATAAGACAAATCTATTTTGCAATGCATCTTTTAATGAAGCGCATCCGTAGCCCGGTTAGCTCAGTCGGTAGAGCACCAGACTCTTAATCTGGCTGTCGCGGGTTCGAGCCCCGCATCGGGCTTCAACTTTTTCTTTTTTCACGGTTCAATAAAGACAAATCTATTTTGCAATGCAGATATTGTTCGTTGAATTTATTTTTGAAACTTTACAACTCTGTTCTTCGCGTTTTTGCACGACCTCTTTTTTGAACAACGTTCTTTCGCATCTTTTAATGAAGCGCATCCGTAGCCCGGTTAGCTCAGTCGGTAGAGCACCAGACTCTTAATCTGGCTGTCGCGGTTCGAGCCCCGCATCGGGCTTTAACGTTTTCTTTTTTCACGGTTCAATAAAGACAAATCTATTTTGCAATGCATCTTTTAATGAAGCGCATCCGTAGCCCGTTGCTCAGTCGTAGAGCACCAGACTCTTAATCTTGCTGTAGCGGTTTCGAGCCCCGCATCGGGCTTTAAACGTTTTCTTTTTTCACGGTTCAATAAAGACAAATCTATTTTGCAATGCATCTTTTAATGAAGCGCATCCGTAGCCCGGTTAGCTCAGTCGGTAGAGCACCAGACTCTTAATCTGGCTGTCGCGGGTTCGAGCCCCATCGGGCTTCAACTTTTCTTTTTTTTTCACGTTCAATAAAGACAAATCTATTTTGCAATGCAGATATTGTTCGTTGAATTTATTTTTGAACTTTACAACTCTGTTCTTCGCGTTTTTGCACGACCTCTTTTTTGAACAACGTTCTTTCGCATCTTTTAATGAAGCGCATCCGTAGCCCGGTTAGCTCAGTCGGTAGAGCACCAGACTCTTAATCTGGCTGTCGCGGGTTCGAGCCCCGCTCGGGGGCTTTAAATTGTTTCTTTTTTCACGGTTCAATAAAGACAAATCTATTTTGCAATGCAGATATTGTTCGTTGAATTTATTTTTGAACTTTACAACTCTGTTCTTCGCGTTTTTGCACGACCTCTTTTTTGAACAACGTTCTTTCGCATCTTTTAATGAAGCGCATCCGTAGCCCGGTTAGCTCAGTCGGTAGAGCACCAGACTCTTAATCTGGCTGTCGCGGGTTCGAGCCCCGCATCGGCTTCAACTTTTTCTTTTTTTACGGTTCAATAAAGACAAATCTATTTTGCAATGCATCTTTTTAATGAAGCGCATCCGTAGCCCGGTTAGCTCAGTCGGTAGAGCACCAGACTCTTAATCTTGCTGTCGCGGGTTCGAGCCCCGCATCGGGCTTTAACGTTTTCTTTTTTCACGGTTCAATAAAGACAATCTATTTTGCAATGCATCTTTTAATGAAGCGCATCCGTAGCCCGGTTAGCTCAGTCGGTAGAGCACCAGACTCTTAATCTTGCTGTCGCGGGTTCGAGCCCCGCATCGGGCTTTAAACGTTTTCTTTTTTCACGGTTCAATAAAGACAAATCTATTTTGCAATGCATCTTTTAATGAAGCGCATCCATAGCCGGTTAGCTCAGTCGGTAGAGCACCAGACTCTTAATCTGGCTGTCGCGGGTTCGAGCCCCGCATCGGCTTTAACTTTTTCTTTTTCACGGTTCAATAAGATAAATCTATTTTGCAATGCTTCTTTTAAATGAAGCGCATCCGTAGCCCGTTTAGCTCAGTCGGTAGAGCACCAGACTCTTAATCTGGCTGTCGCGGGTTCGAGCCCCGCATCGGGCTTCAAATTGTTCTTTTTTCACGGTTCAATAAAGACAAATCTATTTTGCAATGCAGATATTGTTCGTTGAATTTATTTTTGAACTTTACAACTCTGTTCTTCGCGTTTTTTGCACGACCTCTTTTTTGAACAACGTTCTTTCGCATCTTTTAATGAAGCGCATCCGTAGCCCGGTTAGCTCAGTCGGTAGAGCACCAGACTCTTAATCTGGCTGTCGCGGGTTCGAGCCCCGCATCGGGCTTCAACGTTTTCTTTTTTCACGGTTCAATAAAGACAAATCTATTTTGCAATGCAGATATTGTTCGTTGAATTTATTTTTGAACTTTACAACTCTGTTCTTCGCGTTTTTGCACGACCTCTTTTTTGAACAACGTTCTTTCGCATCTTTTAATGAAGCGCATCCGTAGCCCGGTTAGCTCAGTCGGTAGAGCACCAGACTCTTAATCTGGCTGTCGCGGGTTCGAGCCCCGCATCGGGCTTCAACGTTTTCTTTTTTCACGGTTCAATAAAGACAAATCTATTTTGCAATGCAGATATTGTTCGTTGAATTTATTTTTGAACTTTACAACTCTGTTCTTCGCGTTTTTGCACGACCTCTTTTTTGAACAACGTTCTTTCGCATCTTTTAATGAAGCGCATCCGTAGCCCGGTTAGCTCAGTCGGTAGAGCACCAGACTCTTAATCTGGCTGTCGCGGGTTCGAGCCCCGCATCGGGCTTTAAATTTTTCTTTTTTCACGGTTCAATAAAGACAAATCTATTTTGCAATGCAGATATTGTTCGTTGAATTTATTTTTGAACTTTACAACTCTGTTCTTCGCGTTTTTGCACGACCTCTTTTTTGAACAACGTTCTTTCGCATCTTTTAATGAAGCGCATCCGTAGCCCGGTTAGCTCAGTCGGTAGAGCACCAGACTCTTAATCTGGCTGTCGCGGGTTCGAGCCCCGCATCGGGCTTCAACGTTTTCTTTTTTCACGGTTCAATAAAGACAAATCTATTTTGCAATGCAGATATTGTTCGTTGAATTTATTTTTGGACTTTACAACTCTGTTCTTCGCGTTTTTGCACGACCTCTTTTTTGAACAACGTTCTTTCGCATCTTTTAATGAAGCGCATCCGTAGCCCGGTTAGCTCAGTCGGTAGAGCACCAGACTCTTAATCTGGCTGTCGCGGGTTCGAGCCCCGCATCGGGCTTCAACGTTTTTCTTTTTTCACGGTTCAATAAAGACAAATCTATTTTGCAATGCAGATATTGTTCGTTGAATTTATTTTTGAACTTTACAACTCTGTTCTTCGCGTTTTTGACACGACCTCTTTTTGAACAACGTTCTTTCGCATCTTTTAATGAAGCGCATCCGTAGCCCGGTTAGCTCAGTCGGTAGAGCACCAGACTCTTAATCTGGCTGTCGCGGGTTCGAGCCCCGCATCGGGCTTCAAGTGTTTCTTTTTTCACGGTTCAATAAAGACAAATCTATTTTGCAATGCAGATATTGTTCGTTGAATTTATTTTTGAACTTTACAACTCTGTTCTTCGCGTTTTTGCACGACCTCTTTTTTGAACAACGTTCTTTCGCATCTTTTAATGAAGCGCATCCGTAGCCCGGTTAGCTCAGTCGGTAGAGCACCAGACTCTTAATCTGGCTGTCGCGGGTTCGAGCCCCGCATCGGGCTTCAAGTTTTTCTTTTTTCACGGTTCAATAAAGACAAATCTATTTTGCAATGCAGATATTGTTCGTTGAATTTATTTTTGAACTTTACAACTCTGTTCTTCGCGTTTTTGCACGACCTCTTTTTTGAACAACGTTCTTTCGCATCTTTTAATGAAGCGCATCCGTAGCCCGGTTAGCTCAGTCGGTAGAGCACCAGACTCTTAATCTGGCTGTCGCGGGTTCGAGCCCCGCATCGGGCTTCAACGTTTTCTTTTTTCACGGTTCAATAAAGACAAATCTATTTTGCAATGCAGATATTGTTCGTTGAATTTATTTTTGAACTTTACAACTCTGTTCTTCGCGTTTTTGCACGACCTCTTTTTTGAACAACGTTCTTTCGCATCTTTTAATGAAGCGCATCCGTAGCCGGTTAGCTCAGTCGGTAGAGCACCAGACTCTTAATCTGGCTGTCGCGGGTTCGAGCCCCGCATCGGGCTTTAAGTTTTTCTTTTTTCACGGTTCAATAAAGACAAATCTATTTTGCAATGCAGATATTGTTCGTTGAATTTATTTTTGAACTTTACAACTCTGTTCTTCGCGTTTTTGCACGACCTCTTTTTTGAACAACGTTCTTTCGCATCTTTTAATGAAGCGCATCCGTAGCCCGGTTAGCTCAGTCGGTAGAGCACCAGACTCTTAATCTGGCTGTCGCGGGTTCGAGCCCCGCATCGGGCTTCAACGTTTTCTTTTTTCACGGTTCAATAAAGACAAATCTATTTTGCAATGCAGATATTGTTCGTTGAATTTATTTTTGAACTTTACAACTCTGTTCTTCGCGTTTTTTGCACGACCTCTTTTTGAACAACGTTCTTTCGCATCTTTTAATGAAGCGCATCCGTAGCCCGGTTAGCTCAGTCGGTAGAGCACCAGACTCTTAATCTGGCTGTCGCGGGTTCGAGCCCCGCATCGGGCTTCAACGTTTCTTTTTTTCACGGTTCAATAAAGACAAATCTATTTTGCAATGCAGATATTGTTCGTTGAATTTATTTTTGAACTTTACAACTCTGTTCTTCGCGTTTTTGCACGACCTCTTTTTTGAACAACGTTCTTTCGCATCTTTTAATGAAGCGCATCCGTAGCCCGGTTAGCTCAGTCGGTAGAGCACCAGACTCTTAATCTGGCTGTCGCGGGTTCGAGCCCCGCATCGGGCTTTAAGTTTTTCTTTTTCACGGTTCAATAAAGACAAATCTATTTTGCAATGCAGATATTGTTCGTTGAATTTATTTTTGAACTTTACAACTCTGTTCTTCGCGTTTTTGCAACGACCTCTTTTTTGAACAACGTTCTTTCGCATCTTTTAATGAAGCGCATCCGTAGCCCGGTTAGCTCAGTCGGTAGAGCACCAGACTCTTAATCTGGCTGTCGCGGGTTCGAGCCCCGCATCGGGCTTCAACGTTTTCTTTTTTCACGGTTCAATAAAGACAAATCTATTTTGCAATGCAGATATTGTTCGTTGAATTTATTTTTGAACTTTACAACTCTGTTCTTCGCGTTTTTGCACGACCTCTTTTTTGAACAACGTTCTTTCGCATCTTTTAATGAAGCGCATCCGTAGCCCGGTTAGCTCAGTCGGTAGAGCACCAGACTCTTAATCTGGCTGTCGCGGGTTCGAGCCCCGCATCGGGCTTTAAATTGTTCTTTTTTCACGGTTCAATAAAGACAAATCTATTTTGCAATGCAGATATTGTTCGTTGAATTTATTTTTGAACTTTACAACTCTGTTCTTCGCGTTTTTGCACGACCTCTTTTTTGAACAACGTTCTTTCGCATCTTTTAATGAAGCGCATCCGTAGCCCGGTTAGCTCAGTCGGTAGAGCACCAGACTCTTAATCTGGCTGTCGCGGGTTCGAGCCCCGCATCGGGCTTTAAGTTTTTCTTTTTTCACGGTTCAATAAAGACAAATCTATTTTGCAATGCAGATATTGTTCGTTGAATTTATTTTTGAACTTTACAACTCTGTTCTTCGCGTTTTTGCACGACCTCTTTTTTGAACAACGTTCTTTCGCATCTTTTAATGAAGCGCATCCGTAGCCCGGTTAGCTCAGTCGGTAGAGCACCAGACTCTTAATCTGGCTGTCGCGGGTTCGAGCCCCGCATCGGGCTTCAACGTTTTCTTTTTTCACGGTTCAATAAAGACAAATCTATTTTGCAATGCAGATATTGTTCGTTGAATTTATTTTTGAACTTTACAACTCTGTTCTCTGCGTTTTTGCACGACCTCTTTTTTGAACAACGTTCTTTCGCATCTTTTAATGAAGCGCATCCGTAGCCCGGTTAGCTCAGTCGGTAGAGCACCAGACTCTTAATCTGGCTGTCGCGGGTTCGAGCCCCGCATCGGGCTTCAAGTTTTTCTTTTTTCACGGTTCAATAAAGACAAATCTATTTTGCAATGCAGATATTGTTCGTTGAATTTATTTTTGAACTTTACAACTCTGTTCTTCGCGTTTTTGCACGACCTCTTTTTTGAACAACGTTCTTTCGCATCTTTTAATGAAGCGCATCCGTAGCCCGGTTAGCTCAGTCGGTAGAGCACCAGACTCTTAATCTGGCTGTCGCGGGTTCGAGCCCCGCATCGGGCTTCAACGTTTTTTTTTTCACGGTTCAATAAAGACAAATCTATTTTGCAATGCAGATATTGTTCGTTGAATTTATTTTTGAACTTTACAACTCTGTTCTTCGCGTTTTTGCACGACCTCTTTTTTGAACAACGTTCTTTCGCATCTTTTAATGAAGCGCATCCGTAGCCCGGTTAGCTCAGTCGGTGAGCACCAGACTCTTAATCTGGCTGTCGCGGGTTCGAGCCCCGCATCGGGCTTCAAGTGTTTCTTTTTTCACGGTTCAATAAAGACAAATCTATTTTGCAATGCAGATATTGTTCGTTGAATTTATTTTTGAACTTTACAACTCTGTTCTTCGCGTTTTTGCACGACCTCTTTTTTGAACAACGTTCTTTCGCATCTTTTAATGAAGCGCATCCGTAGCCCGGTTAGCTCAGTCGGTAGAGCACCAGACTCTTAATCTGGCTGTCGCGGGTTCGAGCCCCGCATCGGGATTCATTGTTTCTTTTTTCACGGTTCAATAAAGACAAATCTATTTTGCAATGCAGATATTGTTCGTTGAATTTATTTTTGAACTTTACAACTCTGTTCTTCGCGTTTTTGCACGACCTCTTTTTTGAACAACGTTCTTTCGCATCTTTTAATGAAGCGCATCCGTAGCCCGGTTAGCTCAGTCGGTAGAGCACCAGACTCTTAATCTGGCTGTCGCGGGTTCGAGCCCCGCATCGGGCTTCAACGTTTTCTTTTTTCACGGTTCAATAAAGACAAATCTATTTTGCAATGCAGATATTGTTCGTTGAATTTATTTTTGACTTTACAACTCTGTTCTTCGCGTTTTTGCACGACCTCTTTTTTGAACAACGTTCTTTCGCATCTTTTAATGAAGCGCATCCGTAGCCCGGTTAGCTCAGTCGGTAGAGCACCAGACTCTTAATCTGGCTGTCGCGGGTTCGAGCCCCGCATCGGGCTTCAATTGTTCTTTTTTTTCACGGTTCAATAAAGACAAATCTATTTTGCAATGCAGATATTGTTCGTTGAATTTATTTTTGAACTTTACAACTCTGTTCTTCGCGTTTTTGCACGACCTCTTTTTTGAACAACGTTCTTTCGCATCTTTTAATGAAGCGCATCCGTAGCCCGGTTAGCTCAGTCGGTAGAGCACCAGACTCTTAATCTGGCTGTCGCGGTTCGAGCCCCGCATCGGGCTTTAAGTTTTTCTTTTTTCACGGTTCAATAAAGACAAATCTATTTTGCAATGCAGATATTGTTCGTTGAATTTATTTTTGAACTTTACAACTCTGTTCTTCGCGTTTTTGCACGACCTCTTTTTTGAACAACGTTCTTTCGCATCTTTTAATGAAGCGCATCCGTAGCCCGGTTAGCTCAGTCGGTAGAGCACCAGACTCTTAATCTGGCTGTCGCGGGTTCGAGCCCCGCATCGGGCTTCAACGTTTTCTTTTTTCACGGTTCAATAAAGACAAATCTATTTTGCAATGCAGATATTGTTCGTTGAATTTATTTTTGAACTTTACAACTCTGTTCTTCGCGTTTTTGCACGACCTCTTTTTTGAACAACGTTCTTTCGCATCTTTTAATGAAGCGCATCCGTAGCCCGGTTAGCTCAGTCGGTAGAGCACCAGACTCTTAATCTGGCTGTCGCGGGTTCGAGCCCCGCATCGGGCTTCAAGTTTTTCTTTTTTCACGGTTCAATAAAGACAAATCTATTTTGCAATGCAGATATTGTTCGTTGAATTTATTTTTGAACTTTACAACTCTGTTCTTCGCGTTTTTGCACGACCTCTTTTTTGAACAACGTTCTTTCGCATCTTTTAATGAAGCGCATCCGTAGCCCGGTTAGCTCAGTCGGTAGAGCACCAGACTCTTAATCTGGCTGTCGCGGGTTCGAGCCCCGCATCGGGCTTCAACGTTTTCTTTTTTCACGGTTCAATAAAGACAAATCTATTTTGCAATGCAGATATTGTTCGTTGAATTTATTTTTGAACTTTACAACTCTGTTCTTTCGCGTTTTTGCACGACCTCTTTTTTTGAACACGTTCTTTCGCATCTTTTAATGAAGCGCATCCGTAGCCCGGTTAGCTCAGTCGGTAGAGCACCAGACTCTTAATCTGGCTGTCGCGGGTTCGAGCCCCGCATCGGGCTTCAAGTTTTCTTTTTTCACGGTTCAATAAAGACAAATCTATTTTGCAATGCAGATATTGTTCGTTGAATTTATTTTTGAACTTTACAACTCTGTTCTTCGCGTTTTTTGCACGACCTCTTTTTTGAACAACGTTCTTTCGCATCTTTTAATGAAGCGCATCCGTAGCCCGGTTAGCTCAGTCGGTAGAGCACCAGACTCTTAATCTGGCTGTCGCGGGTTCGAGCCCCGCATCGGGCTTCAAGTTTTCTTTTTTCACGGTTCAATAAAGACAAATCTATTTTGCAATGCAGATATTGTTCGTTGAATTTATTTTTTGACTTTACAACTCTGTTCTTCGCGTTTTTGCACGACCTCTTTTTTGAACAACGTTCTTTCGCATCTTTTAATGAAGCGCATCCGTAGCCCGGTTAGCTCAGTCGGTAGAGCACCAGACTCTTAATCTGGCTGTCGCGGGTTCGAGCCCCGCATCGGGATTCAAGTGTTTTCTTTTTTCACGGTTCAATAAAGACAAATCTATTTTGCAATGCAGATATTGTTCGTTGAATTTATTTTTGAACTTTACAACTCTGTTCTTCGCGTTTTTGCACGACCTCTTTTTTGAACAACGTTCTTTCGCATCTTTTAATGAAGCGCATCCGTAGCCCGGTTAGCTCAGTCGGTAGAGCACCAGACTCTTAATCTGGCTGTCGCGGGTTCGAGCCCCGCATCGGGCTTCAAGTTTTTCTTTTTTCACGGTTCAATAAAGACAAATCTATTTTGCAATGCAGATATTGTTCGTTGAATTTATTTTTGAACTTTACAACTCTGTTCTTCGCGTTTTTGCACGACCTCTTTTTTGAACAACGTTCTTTCGCATCTTTTAATGAAGCGCATCCGTAGCCCGGTTAGCTCAGTCGGTAGAGCACCAGACTCTTAATCTGGCTGTCGCGGGTTCGAGCCCCGCATCGGGCTTCAACGTTTTCTTTTTTCACGGTTCAATAAAGACAAATCTATTTTGCAATGCAGATATTGTTCGTTGAATTTATTTTTGAACTTTACAACTCTGTTCTTCGCGTTTTTGCACGACCTCTTTTTTGAACAACGTTCTTTCGCATCTTTTAATGAAGCGCATCCGTAGCCCGGTTAGCTCAGTCGGTAGAGCACCAGACTCTTAATCTGGCTGTCGCGGGTTCGAGCCCCGCATCGGGCTTCAAGTTTTTCTTTTTTCACGGTTCAATAAAGACAAATCTATTTTGCAATGCAGATATTGTTCGTTGAATTTATTTTTGAACTTTACAACTCTGTTCTTCGCGTTTTTGCACGACCTCTTTTTTGAACAACGTTCTTTCGCATCTTTTAATGAAGCGCATCCGTAGCCCGGTTAGCTCAGTCGGTAGAGCACCAGACTCTTAATCTGGCTGTCGCGGGTTCGAGCCCCGCATCGGGCTTCAAGTTTTTCTTTTTTCACGGTTCAATAAAGACAAATCTATTTTGCAATGCAGATATTGTTCGTTGAATTTATTTTTGAACTTTACAACTCTGTTCTTCGCGTTTTTGAACGACCTCTTTTTTGAACAACGTTCTTTCGCATCTTTTAATGAAGCGCATCCGTAGCCCGGTTAGCTCAGTCGGTAGAGCACCAGACTCTTAATCTGGCTGTCGCGGTTTCGAGCCCCGCATCGGGCTTTAACGTTTTCTTTTTTCACGGTTCAATAAAGACAAATCTATTTTGCAATGCATCTTTTAATGAAGCGCATCCGTAGCCCGGTTAGCTCAGTCGGTAGAGCACCAGACTCTTAATCTGCTGTAGCGGGTTCGAGCCCCGCATCGGGCTTTAATGTTTTCTTTTTTCACGGTTCAATAAAGACAAATCTATTTTGCAATGCATCTTTTAATGAAGCGCATCCGTAGCCCGGTTAGCTCAGTCGGTAGAGCACCAGACTCTTAATCTGGCTGTCGCGGGTTCGAGCCCCGCATCGGGATTCAATTTTTCTTTTTTCACGGTTCAATAAAGACAAATCTATTTTGCAATGCAGATATTGTTCGTTGAATTTATTTTTGAACTTTACAACTCTGTTCTTCGCGTTTTTGCACGACCTCTTTTTTGAACAACGTTCTTTCGCATCTTTTAATGAAGCGCATCCGTAGCCCGGTTAGCTCAGTCGGTAGAGCACCAGACTCTTAATCTGGCTGTCGCGGGTTCGAGCCCCGCATCGGGCTTCAAGTTTTTCTTTTTTCACGGTTCAATAAAGACAAATCTATTTTGCAATGCAGATATTGTTCGTTGAATTTATTTTTGAACTTTACAACTCTGTTCTTCGCGTTTTTGCACGACCTCTTTTTTGAACAACGTTCTTTCGCATCTTTTAATGAAGCGCATCCGTAGCCCGGTTAGCTCAGTCGGTAGAGCACCAGACTCTTAATCTGGCTGTCGCGGGTTCGAGCCCCGCATCGGGCTTTAATTTTTCTTTTTTCACGGTTCAATAAAGACAAATCTATTTTGCAATGCAGATATTGTTCGTTGAATTTATTTTTGAACTTTACAACTCTGTTCTTCTTCGCGTTTTTGCACGACCTCTTTTTTGAACAACGTTCTTTCGCATCTTTTAATGAAGCGCATCCGTAGCCCGGTTAGCTCAGTCGGTAGAGCACCAGACTCTTAATCTGGCTGTCGCGGGTTCGAGCCCCGCATCGGGATTCAAGTTTTCTTTTTTCACGGTTCAATAAAGACAAATCTATTTTGCAATGCAGATATTGTTCGTTGAATTTATTTTTGAACTTTACAACTCTGTCTTCGCGTTTTTGCACGACCTCTTTTTGAACAACGTTCTTTCGCATCTTTTAATGAAGCGCATCCGTAGCCCGGTTAGCTCAGTCGGTAGAGCACCAGACTCTTAATCTGGCTGTCGCGGGTTCGAGCCCCGCATCGGGCTTCAAGTTTTTCTTTTTTCACGGTTCAATAAAGACAAATCTATTTTGCAATGCAGATATTGTTCGTTGAATTTATTTTTGAACTTTACAACTCTCTGTTCTTCGCGTTTTTGCACGACCTCTTTTTTGAACAACGTTCTTTCGCATCTTTTAATGAAGCGCATCCGTAGCCCGGTTAGCTCAGTCGGTAGAGCACCAGACTCTTAATCTGGCTGTCGCGCGGTTCGAGCCCCGCATCGGGCTTCAACGTTTTCTTTTTTCACGGTTCAATAAAGACAAATCTATTTTGCAATGCAGATATTGTTCGTTGAATTTATTTTTGACTTTACAACTCTGTTCTTCGCGTTTTTGCACGACCTCTTTTTTGAACAACGTTCTTTCGCATCTTTTAATGAAGCGCATCCGTAGCCCGGTTAGCTCAGTCGGTAGAGCACCAGACTCTTAATCTGGCTGTCGCGGGTTCGAGCCCCGCATCGGGCTTCAACTTTTTCTTTTTTCACGGTTCAATAAAGACAAATCTATTTTGCAATGCAGATATTGTTCGTTGAATTTATTTTTGAACTTTACAACTCTGTTCTTCGCGTTTTTGCACGACCTCTTTTTTGAACAACGTTCTTTCGCATCTTTTAATGAAGCGCATCCGTAGCCCGGTTAGCTCAGTCGGTAGAGCACCAGACTCTTAATCTGGCTGTCGCGGGTTCGAGCCCCGCATCGGGCTTCAAGTTTTTCTTTTTTCACGGTTCAATAAAGACAAATCTATTTTGCAATGCAGATATTGTTCGTTGAATTTATTTTTGAACTTTACAACTCTGTTCTTCGCGTTTTAGAACGACCTCTTTTTTGAACAACGTTCTTTCGCATCTTTTAATGAAGCGCATCCGTAGCCCGGTTAGCTCAGTCGGTAGAGCACCAGACTCTTAATCTGGCTGTCGCGGTTTCGAGCCCCGCATCGGGCTTTAACGTTTTCTTTTTTCACGGTTCAATAAAGACAAATCTATTTTGCAATGCATCTTTTAATGAAGCGCATCCGTAGCCCGTTAGCTCAGTCGGTAGAGCACCAGACTCTTAATCTGGCTGTCGCGGGTTCGAGCCCCGCATCGGGCTTTAATGTTTTCTTTTTTCACGGTTCAATAAAGACAAATCTATTTTTGCAATGCATCTCTTTTAATGAAGCGCATCCGTAGCCCGGTTAGCTCAGTCGGTAGAGCACCAGACTCTTAATCTGGCTGTCGCGGGTTCGAGCCCCGCATCGGGATTCAAGTTTTTCTTTTTTCACGGTTCAATAAAGACAAATCTATTTTGCAATGCAGATATTGTTCGTTGAATTTATTTTTGAACTTTACAACTCTGTTCTTCGCGTTTTTTGCACGACCTCTTTTTTGAACAACGTTCTTTCGCATCTTTTAATGAAGCGCATCCGTAGCCCGGTTAGCTCAGTCGGTAGAGCACCAGACTCTTAATCTGGCTGTCGCGGGTTCGAGCCCCGCATCGGGCTTCAAGTTTTTCTTTTTTCACGGTTCAATAAAGACAAATCTATTTTGCAATGCAGATATTGTTCGTTGAATTTATTTTTGAACTTTACAACTCTGTTCTTCGCGTTTTTGCACGACCTCTTTTTTGAACAACGTTCTTTCGCATCTTTTAATGAAGCGCATCCGTAGCCCGGTTAGCTCAGTCGGTAGAGCACCAGACTCTTAATCTGGCTGTCGCGGGTTCGAGCCCGCATCGGGCTTCAAGTTTTTCTTTTTTCACGGTTCAATAAAGACAAATCTATTTTGCAATGCAGATATTGTTCGTTGAATTTATTTTTGAACTTTACAACTCTGTTCTTCGCGTTTTTGCACGACCTCTTTTTTGAACAACGTTCTTTCGCATCTTTTAATGAAGCGCATCCGTAGCCCGGTTAGCTCAGTCGGTAGAGCACCAGACTCTTAATCTGGCTGTCGCGGGTTCGAGCCCCGCATCGGGCTTCAACTTTTTCTTTTTTCACGGTTCAATAAAGACAAATCTATTTTGCAATGCAGATATTGTTCGTTGAATTTATTTTTGAACTTTACAACTCTGTTCTTCGCGTTTTTGCACGACCTCTTTTTTGAACAACGTTCTTTCGCATCTTTTAATGAAGCGCATCCGTAGCCCGGTTAGCTCAGTCGGTAGAGCACCAGACTCTTAATCTGGCTGTCGCGGGTTCGAGCCCCGCATCGGGCTTCAAGTGTTTTTTTTTTCACGGTTCAATAAAGACAAATCTATTTTGCAATGCAGATATTGTTCGTTGAATTTATTTTTGAACTTTACACTCTGGTCTCTCGGTTTTTCGCGTTTTTGCACGACCTCTTTTTTGAACAACGTTCTTTCGCATCTTTTAATGAAGCGCATCCGTAGCCCGGTTAGCTCAGTCGGTAGAGCACCAGACTCTTAATCTGGCTGTCGCGGGTTCGAGCCCCGCATCGGGCTTTAATTTTTCTTTTTTCACGGTTCAATAAAGACAAATCTATTTTGCAATGCAGATATTGTTCGTTGAATTTTATTTTTGAACTTTACAACTCTGTTCTTCGCGTTTTTGCACGACCTCTTTTTTGAACAACGTTCTTTCGCATCTTTTAATGAAGCGCATCCGTAGCCCGGTTAGCTCAGTCGGTAGAGCACCAGACTCTTAATCTGGCTGTCGCGGGTTCGAGCCCCGCATCGGCTTCAACGTTTTTCTTTTTTCACGGTTCAATAAAGACAAATCTATTTTGCAATGCAGATATTGTTCGTTGAATTTATTTTTGACTTTACAACTCTGTTCTTCGCGTTTTTGCACGACCTCTTTTTTGAACAACGTTCTTTCGCATCTTTTAATGAAGCGCATCCGTAGCCCGGTTAGCTCAGTCGGTAGAGCACCAGACTCTTAATCTGGCTGTCGCGGGTTCGAGCCCCGCATCGGGCTTTAAGTTTTTCTTTTTTCACGGTTCAATAAAGACAAATCTATTTTGCAATGCAGATATTGTTCGTTGAATTTATTTTTGAACTTTACAACTCTGTTCTTCGCGTTTTTTGCACGACCTCTTTTTTGAACAACGTTCTTTCGCATCTTTTAATGAAGCGCATCCGTAGCCCGGTTAGCTCAGTCGGTAGAGCACCAGACTCTTAATCTGGCTGTCGGGGTTCGAGCCCCGCATCGGGCTTCAACTTTTTCTTTTTTCACGGTTCAATAAAGACAAATCTATTTTTGCAATGCAGATATTGTTCGTTGAATTTATTTTTG
This sequence comes from Allodiplogaster sudhausi, assembly GCA_945643635.1. NCBI lineage: Eukaryota > Metazoa > Nematoda > Chromadorea > Rhabditida > Diplogasteridae > Allodiplogaster > Allodiplogaster sudhausi. The sequence continues at coordinate 16,755 of CALZFC010000115.1, forward strand.
AACTTTACAACTCTGTTCTTCGCGTTTTAGAACGACCTCTTTTTTGAACAACGTTCTTTCGCATCTTTTAATAAAGCGCATCCGTAGCCCGGTTAGCTCAGTCGGTAGAGCACCAGACTCTTAATCTGGCTATCGCGGTTTCGAGCCCCGCATCGGGCTTTAACGTTTTCTTTTTTCACGGTTCAATAAAGACAAATCTATTTTGCAATGCATCTTTTAATGAAGCGCATCCGTAGCCCGGTTAGCTCAGTCGGTAGAGCACCAGACTCTTAATCCTGCTGTAGCGGGTTCGAGCCCCGCATCGGGCTTTAATGTTTTCTTTTTTCACGGTTCAATAAAGACAAATCTATTTTGCAATGCATCTTTTAATGAAGCGCATCCGTAGCCCGGTTAGCTCAGTCGGTAGAGCACCAGACTCTTAATCTGGCTGTCGCGGGTTCGAGCCCCGCATCGGGATTCAAGTTTTTCTTTTTTCACGGTTCAATAAAGACAAATCTATTTTGCAATGCAGATATTGTTCGTTGAATTTATTTTTGAACTTTACAACTCTGTTCTTCGCGTTTTTGCACGACCTCTTTTTTGAACAACGTTCTTTCGCATCTTTTAATGAAGCGCATCCGTAGCCCGGTTAGCTCAGTCGGTAGAGCACCAGACTCTTAATCTGGCTGTCGCGGGTTCGAGCCCCGCATCGGGCTTTAACTTTTTCTTTTTTCACGGTTCAATAAAGACAAATCTATTTTGCAATGCAGATATTGTTCGTTGAATTTATTTTTGAACTTTACAACTCTGTTCTTCGCGTTTTTGCACGACCTCTTTTTTGAACAACGTTCTTTCGCATCTTTTAATGAAGCGCATCCGTAGCCCGGTTAGCTCAGTCGGTAGAGCACCAGACTCTTAATCTGGCTGTCGCGGGTTCGAGCCCCGCATCGGGCTTCAAGTTTTTCTTTTTTCACGGTTCAATAAAGACAAATCTATTTTGCAATGCAGATATTGTTCGTTGAATTTATTTTTGAACTTTACAACTCTGTTCTTCGCGTTTTTTGCACGACCTCTTTTTTGAACAACGTTCTTTCGCATCTTTTAATGAAGCGCATCCGTAGCCCGGTTAGCTCAGTCGGTAGAGCACCAGACTCTTAATCTGGCTGTCGCGGGTTCGAGCCCCGCATCGGGCTTCAACTTTTTCTTTTTTCACGGTTACAATAAAGACAAATCTATTTTGCAATGCAGATATTGTTCGTTGAATTTATTTTTGAACTTTACAACTCTGTTCTTCGCGTTTTTGCACGACCTCTTTTTTGAACAACGTTCTTTCGCATCTTTTAATGAAGCGCATCCGTAGCCCGGTTAGCTCAGTCGGTAGAGCACCAGACTCTTAATCTGGCTGTCGCGGGTTCGAGCCCCGCATCGGGCTTCAACTTTTTTTTTTCACGGTTCAATAAAGACAAATCTATTTTGCAATGCAGATATTGTTCGTTGAATTTATTTTTGAACTTTACAACTCTGTTCTTCGCGTTTTTGCACGACCTCTTTTTTGAACAACGTTCTTTCGCATCTTTTAATGAAGCGCATCCGTAGCCCGGTTAGCTCAGTCGGTAGAGCACCAGACTCTTAATCTGGCTGTCGCGGGTTCGAGCCCCGCATCGGGCTTCAAGTTTTTCTTTTTTCACGGTTCAATAAAGACAAATCTATTTTGCAATGCAGATATTGTTCGTTGAATTTATTTTTGAACTTTACAACTCTGTTCTTCGCGTTTTTGCACGACCTCTTTTTTGAACAACGTTCTTTCGCATCTTTTAATGAAGCGCATCCGTAGCCCGGTTAGCTCAGTCGGTAGAGCACCAGACTCTTAATCTGGCTGTCGCGGGTTCGAGCCCCGCATCGGGCTTCAAGTTTTTCTTTTTTCACGGTTCAATAAAGACAATTAATTTTGCAATGCAGATATTGTTCGTTGAATTTATTTTTGAACTTTACAACTCTGTTCTTCGCGTTTTTCACGACCTCTTTTTTGAACAACGTTCTTTCGCATCTTTTAATGAAGCGCATCCGTAGCCCGGTTAGCTCAGTCGGTAGAGCACCAGACTCTTAATCTGGCTGTCGCGGTTTCGAGCCCCGCATCGGGCTTTAACGTTTTCTTTTTTCACGGTTCAATAAAGAAATCTATTTTGCAATGCATCTTTTAATGAAGCGCATCCGTAGCCCGGTTAGCTCAGTCGGTAGAGCACCAGACTCTTAATCTCTGTCGCGGGTTCGAGCCCCGCATCGGGCTTTAAACGTTTTCTTTTTTCACGGTTCAATAAAGACAAATCTATTTTGCAATGCATCTTTTAATGAAGCGCATCCGTAGCCCGGTTAGCTCAGTCGGTAGAGCACCAGACTCTTAATCTGGCTGTCGCGGGTTCGAGCCCCGCATCGGGATTCAAGTTTTTCTTTTTTCACGGTTCAATAAAGACAAATCTATTTTGCAATGCAGATATTGTTCGTTGAATTTATTTTTGAACTTTACAACTCTGTTCTTCGCGTTTTTGCACGACCTCTTTTTTGAACAACGTTCTTTCGCATCTTTTAATGAAGCGCATCCGTAGCCCGGTTAGCTCAGTCGGTAGAGCACCAGACTCTTAATCTGGCTGTCGCGGGTTCGAGCCCCGCATCGGGCTTCAATTTTTCTTTTTTCACGGTTCAATAAAGACAAATCTATTTTGCAATGCAGATATTGTTCGTTGAATTTATTTTTGAACTTTACAACTCTGTTCTTCGCGTTTTTGCACGACCTCTTTTTTGAACAACGTTCTTTCGCATCTTTTAATGAAGCGCATCCGTAGCCCGGTTAGCTCAGTCGGTAGAGCACCAGACTCTTAATCTGGCTGTCGCGGGTTCGAGCCCCGCATCGGGCTTCAAGTTTTTCTTTTTTCACGGTTCAATAAAGACAAATCTATTTTGCAATGCAGATATTGTTCGTTGAATTTATTTTTGAACTTTACAACTCTGTTCTTCGCGTTTTTGCACGACCTCTTTTTTGAACAACGTTCTTTCGCATCTTTTAATGAAGCGCATCCGTAGCCCGGTTAGCTCAGTCGGTAGAGCACCACTCTTAATCTGGCTGTCGCGGGTTCGAGCCCCGCATCGGGCTTTAACGTTTTTCTTTTTTCACGGTTCAATAAAGACAAATCTATTTTGCAATGCATCTTTTAATGAAGCGCATCCGTAGCCCGTTAGCTCAGTCGGTAGAGCACCAGACTCTTAATCTGCTGCTGTGCGGGTTCGAGCCCCGCATCGGGCTTTAATGTTTTTCTTTTTTCACGGTTCAATAAAGACAAATCTATTTTGCAATGCATCTTTTAATGAAGCGCATCCGTAGCCCGGTTAGCTCAGTCGGTAGAGCACCAGACTCTTAATCTGGCTGTCGCGGGTTCGAGCCCCGCATCGGGATTCAATTTTTTCTTTTTTCACGGTTCAATAAAGACAAATCTATTTTGCAATGCAGATATTGTTCGTTGAATTTATTTTTGAACTTTACAACTCTGTTCTTCGCGTTTTTGCACGACCTCTTTTTTGAACAACGTTCTTTCGCATCTTTTAATGAAGCGCATCCGTAGCCCGGTTAGCTCAGTCGGTAGAGCACCAGACTCTTAATCTGGCTGTCGCGGGTTCGAGCCCCGCATCGGGCTTCAAGTTTTTTCTTTTTTCACGGTTCAATAAAGACAAATCTATTTTGCAATGCAGATATTGTTCGTTGAATTTATTTTTGAACTTTACAACTCTGTTCTTCGCGTTTTGCACGACCTCTTTTTTGAACAACGTTCTTTCGCATCTTTTAATGAAGCGCATCCGTAGCCCGGTTAGCTCAGTCGGTAGAGCACCAGACTCTTAATCTGGCTGTCGCGGGTTCGAGCCCCGCATCGGGCTTCAAAGTTTTCTTTTTTCACGGTTCAATAAAGACAAATCTATTTTGCAATGCAGATATTGTTCGTTGAATTTATTTTTGAACTTTACAACTCTGTTCTTCGCGTTTTTGCACGACCTCTTTTTTGAACAACGTTCTTTCGCATCTTTTAATGAAGCGCATCCGTAGCCCGGTTAGCTCAGTCGGTAGAGCACCAGACTCTTAATCTGGCTGTCGCGGGTTCGAGCCCCGCATCGGGCTTCAACTTTTCTTTTTTCACGGTTCAATAAAGACAAATCTATTTTGCAATGCAGATATTGTTCGTTGAATTTATTTTTGAACTTTACAACTCTGTTCTTCGCGTTTTGCACGACCTCTTTTTTGAACAACGTTCTTTCGCATCTTTTAATGAAGCGCATCCGTAGCCCGGTTAGCTCAGTCGGTAGAGCACCAGACTCTTAATCTGGCTGTCGCGGGTTCGAGCCCCGCATCGGGCTTCAACTTTTTCTTTTTCACGGTTCAATAAAGACAAATTATTTTGCAATGCAGATATTGTTCGTTGAATTTATTTTTGAACTTTACAACTCTGTTCTTCGCGTTTTTTGCACGACCTCTTTTTTGAACAACGTTCTTTCGCATCTTTTAATGAAGCGCATCCGTAGCCCGGTTAGCTCAGTCGGTAGAGCACCAGACTCTTAATCTGGCTGTCGCGGGTTCGAGCCCCGCATCGGGCTTCAAACTTTTTCTTTTTTCACGGTTCAATAAAGACAAATCTATTTTGCAATGCAGATATTGTTCGTTGAATTTATTTTTGAACTTTACAACTCTGTTCTTCGCGTTTTTTTTGCCGACCTCTTTTTTGAACAACGTTCTTTCGCATCTTTTAATGAAGCGCATCCGTAGCCCGGTTAGCTCAGTCGGTAGAGCACCAGACTCTTAATCTGGCTGTCGCGGGTTCGAGCCCCGCATCGGGCTTCAAGTTTTTCTTTTTTCACGGTTCAATAAAGACAAATCTATTTTGCAATGCAGATATTGTTCGTTGAATTTATTTTTGAACTTTACAACTCTGTTCTTCGCGTTTTTTGCACGACCTCTTTTTTGAACAACGTTCTTTCGCATCTTTTAATGAAGCGCATCCGTAGCCCGGTTAGCTCAGTCGGTAGAGCACCAGACTCTTAATCTGGCTGTCGCGGGTTCGAGCCCCGCATCGGGCTTCAAACTTTTTCTTTTTTCACGGTTCAATAAAGACAAATCTATTTTGCAATGCAGATATTGTTCGTTGAATTTAATTTTGTGAACTTTACAACTCTGTTTCTTCGCGTTTTAGAACGACTCTTAATCTGGCTGTCGCGGGTTCGAGCCCCGCATCGGGCTTCAACTTTTCTTTTTCACGGTTCAATAAAGACAAATCTATTTTGCAATGCAGATATTGTTCGTTGAATTTATTTTTGAACTTTACAACTCTGTTCTTCGCGTTTTTGCACGACCTCTTTTTTGAACAACGTTCTTTCGCATCTTTTAATGAAGCGCATCCGTAGCCCGGTTAGCTCAGTCGGTAGAGCACCAGACTCTTAATCTGGCTGTCGCGGGTTCGAGCCCCGCATCGGGCTTCAACTTTTTCTTTTTTCACGGTTCAATAAAGACAAATCTATTTTGCAATGCAGATATTGTTCGTTGAATTTATTTTTGAACTTTACAACTCTGTTCTTCGCGTTTTTGCAATACCTCTTTTTTGAACAACGTTCTTTCGCATCTTTTAATGAAGCGCATCCGTAGCCCGGTTAGCTCAGTCGGTAGAGCACCAGACTCTTAATCTGGCTGTCGCGGGTTCGAGCCCCGCATCGGGCTTCAAGTTTTTCTTTTTTCACGGTTCAATAAAGACAAATCTATTTTGCAATGCAGATATTGTTCGTTGAATTTATTTTTGAACTTTACAACTCTGTTCTTCGCGTTTTTGCACGACCTCTTTTTTGAACAACGTTCTTTCGCATCTTTTAATGAAGCGCATCCGTAGCCCGGTTAGCTCAGTCGGTAGAGCACCAGACTCTTAATCTGGCTGTCGCGGGTTCGAGCCCCGCATCGGGCTTCAACGTTTTCTTTTTTCACGGTTCAATAAAGACAAATCTATTTTGCAATGCAGATATTGTTCGTTGAATTTATTTTTGAACTTTACAACTCTGTTCTTCGCGTTTTTGCACGACCTCTTTTTTGAACAACGTTCTTTCGCATCTTTTAATGAAGCGCATCCGTAGCCCGGTTAGCTCAGTCGGTAGAGCACCAGACTCTTAATCTGGCTGTCGCGGGTTCGAGCCCCGCATCGGGCTTCAACGTTTTTCTTTTTTCACACGGTTCAATAAAGACAAATCTATTTTGCAATGCAGATATTGTTCGTTGAATTTATTTTTGAACTTTACAACTCTGTTCTTCGCGTTTTTGCACGACCTCTTTTTTGAACAACGTTCTTTTTCGCATCTTTTAATGAAGCGCATCCGTAGCCCGGTTAGCTCAGTCGGTAGAGCACCAGACTCTTAATCTGGCTGTCGCGGGTTCGAGCCCCGCATCGGGCTTCAACGTTTTTCTTTTTTCACGGTTCAATAAAGACAAATCTATTTTGCAATGCAGATATTGTTCGTTGAATTTATTTTTGAACTTTACAACTCTGTTCTTCGCGTTTTTGCACGACTCTTTTTTGAACAACGTTCTTTCGCATCTTTTAATGAAGCGCATCCGTAGCCCGGTTAGCTCAGTCGGTAAGCACCAGACTCTTAATCTGGCTGTCGCGGGTTCGAGCCCCGCATCGGGCTTTAATGTTTTCTTTTTCACGGTTCAATAAAGACAAATCTATTTTGCAATGCATCTTTTAATGAAGCGCATCCGTAGCCCGCGTTTAGCTCAGTCGTTGAGCACCAGACTCTTAATTTGGCTGTCGCGGGTTCGAGCCATGCATCGGGCTTTAACGTTTTCTTTTTTCACGGTTCAATAAAGACAAATCTATTTTGCAATGCATCTTTTAATGAAGCGCATCCGTAGCCCGGTTAGCTCAGTCGGTAGAGCACCAGACTCTTAATCTGGCTGTCGCGGGTTCGAGCCCCGCATCGGGATTCAAGTTTTTCTTTTTTCACGGTTCAATAAAGACAAATCTATTTTGCAATGCAGATATTGTTCGTTGAATTTATTTTTGGACTTTACAACTCTGGTCTTCGCGTTTTGAACGACCTCTTTTTGGAACAACGTTCTTTCGCATCTTTTAATGAAGCGCATCCGTTGCCCGGTTAGCTCAGTCGGTAGGCACCAGACTCTTAATCTGGCTGTCGCGGGTTCGAGCACCGCATCGGGCTTCAACGTTTTTCTTTTTTCACGGTTCAATAAAGACAAATCTATTTTGCAATGCAGATATTGTTCGTTGAATTTATTTTTGAACTTTACAACTCTGTTCTTCGCGTTTTTTGAACGACCTCTTTTTTGAACAACGTTCTTTCGCATCTTTTAATGAAGCGCATCCGTAGCCCGGTTAGCTCAGTCGGTAGAGCACCAGACTCTTAATCTGGCTGTCGCGGGTTCGAGCCAGGCATCGGGCTTTAAGTTTTTCTTTTTCACGGTTCAATAAAGACAAATCTATTTTGCAATGCAGATATTGTTCGTTGAATTTATTTTTGAACTTTACAACTCTGTTCTTCGCGTTTTTGCACGACCTCTTTTTTGAACAACGTTCTTTCGTATCTTTTAATGAAGCGCATCCGTAGCCCGGTTAGCTCAGTCGGTAGAGCACCAGACTCTTAATCTGGCTGTCGCGGGTTCGAGCACCGCATCGGGCTTCAACGTTTTCTTTTTTCACGGTTCAATAAAGACAAATCTATTTTGCAATGCAGATATTGTTCGTTGAATTTATTTTTGGACTTTACAACTCTGTTCTTCGCGTTTTTGCACGACTCTTTTTTGAACAACGTTCTTTCGCATCTTTTAATGAAGCGCATCCGTAGCCGGTTAGCTCAGTCGGTTTAGCACCAGACTCTTAATCTGGCTGTCGAGGGTTCGAGCCATGCATCGGGCTTTAATGTTTTCTTTTTTCACGGTTCAATAAAGACAAATCTATTTTGCAATGCATCTTTTAATGAAGCGCATCCGTAGCCCGGTTAGCTCAGTCGGTTGAGCACCAGACTCTTAATCTGGCTGTCGCGGGTTCGAGCCATGCATCGGGCTTTAACGTTTTCTTTTTCACGGTTCAATAAAGACAAATCTATTTGCAATGCATCTTTTAATGAAGCGCATCCGTAGCCCGGTTAGCTCAGTCGGTAGAGCACCAGACTCTTAATCTGGCTGTCGCGGGTTCGAGCCCCGCATCGGGATTCAAGTTTTTCTTTTTTCACGGTTCAATAAAGACAAATCTATTTTGCAATGCAGATATTGTTCGTTGAATTTATTTTTGAACTTTACAACTCTGTTCTTCGCGTTTTTGCAAGACCTCTTTTTGAACAACGTTCTTTCTTATCTTTTAATGAAGCGCATCCGTAGCCCGGTTAGCGCAGTCGGTAGAGCACCAGACTCTTAATCTGGCTGTCGCGGGTTCGAGCCCCCATCGGGCTTCAACGTTTTCTTTTTTCACGGTTCAATAAAGACAAATCTATTTTGGCAATGCATCTTTTAATGAAGCGCATCCGTAGTCGGTTTTTAGCTCCGTCGGCTTTAGAGCACCAGACTCTTATCTGGCTGTCGCGGGTTCGAGCCAGGCATCGGGCTTTAAGTTTTTCTTTTTTCACGGTTCAATAAAGACAAATCTATTTTGCAATGCAGATATTGTTCGTTGAATTTATTTTTGAACTTTACAACTCTGTTCTTCGCGTTTTTGCACAACTCTTTTTTGAACAACGTTCTTTCGCATCTTTTAATGAAGCGCATCCGTAGCTCGGTTAGCTCAGTCGGTAGAGCACCAGACTCTTAATCTGGCTGTCGCGGGTTCGAGCCCCGCATCGGGCTTCAACGTTTTCTTTTTTCACGGTTCAATAAAGACAAATCTATTTTGCCATGCAGATATTGTTCGTTGAATTTATTTTTGGACTTTACAACTCTGGTCTTCGCGTTTTTGCACGACCTCTTTTTGAACAACGTTCTTTCGCATCTTTTAATGAAGCGCATCCGTTGCCCGGTTAGCTCAGTCGGTAGAGCACCAGACTCTTAATCTGGCTGTCGCGGGTTCGAGCACCGCATCGGGCTTCAACGTTTTTCTTTTTTCACGGTTCAATAAAGACAAATCTATTTTGCAATGCAGATATTGTTCGTTGAATTTATTTTTGGACTTTACAACTCTGGTCTTCGCGTTTTTGAACGACCTCTTTTTGAACAACGTTCTTTCGCATCGTTTAATGAAGCGCATCCGTTGCCCGGTTAGCTCAGTCGGTAGAGCACCAGACTCTTAATCTGGCTGTGCGGGTTCGAGCCCGCATCGGGCTTTAAGTTTTTCTTTTTTCACGGTTCAATAAAGACAAATCTATTTTGCAATGCAGATATTGTTCGTTGAATTTATTTTTGAACTTTACAACTCTGTTCTTCGCGTTTTTGCACGACCTCTTTTTTGAACAACGTTCTTTCGTATCTTTTAATGAAGCGCATCCGTAGCCCGGTTAGCTCAGTCGGTAGAACACCAGACTCTTAATCTGGCTGTCGCGGGTTCGAGCACCGCATCGGGCTTCAAAGTTTTCTTTTTTCACGGTTCAATAAAGACAAATCTATTTTGCAATGCAGATATTGCTCGTTGAATTTATTTTTGGACTTTACAACTCTGGTTCTTCGCGTTTTTGCACGACTTCTTTTTTGAACAACGTTCTTTCGCATCTTTTAATGAAGCGCATCCGTAGCCCGGATTAGCTCAGTCGGTTTAGCACCAGACTCTTAATCTGGCTGTCGAGGGTTCGAGCCATGCATCGGGCTTTAATGTTTTCTTTTTCACGGTTCAATAAAGACAAATCTATTTTGCAATGCATCTTTTAATGAAGCGCATCCGTAGCCCGGTTAGCTCAGTCGGTTGAGCACCAGACTCTTAATGTGGCTGTCGCGGTTCGAGCCATGCATCGGGCTTTAACGTTTTCTTTTTTCACGGTTCAATAAAGACAAATCTATTTTGCAATGCATCTTTTAATGAAGCGCATCCGTAGCCCGGTTAGCTCAGTCGGTAGAGAGCACCAGACTCTTAATCTGGCTGTCGCGGGTTCGAGCCCCGCATCGGGATTCAAGTTTTCTTTTTTCACGGTTCAATAAAGACAAATCTATTTTGCAATGCAGATATTGTTCGTTGAATTTATTTTTGGACTTTACAACTCTGGTCTTCGCGTTTTTGAACGACCTCTTTTTTGAACAACGTTCTTTCGCATCTTTTAATGAAGCGCATCCGTAGCCCGGTTAGCTCAGTCGGTAGAGCACCAGACTCTTAATCTGGCTGTCGCGGGTTCGAGCACCGCATCGGGCTTCAACGTTTTCTTTTTTCACGGTTCAATAAAGACAAATCTATTTTGCAATGCAGATATTGTTCGTTGAATTTATTTTTGGACTTTACAACTCTGGTCTTCGCGTTTTTGAACGACCTCTTTTTTGAACAACGTTCTTTCGCATCTTTTAATGAAGCGCATCCGTAGCCCGGTTAGCTCAGTCGGTAGAGCACCAGACTCTTAATCTGGCTGTCGCGGGTTCGAGCCCCGCATCGGGCTTTAAGTTTTTCTTTTTTTCACGGTTCAATAAAGACAAATCTATTTTGCAATGCAGATATTGTTCGTTGAATTTATTTTTGAACTTTACAACTCTGTTCTTCGCGTTTTTGCACGACCTCTTTTTTGAACAACGTTCTTTCGCATCTTTTAATGAAGCGCATCCGTAGCCCGGTTAGCTCAGTCGGTAGAGCACCAGACTCTTAATCTGGCTGTCGCGGGTTCGAGCCCCGCATCGGGCTTCAACGTTTTCTTTTTTCACGGTTCAATAAAGACAAATCTATTTTGCAATGCAGATATTGTTCGTTGAATTTATTTTTGGACTTTACAACTCTGGTCTTCGCGTTTTTGCACGACTTCTTTTTGAACAACGTTCTTTCGCATCTTTTAATGAAGCGCATCCGTAGCCCGGGAGCTCAGTCGGTTTAGCACCAGACTCTTAATCTGGCTGTCGAGGGTTCGAGCCATGCATCGGGCTTTAATGTTTTCTTTTTTCACGGTTCAATAAAGACAAATCTATTTTGCAATGCATCTTTTAATGAAGCGCATCCGTAGCCCGGTTAGCTCAGTCGGTTGAGCACCAGACTCTTAATTTGGCTGTCGCGGGTTCGAGCCATGCATCGGGCTTTAACGTTTTCTTTTTCACGGTTCAATAAAGACAAATCTATTTTGCAATGCATCTTTTAATGAAGCGCATCCGTAGCCCGGTTAGCTCAGTCGGTAGAGCACCAGACTCTTAATCTGGCTGTCGCGGGTTCGAGCACCGCATCGGGCTTCAACGTTTTCTTTTTTCACGGTTCAATAAAGACAAATCTATTTTGCAATGCAGATATTGTTCGTTGAATTTATTTTTGGACTTTACAACTCTGGTCTTCGCGTTTTTGAACGACCTCTTTTTTGAACAACGTTCTTTCGCATCTTTTAATGAAGCGCATCCGTTGCCCGGTTAGCTCAGTCGGTAGAGCACCAGACTCTTAATCTGGCTGTTGTGGGTTCGAGCCAGCATCGGGCTTTAAGTTTTTCTTTTTTCACGGTTCAATAAAGACAAATCTATTTGCAATGCAGATATTGTTCGTTGAATTTATTTTTGAACTTTACAACTCTGTTCTTCGCGTTTTTGCACGACCTCTTTTTGAACAACGTTCTTTCGTATCTTTTAATGAAGCGCATCCGTAGCCGGTTAGCTCAGTCGGTTAGAACACCAGACTCTTAATCTGGCTGTCGCGGGTTCGAGCACCGCATCGGGCTTCAACGTTTTCTTTTTTCACGGTTCAATAAAGACAAATCTATTTTGCAATGCAGATATTGTTCGTTGAATTTATTTTTGGACTTTACAACTCTGTTCTTCGCGTTTTTGCACGACTTCTTTTTTGAACAACGTTCTTTCGCATCTTTTAATGAAGCGCATCCGTAGCCCGGATAGCTCAGTCGGTAGAGCACCAGACTTAATCTGGCTGTCGCGGGTTCGAGCCATGCATCGGGCTTTAATGTTTTCTTTTTTCACGGTTCAATAAAGACAAATCTATTTTGCAATGCATCTTTTAATGAAGCGCATCCGTAGCCCGGTTAGCTCAGTCGGTTGAGCACCAGACTCTTAATTTGGCTGTCGCGGGTTCGAGCTATGCATCGGGCTTTAACGTTTTCTTTTTTCACGGTTCAATAAAGACAAATCTATTTTGCAATGCATCTTTTAATGAAGCGCATCCGTAGCCCGGTTAGCTCAGTCGGTAGAGCACCAGACTCTTAATCTGGCTGTCGCGGGTTCGAGCCCCGCATCGGGATTCAAGTTTTTCTTTTTTCACGGTTCAATAAAGACAAATCTATTTTGCAATGCAGATATTGTTCGTTGAATTTATTTTTGAACTTTACAACTCTGTTCTTCGCGTTTTTGCAAGACCTCTTTTTTGAACAACGTTCTTTCTTATCTTTTACTGAAGCGCATCCGTAGCCCGGATAGCGCAGTCGGTAGAGCACCAGACTCTTAATCTGGCTGTCGCGGGTTCGAGCACCCCATCGGGCTTCAACGTTTTCTTTTTTCACGGTTCAATAAAGACAAATCTATTTTGCAATGCATCTTTTAATGAAGCGCATCCGTTAGCCCGGTTAGCTCAGTCGGTTTTAGGCACCAGACTCTTAATCTGGCTGTCGCGGGTTCGAGCCATGCATCGGGCTTTAACGTTTTCTTTTTTCACGGTTCAATAAGACAAATCTATTTTGCAATGCATCTTTTAATGAAGCGCATCCGTAGCCCGGTTAGCTCAGTCGGTAGAGCACCAGACTCTTAATCTGGCTGTCGCGGGTTCGAGCCCCGCATCGGGCTTCAAGTTTTTCTTTTTTCACGGTTCAATAAAGACAAATCTATTTTGCAATGCAGATATTGTTCGTTGAATTTATTTTTGAACTTTACAACTCTGTTCTTCGCGTTTTTGCACAACCTCTTTTTTGAACAACTTTCTTTCGCATCTTTTAATGAAGCGCATCCGTAGCCCGGTTAGCTCAGTCGGTAGAGCACCAGACTCTTAATCTGGCTGTCGCGGGTTCGAGCCAGGCATCGGGCTTTAAGTTTTCTTTTTTCACGGTTCAATAAAGAAAAATCTATTTTGCAATGCAGATATTGTTCGTTGAATTTATTTTTGAACTTTACAACTCTGTTCTTCGCGTTTTTGCACAACCTCTTTTTGTTTTTGAACAACGTTCTTTCGCATCTTTTAATGAAGCGCATCCGTAGCCCGGTTAGCTCAGTCGGTAGAGCACCAGACTCTTAATCTGGCTGTCGCGGGTTCGAGCACCGCATCGGGCTTCAACGTTTTCTTTTTTCACGGTTCAATAAAGACAAATCTATTTTGCAATGCAGATATTGTTCGTTGAATTTATTTTTGGACTTTACAACTCTGTTCTTCGCGTTTTTGCACGACCTCTTTTTTGAACAACGTTCTTTCGCATCTTTTAATGAAGCGCATCCGTAGCCCGGTTAGCTCAGTCGGTAGAGCACCAGACTCTTAATCTGGCTGTGCGGGTTCGAGCCCCGCATCGGGCTTTAGTTTTTCTTTTTTCACGGTTCAATAAAGACAAATCTATTTTGCAATGCAGATATTGTTCGTTGAATTTATTTTTGAACTTTACAACTCTGTTCTTCGCGTTTTTGCACGACCTCTTTTTTGAACAACGTTCTTTCGTATCTTTTAATGAAGCGCATCCGTAGCCCGGTTAGCTCAGTCGGTTAGAGCACCAGACTCTTAATCTGGCTGTCGCGGGTTCGAGCACCGCATCGGGCTTCAACGTTTTCTTTTTTCACGGTTCAATAAAGACAAATCTATTTTGCAATGCAGATATTGCTCGTTGAATTTATTTTTGAACTTTACAACTCTGGTCTTCGCGTTTTTGCACGACTTCTTTTTTGAACAACGTTCTTTCGCATCTTTTAATGAAGCGCATCCGTAGCCCGGTTAGCTCAGTCGGTTAGAAGCACCAGACTCTTAATCTGGCTGTCGCGGGTTCGAGCCACCGCATCGGGCTTCAACGTTTTCTTTTTTCACGGTTCAATAAAGACAAATCTATTTTGCAATGCAGATATTGCTCGTTGAATTTATTTTTGGACTTTACAACTCTGGTCTTCGCGTTTTTGCACGACTTCTTTTTTGAACAACGTTCTTTCGCATCTTTTAATGAAGCGCATCCGTAGCCCGGTTAGCTCAGTCGGTAGAGCACCAGACTCTTAATCTGGCTGTCGCGGGTTCGAGCCATGCATCGGGCTTTAATGTTTTCTTTTTTCACGGTTCAATAAAGACAAATCTATTTTGCAATGCATCTTTTAATGAAGCGCATCCGTAGCCCGGTTTAGCTCAGTCGGTTGAGCACCAGACTCTTAATTTGGCTGTCGCGGGTTCGAGCCATGCATCGGGCTTTAACGTTTTCTTTTTTCACGGTTCAATAAAGACAAATCTATTTTGCAATGCATCTTTTAATGAAGCGCATCCGTAGCCCGGTTAGCTCAGTCGGTAGAGCACCAGACTCTTAATCTGGCTGTCGCGGGTTCGAGCCCCGCATCGGGATTCAAGTTTTCTTTTTTCACGGTTCAATAAAGACAAATCTATTTTGCAATGCAGATATTGTTCGTTGAATTTATTTTTGAACTTTACAACTCTGTTCTTCGCGTTTTTGCAAGACCTCTTTTTTGAACAACGTTCTTTTATCTTTTAATGAAGCGCATCCGTAGCCGGATAGCTCAGTCGGTAGAGCACCAGACTCTTAATCTGGCTGTCGCGGGTTCGAGCACCCCATCGGGCTTCAACTTTTCTTTTTTCACGGTTCAATAAAGACAAATCTATTTTGCAATGCATCTTTTAATGAAGCGCATCCGTAGCCCGTTGTTAGCTCAGTCGGTAGAGCACCAGACTCTAATTGGCTGTCGCGGGTCGAGCCATGCATCGGCTTTAACGTTTTCTTTTTTCACGGTTCAATAAAGACAAATCTATTTTGCAATGCATCTTTTAATGAAGCGCATCCGTAGCCCGGTTAGCTCAGTCGGTAGAGCACCAGACTCTTAATCTGGCTGTCGCGGGTTCGAGCCCCGCATCGGGATTCAAGTTTTTCTTTTTTCACGGTTCAATAAAGACAAATCTATTTTGCAATGCAGATATTGTTCGTTGAATTTATTTTTGAACTTTACAACTCTGTTCTTCGCGTTTTTGCACAACTTCTTTTTTGAACAACTTTCTTTCGCATCTTTTAATGAAGCGCATCCGTAGCCCGGTTAGCTCAGTCGGTAGAGCACCAGACTCTTAATCTGGCTGTCGCGGGTTCGAGCCCAGGCATCGGGCTTTAAGTTTTCTTTTTTCACGGTTCAATAAAGAAAAATCTATTTTGCAATGCAGATATTGTTCGTTGAATTTATTTTTGAACTTTACAACTCTGTTCTTCGCGTTTTTGCACGACCTCTTTTTTGAACAACGTTCTTTCGCATCTTTTAATGAAGCGCATCCGTAGCCCGGTTAGCTCAGTCGGTAGAGCACCAGACTCTTAATCTGGCTGTCGCGGGTTCGAGCACCGCATCGGGCTTCAACGTTTTCTTTTTTCACGGTTCAATAAAGACAAATCTATTTTGCAATGCAGATATTGTTCGTTGAATTTATTTTTGGACTTTACAACTCTGGTCTTCGCGTTTTTGCACGACCTCTTTTTTGAACAACGTTCTTTCGCATCTTTTAATGAAGCGCATCCGTTGCCCGGTTAGCTCAGTCGGTAGAGCACCAGACTCTTAATCTGGCTGTCGCGGGTTCGAGCCAGGCATCGGGCTTTAAGTTTTTCTTTTTTCACGGTTCAATAAAGACAAATCTATTTTGCAATGCAGATATTGTTCGTTGAATTTATTTTTGAACTTTACAACTCTGTTCTTCGCGTTTTTGCACGACCTCTTTTTGAACAACGTTCTTTCGTATCTTTTAATGAAGCGCATCCGTAGCCCGGTTAGCTCAGTCGGTTAGAGCACCAGACTCTTAATCTGGCTGTCGCGGGTTCGAGCACCGCATCGGGCTTCAACGTTTTCTTTTTTCACGGTTCAATAAAGACAAATCTATTTTGCAATGCAGATATTGCTCGTTGAATTTATTTTTGGACTTTACAACTCTGGTCTTCGCGTTTTTGCACGACTTCTTTTTGAACAACGTTCTTTCGCATCTTTTAATGAAGCGCATCCGTAGCCCGGATAGCTCAGTCGGTTTAGCACCAGACTCTTAATCTGGCTGTCGAGGGTTCGAGCCATGCATCGGGCTTTAATGTTTTCTTTTTTCACGGTTCAATAAAGACAAATCTATTTTGCAATGCATCTTTTAATGAAGCGCATCCGTAGCCCGGTTAGCTCAGTCGGTTGAGCACCAGACTCTTAATCTGGCTGTCGCGGGTTCGAGCCATGCATCGGGCTTTAACGTTTTCTTTTTTCACGGTTCAATAAAGACAAATCTATTTTGCAATGCATCTTTTAATGAAGCGCATCCGTAGCCCGGTTAGCTCAGTCGGTAGAGCACCAGACTCTTAATCTGGCTGTCGCGGGTTCGAGCCCCGCATCGGGATTCAAGTTTTCTTTTTTCACGGTTCAATAAAGACAAATCTATTTTGCAATGCAGATATTGTTCGTTGAATTTATTTTTGAACTTTACAACTCTGTTCTTCGCGTTTTTGCAAGACCTCTTTTTTGAACAACGTTCTTTCGCATCTTTTAATGAAGCGCATCCGTAGCCCGGTTAGCTCAGTCGGTAGAGCACCAGACTCTTAATCTGGCTGTCGCGGGTTCGAGCACCCAATCGGGCTTCAACGTTTTCTTTTTTCACGGTTCAATAAAGACAAATCTATTTTGCAATGCATCTTTTAATGAAGCGCATCCGTAGTCCGGTTAGCTCAGTCGGTAGAGCACCAGACTCTTAATCTGGCTGTCGCGGGTTCGAGCCAGGCATCGGGCTTTAAGTTTTTCTTTTTTCACGGTTCAATAAAGACAAATCTATTTTGCAATGCAGATATTGTTCGTTGAATTTATTTTTGAACTTTACAACTCTGTTCTTCGCGTTTTTGCACGACCTCTTTTTTGAACAACGTTCTTTCGCATCTTTTAATGAAGCGCATCCGTAGCCCGGTTAGCTCAGTCGGTAGAGCACCAGACTCTTAATCTGGCTGTCGCGGGTTCGAGCACCGCATCGGGCTTCAACGTTTTCTTTTTTCACGGTTCAATAAAGACAAATCTATTTTGCAATGCAGATATTGTTCGTTGAATTTATTTTTGGACTTTACAACTCTGGTCTTCGCGTTTTGCACGACCTCTTTTTTGAACAACGTTCTTTCGCATCTTTTAATGAAGCGCATCCGTAGCCCGGTTAGCTCAGTCGGTAGAGCACCAGACTCTTAATCTGGCTGTCGCGGGTTCGAGCACCGCATCGGGCTTCAACGTTTTCTTTTTTCACGGTTCAATAAAGACAAATCTATTTTGCAATGCAGATATTGTTCGTTGAATTTATTTTTGGACTTTACAACTCTGGTCTTCGCGTTTTTGAACGACCTCTTTTTTGAACAACGTTCTTTCGCATCTTTTAATGAAGCGCATCCGTAGCCCGGTTAGCTCAGTCGGTAGAGCACCAGACTCTTAATCTGGCTGTCGCGGGTTCGAGCCAGGCATCGGGCTTTAAGTTTTCTTTTTTCACGGTTCAATAAAGACAAATCTATTTTGCAATGCAGATATTGTTCGTTGAATTTATTTTTGAACTTTACAACTCTGTTCTTCGCGTTTTTGCACGACCTCTTTTTTGAACAACGTTCTTTCGTATCTTTTAATGAAGCGCATCCGTAGCCCGGTTAGCTCAGTCGGTAGAGCACCAGACTCTTAATCTGGCTGTCGCGGGTTCGAGCACCGCATCGGGCTTCAACGTTTTCTTTTTTCACGGTTCAATAAAGACAAATCTATTTTGCAATGCAGATATTGTTCGTTGAATTTATTTTTGAACTTTACAACTCTGTTCTTCGCGTTTTTGCACGACCTCTTTTTTGAACAACGTTCTTTCGCATCTTTTAATGAAGCGCATCCGTAGCCCGGATAGCTCAGTCGGTTTAGCACCAGACTCTTAATCTGGCTGTCGAGGGTTCGAGCCATGCATCGGGCTTTAATGTTTTCTTTTTTCACGGTTCAATAAAGACAAATCTATTTTGCAATGCATCTTTTAATGAAGCGCATCCGTAGCCCGGTTAGCTCAGTCGGTTGAGCACCAGACTCTTAATCTGGCTGTCGCGGGTTCGAGCCATGCATCGGGCTTTAACGTTTTCTTTTTTCACGGTTCAATAAAGACAAATCTATTTTGCAATGCATCTTTTAATGAAGCGCATCCGTAGCCCGGTTAGCTCAGTCGGTAGAGCACCAGACTCTTAATCTGGCTGTCGCGGGTTCGAGCCCCGCATCGGGATTCAAGTTTTTCTTTTTTCACGGTTCAATAAAGACAAATCTATTTTGCAATGCAGATATTGTTCGTTGAATTTATTTTTGGACTTTACAACTCTGGTCTTCGCGTTTTTGAACGACCTCTTTTTTGAACAACGTTCTTTCGCATCTTTTAATGAAGCGCATCCGTTGCCCGGTTAGCTCAGTCGGTAGAGCACCAGACTCTTAATCTGGCTGTCGCGGGTTCGAGCACCGCATCGGGCTTCAACGTTTTCTTTTTTCACGGTTCAATAAAGACAAATCTATTTTGCAATGCAGATATTGTTCGTTGAATTTATTTTTGGACTTTACAACTCTGTTCTTCGCGTTTTTGAACGACCTCTTTTTTGAACAACGTTCTTTCGCATCTTTTAATGAAGCGCATCCGTTGCCCGGTTAGCTCAGTCGGTAGAGCACCAGACTCTTAATCTGGCTGTCGCGGGTTCGAGCCAGGCATCGGGCTTTAAGTTTTTCTTTTTTCACGGTTCAATAAAGACAAATCTATTTTGCAATGCAGATATTGTTCGTTGAATTTATTTTTGAACTTTACAACTCTGTTCTTCGCGTTTTTGCACGACCTCTTTTTTGAACAACGTTCTTTCGTATCTTTTAATGAAGCGCATCCGTAGCCCGGTTAGCTCAGTCGGTTAGAACACCAGACTCTTAATCTGGCTGTCGCGGGTTCGAGCACCGCATCGGGCTTCAACGTTTTCTTTTTTCACGGTTCAATAAAGACAAATCTATTTTGCAATGCAGATATTGCTCGTTGAATTTATTTTTGGACTTTACAACTCTGGTCTTCGCGTTTTTGCACGACTTCTTTTTTGAACAACGTTCTTTCGCATCTTTTAATGAAGCGCATCCGTAGCCCGGATAGCTCAGTCGGTTTAGCACCAGACTCTTAATCTGGCTGTCGAGGGTTCGAGCCATGCATCGGGCTTTAATGTTTTCTTTTTTCACGGTTCAATAAAGACAAATCTATTTTGCAATGCATCTTTTAATGAAGCGCATCCGTAGCCCGGTTAGCTCAGTCGGTTGAGCACCAGACTCTTAATTTGGCTGTCGCGGGTTCGAGCCATGCATCGGGCTTTAACGTTTTCTTTTTTCACGGTTCAATAAAGACAAATCTATTTTGCAATGCATCTTTTAATGAAGCGCATCCGTAGCCCGGTTAGCTCAGTCGGTAGAGCACCAGACTCTTAATCTGGCTGTCGCGGGTTCGAGCCCCGCATCGGGATTCAAGTTTTTCTTTTTTCACGGTTCAATAAAGACAAATCTATTTTGCAATGCAGATATTGTTCGTTGAATTTATTTTTGAACTTTACAACTCTGTTCTTCGCGTTTTTGCACAACCTCTTTTTTGAACAACGTTCTTTCGCATCTTTTAATGAAGCGCATCCGTAGCCCGGTTAGCTCAGTCGGTAGAGCACCAGACTCTTAATCTGGCTGTCGCGGGTTCGAGCACCGCATCGGGCTTCAACGTTTTCTTTTTTCACGGTTCAATAAAGACAAATCTATTTTGCAATGCAGATATTGTTCGTTGAATTTATTTTTGGACTTTACAACTCTGGTCTTCGCGTTTTTGCACGACCTCTTTTTTGAACAACGTTCTTTCGCATCTTTTAATGAAGCGCATCCGTTGCCCGGTTAGCTCAGTCGGTAGAGCACCAGACTCTTAATCTGGCTGTCGCGGGTTCGAGCACCGCATCGGGCTTCAACGTTTTCTTTTTTCACGGTTCAATAAAGACAAATCTATTTTGCAATGCAGATATTGTTCGTTGAATTTATTTTTGAACTTTACAACTCTGTTCTTCGCGTTTTTGCACGACCTCTTTTTTGAACAACGTTCTTTCGTATCTTTTAATGAAGCGCATCCGTAGCCCGGTTAGCTCAGTCGGTTAGAGCACCAGACTCTTAATCTGGCTGTCGCGGGTTCGAGCACCGCATCGGGCTTCAACGTTTTCTTTTTTCACGGTTCAATAAAGACAAATCTATTTTGCAATGCAGATATTGTTCGTTGAATTTATTTTTGGACTTTACAACTCTGGTCTTCGCGTTTTTGCACGACTTCTTTTTTGAACAACGTTCTTTCGCATCTTTTAATGAAGCGCATCCGTAGCCCGGATAGCTCAGTCGGTTTAGCACCAGACTCTTAATCTGGCTGTCGAGGGTTCGAGCCATGCATCGGGCTTTAATGTTTTCTTTTTTCACGGTTCAATAAAGACAAATCTATTTTGCAATGCATCTTTTAATGAAGCGCATCCGTAGCCCGGTTAGCTCAGTCGGTTGAGCACCAGACTCTTAATCTGGCTGTCGCGGGTTCGAGCCATGCATCGGGCTTTAACGTTTTCTTTTTTCACGGTTCAATAAAGACAAATCTATTTTGCAATGCATCTTTTAATGAAGCGCATCCGTAGCCCGGTTAGCTCAGTCGGTAGAGCACCAGACTCTTAATCTGGCTGTCGCGGGTTCGAGCCCCGCATCGGGATTCAAGTTTTCTTTTTTCACGGTTCAATAAAGACAAATCTATTTTGCAATGCAGATATTGTTCGTTGAATTTATTTTTGAACTTTACAACTCTGTTCTTCGCGTTTTTGCAAGACCTCTTTTTTGAACAACGTTCTTTCTTATCTTTTAATGAAGCGCATCCGTAGCCCGGATAGCGCAGTCGGTAGAGCACCAGACTCTTAATCTGGCTGTCGCGGGTTCGAGCACCCCATCGGGCTTCAACGTTTTCTTTTTTCACGGTTCAATAAAGACAAATCTATTTTGCAATGCATCTTTTAATGAAGCGCATCCGTAGCCCGGTTAGCTCAGTCGGTAGAGCACCAGACTCTTAATCTGGCTGTCGCGGGTTCGAGCCAGGCATCGGGCTTTAAGTTTTTCTTTTTTCACGGTTCAATAAAGACAAATCTATTTTGCAATGCAGATATTGTTCGTTGAATTTATTTTTGAACTTTACAACTCTGTTCTTCGCGTTTTTGCACAACCTCTTTTTTGAACAACGTTCTTTCGCATCTTTTAATGAAGCGCATCCGTAGCCCGGTTAGCTCAGTCGGTAGAGCACCAGACTCTTAATCTGGCTGTCGCGGGTTCGAGCACCGCATCGGGCTTCAACGTTTTCTTTTTTCACGGTTCAATAAAGACAAATCTATTTTGCAATGCAGATATTGTTCGTTGAATTTATTTTTGGACTTTACAACTCTGGTCTTCGCGTTTTTGCACGACCTCTTTTTTGAACAACGTTCTTTCGCATCTTTTAATGAAGCGCATCCGTTGCCCGGTTAGCTCAGTCGGTAGAGCACCAGACTCTTAATCTGGCTGTCGCGGGTTCGAGCACCGCATCGGGCTTCAACGTTTTCTTTTTTCACGGTTCAATAAAGACAAATCTATTTTGCAATGCAGATATTGTTCGTTGAATTTATTTTTGAACTTTACAACTCTGTTCTTCGCGTTTTTGCACGACCTCTTTTTTGAACAACGTTCTTTCGCATCTTTTAATGAAGCGCATCCGTAGCCCGGTTAGCTCAGTCGGTTAGAGCACCAGACTCTTAATCTGGCTGTCGCGGGTTCGAGCACCGCATCGGGCTTCAACGTTTTCTTTTTTCACGGTTCAATAAAGACAAATCTATTTTGCAATGCAGATATTGTTCGTTGAATTTATTTTTGGACTTTACAACTCTGGTCTTCGCGTTTTTGCACGACTTCTTTTTTGAACAACGTTCTTTCGCATCTTTTAATGAAGCGCATCCGTAGCCCGGTTAGCTCAGTCGGTTTAGCACCAGACTCTTAATCTGGCTGTCGCGGGTTCGAGCCATGCATCGGGCTTTAATGTTTTCTTTTTTCACGGTTCAATAAAGACAAATCTATTTTGCAATGCATCTTTTAATGAAGCGCATCCGTAGCCCGGTTAGCTCAGTCGGTTGAGCACCAGACTCTTAATCTGGCTGTCGCGGGTTCGAGCCATGCATCGGGCTTTAACGTTTTCTTTTTTCACGGTTCAATAAAGACAAATCTATTTTGCAATGCAGATATTGTTCGTTGAATTTATTTTTGAACTTTACAACTCTGTTCTTCGCGTTTTTGCAAGACCTCTTTTTTGAACAACGTTCTTTCTTATCTTTTAATGAAGCGCATCCGTAGCCCGGTTAGCTCAGTCGGTAGAGCACCAGACTCTTAATCTGGCTGTCGCGGGTTCGAGCACCCCATCGGGCTTCAACGTTTTCTTTTTTCACGGTTCAATAAAGACAAATCTATTTTGCAATGCATCTTTTAATGAAGCGCATCCGTAGCCCGGTTAGCTCAGTCGGTAGAGCACCAGACTCTTAATCTGGCTGTCGCGGGTTCGAGCCAGGCATCGGGCTTTAAGTTTTTCTTTTTTCACGGTTCAATAAAGACAAATCTATTTTGCAATGCAGATATTGTTCGTTGAATTTATTTTTGAACTTTACAACTCTGTTCTTCGCGTTTTTGCACAACCTCTTTTTTGAACAACGTTCTTTCGCATCTTTTAATGAAGCGCATCCGTAGCCCGGTTAGCTCAGTCGGTAGAGCACCAGACTCTTAATCTGGCTGTCGCGGGTTCGAGCACCGCATCGGGCTTCAACGTTTTCTTTTTTCACGGTTCAATAAAGACAAATCTATTTTGCAATGCAGATATTGTTCGTTGAATTTATTTTTGGACTTTACAACTCTGGTCTTCGCGTTTTTGCACGACCTCTTTTTTGAACAACGTTCTTTCGCATCTTTTAATGAAGCGCATCCGTTGCCCGGTTAGCTCAGTCGGTAGAGCACCAGACTCTTAATCTGGCTGTCGCGGGTTCGAGCACCGCATCGGGCTTCAACGTTTTCTTTTTTCACGGTTCAATAAAGACAAATCTATTTTGCAATGCAGATATTGTTCGTTGAATTTATTTTTGAACTTTACAACTCTGTTCTTCGCGTTTTTGCACGACCTCTTTTTTGAACAACGTTCTTTCGTATCTTTTAATGAAGCGCATCCGTAGCCCGGTTAGCTCAGTCGGTTAGAACACCAGACTCTTAATCTGGCTGTCGCGGGTTCGAGCACCGCATCGGGCTTCAACGTTTTCTTTTTTCACGGTTCAATAAAGACAAATCTATTTTGCAATGCAGATATTGCTCGTTGAATTTATTTTTGGACTTTACAACTCTGGTCTTCGCGTTTTTGCACGACTTCTTTTTTGAACAACGTTCTTTCGCATCTTTTAATGAAGCGCATCCGTAGCCCGGATAGCTCAGTCGGTTTAGCACCAGACTCTTAATCTGGCTGTCGAGGGTTCGAGCCATGCATCGGGCTTTAATGTTTTCTTTTTTCACGGTTCAATAAAGACAAATCTATTTTGCAATGCATCTTTTAATGAAGCGCATCCGTAGCCCGGTTAGCTCAGTCGGTTGAGCACCAGACTCTTAATCTGGCTGTCGCGGGTTCGAGCCATGCATCGGGCTTTAACGTTTTCTTTTTTCACGGTTCAATAAAGACAAATCTATTTTGCAATGCATCTTTTAATGAAGCGCATCCGTAGCCCGGTTAGCTCAGTCGGTAGAGCACCAGACTCTTAATCTGGCTGTCGCGGGTTCGAGCCCCGCATCGGGATTCAAGTTTTTCTTTTTTCACGGTTCAATAAAGACAAATCTATTTTGCAATGCAGATATTGTTCGTTGAATTTATTTTTGAACTTTACAACTCTGTTCTTCGCGTTTTTGCAAGACCTCTTTTTTGAACAACGTTCTTTCTTATCTTTTAATGAAGCGCATCCGTAGCCCGGATAGCTCAGTCGGTAGAGCACCAGACTCTTAATCTGGCTGTCGCGGGTTCGAGCACCGCATCGGGCTTCAACGTTTTCTTTTTTCACGGTTCAATAAAGACAAATCTATTTTGCAATGCATCTTTTAATGAAGCGCATCCGTAGCCCGGTTAGCTCAGTCGGTAGAGCACCAGACTCTTAATCTGGCTGTCGCGGGTTCGAGCCAGGCATCGGGCTTTAAGTTTTTCTTTTTTCACGGTTCAATAAAGACAAATCTATTTTGCAATGCAGATATTGTTCGTTGAATTTATTTTTGAACTTTACAACTCTGTTCTTCGCGTTTTTGCACAACCTCTTTTTTGAACAACGTTCTTTCGCATCTTTTAATGAAGCGCATCCGTAGCCCGGTTAGCTCAGTCGGTAGAGCACCAGACTCTTAATCTGGCTGTCGCGGGTTCGAGCACCGCATCGGGCTTCAACGTTTTCTTTTTTCACGGTTCAATAAAGACAAATCTATTTTGCAATGCAGATATTGTTCGTTGAATTTATTTTTGGACTTTACAACTCTGGTCTTCGCGTTTTTGCACGACCCCTTTTTTGAACAACGTTCTTTCGCATCTTTTAATGAAGCGCATCCGTAGCCCGGTTAGCTCAGTCGGTAGAGCACCAGACTCTTAATCTGGCTGTCGCGGGTTCGAGCACCGCATCGGGCTTCAACGTTTTCTTTTTTCACGGTTCAATAAAGACAAATCTATTTTGCAATGCAGATATTGTTCGTTGAATTTATTTTTGGACTTTACAACTCTGGTCTTCGCGTTTTTGCACGACCTCTTTTTTGAACAACGTTCTTTCGCATCTTTTAATGAAGCGCATCCGTTGCCCGGTTAGCTCAGTCGGTAGAGCACCAGACTCTTAATCTGGCTGTCGCGGGTTCGAGCCAGGCATCGGGCTTTAAGTTTTTCTTTTTTCACGGTTCAATAAAGACAAATCTATTTTGCAATGCAGATATTGTTCGTTGAATTTATTTTTGAACTTTACAACTCTGTTCTTCGCGTTTTTGCACGACCTCTTTTTTGAACAACGTTCTTTCGTATCTTTTAATGAAGCGCATCCGTAGCCCGGTTAGCTCAGTCGGTTAGAGCACCAGACTCTTAATCTGGCTGTCGCGGGTTCGAGCACCGCATCGGGCTTCAACGTTTTCTTTTTTCACGGTTCAATAAAGACAAATCTATTTTGCAATGCAGATATTGCTCGTTGAATTTATTTTTGGACTTTACAACTCTGGTCTTCGCGTTTTTGCACGACTTCTTTTTTGAACAACGTTCTTTCGCATCTTTTAATGAAGCGCATCCGTAGCCCGGTTAGCTCAGTCGGTTTAGCACCAGACTCTTAATCTGGCTGTCGAGGGTTCGAGCCATGCATCGGGCTTTAATGTTTTCTTTTTTCACGGTTCAATAAAGACAAATCTATTTTGCAATGCATCTTTTAATGAAGCGCATCCGTAGCCCGGTTAGCTCAGTCGGTAGAGCACCAGACTCTTAATCTGGCTGTCGCGGGTTCGAGCCCCGCATCGGGATTCAAGTTTTTCTTTTTTCACGGTTCAATAAAGACAAATCTATTTTGCAATGCAGATATTGTTCGTTGAATTTATTTTTGAACTTTACAACTCTGTTCTTCGCGTTTTTGCAAGACCTCTTTTTTGAACAACGTTCTTTCTTATCTTTTAATGAAGCGCATCCGTAGCCCGGTTAGCTCAGTCGGTAGAGCACCAGACTCTTAATCTGGCTGTCGCGGGTTCGAGCACCGCATCGGGCTTCAACGTTTTCTTTTTTCACGGTTCAATAAAGACAAATCTATTTTGCAATGCATCTTTTAATGAAGCGCATCCGTAGCCCGGTTAGCTCAGTCGGTAGAGCACCAGACTCTTAATCTGGCTGTCGCGGGTTCGAGCCAGGCATCGGGCTTTAAGTTTTTCTTTTTTCACGGTTCAATAAAGACAAATCTATTTTGCAATGCAGATATTGTTCGTTGAATTTATTTTTGAACTTTACAACTCTGTTCTTCGCGTTTTTGCACAACCTCTTTTTTGAACAACGTTCTTTCGCATCTTTTAATGAAGCGCATCCGTAGCCCGGTTAGCTCAGTCGGTAGAGCACCAGACTCTTAATCTGGCTGTCGCGGGTTCGAGCCCCGCATCGGGCTTCAACTTTTTCTTTTTTCACGGTTCAATAAAGACAAATCTAATTTGCAATGCAGATATTGTTCGTTGAATTTATTTTTGAACTTTACAACTCTGTTCTTCGCGTTTTTGCACGACCTCTTTTTGAACAACGTTCTTTCGCATCTTTTAATGAAGCGCATCCGTAGCCCGGTTAGCTCAGTCGGTAGAGCACCAGACTCTTAATCTGGCTGTCGCGGGTTCGAGCCAGGCATCGGGCTTCAAGTTTTTCTTTTTTCACGGTTCAATAAAGACAAATCTATTTTGCAATGCAGATATTGTTCGTTGAATTTATTTTTGAACTTTACAACTCTGTTCTTCGCGTTTTTGCACGACCTCTTTTTTGAACAACGTTCTTTCGCATCTTTTAATGAAGCGCATCCGTAGCCCGGATAGCTCAGTCGGTTTAGCACCAGACTCTTAATCTGGCTGTCGAGGGTTCGAGCCATGCATCGGGCTTTAATGTTTTCTTTTTTCACGGTTCAATAAAGACAAATCTATTTTGCAATGCATCTTTTAATGAAGCGCATCCGTAGCCCGGTTAGCTCAGTCGGTTGAGCACCAGACTCTTAATCTGGCTGTCGCGGGTTCGAGCCATGCATCGGGCTTTAACGTTTTCTTTTTTCACGGTTCAATAAAGACAAATCTATTTTGCAATGCATCTTTTAATGAAGCGCATCCGTAGCCCGGTTAGCTCAGTCGGTAGAGCACCAGACTCTTAATCTGGCTGTCGCGGGTTCGAGCCCCGCATCGGGATTCAAGTTTTTCTTTTTTCACGGTTCAATAAAGACAAATCTATTTTGCAATGCAGATATTGTTCGTTGAATTTATTTTTGAACTTTACAACTCTGTTCTTCGCGTTTTTGCAAGACCTCTTTTTTGAACAACGTTCTTTCTTATCTTTTACTGAAGCGCATCCGTAGCCCGGATAGCTCAGTCGGTAGAGCACCAGACTCTTAATCTGGCTGTCGCGGGTTCGAGCACCGCATCGGGCTTCAACGTTTTCTTTTTTCACGGTTCAATAAAGACAAATCTATTTTGCAATGCATCTTTTAATGAAGCGCATCCGTAGCCCGGTTAGCTCAGTCGGTAGAGCACCAGACTCTTAATCTGGCTGTCGCGGGTTCGAGCCAGCATCGGGCTTTAAGTTTTTCTTTTTTCACGGTTCAATAAAGACAAATCTATTTTGCAATGCAGATATTGTTCGTTGAATTTATTTTTGAACTTTACAACTCTGTTCTTCGCGTTTTTGCACAACCTCTTTTTTGAACAACGTTCTTTCGCATCTTTTAATGAAGCGCATCCGTAGCCCGGTTAGCTCAGTCGGTAGAGCACCAGACTCTTAATCTGGCTGTCGCGGGTTCGAGCCCGCATCGGGCTTCAACTTTTTCTTTTTTCACGGTTCAATAAAGACAAATTATTTTGCAATGCAGATATTGTTCGTTGAATTTATTTTTGAACTTTACAACTCTGTTCTTCGCGTTTTTGCACGACCTCTTTTTGAACAACGTTCTTTCGCATCTTTTAATGAAGCGCATCCGTAGCCCGGTTAGCTCAGTCGGTAGAGCACCAGACTCTTAATCTGGCTGTCGCGGGTTCGAGCACCGCATCGGGCTTCAACGTTTTCTTTTTTCACGGTTCAATAAAGACAAATCTATTTTGCAATGCAGATATTGTTCGTTGAATTTATTTTTGGACTTTACAACTCTGGTCTTCGCGTTTTTGCACGACCTCTTTTTTGAACAACGTTCTTTCGCATCTTTTAATGAAGCGCATCCGTAGCCCGGTTAGCTCAGTCGGTAGAGCACCAGACTCTTAATCTGGCTGTCGCGGGTTCGAGCACCGCATCGGGCTTCAACGTTTTCTTTTTTCACGGTTCAATAAAGACAAATCTATTTTGCAATGCAGATATTGTTCGTTGAATTTATTTTTGGACTTTACAACTCTGGTCTTCGCGTTTTTGCACGACCTCTTTTTTGAACAACGTTCTTTCGCATCTTTTAATGAAGCGCATCCGTAGCCCGGTTAGCTCAGTCGGTAGAGCACCAGACTCTTAATCTGGCTGTCGCGGGTTCGAGCCAGGCATCGGGCTTTAAGTTTTTCTTTTTTCACGGTTCAATAAAGACAAATCTATTTTGCAATGCAGATATTGTTCGTTGAATTTATTTTTGAACTTTACAACTCTGTTCTTCGCGTTTTTGCACGACCTCTTTTTTGAACAACGTTCTTTCGCATCTTTTAATGAAGCGCATCCGTAGCCCGGTTAGCTCAGTCGGTAGAACACCAGACTCTTAATCTGGCTGTCGCGGGTTCGAGCACCGCATCGGGCTTCAACGTTTTCTTTTTTCACGGTTCAATAAAGACAAATCTATTTTGCAATGCAGATATTGTTCGTTGAATTTATTTTTGGACTTTACAACTCTGGTCTTCGCGTTTTTGCACGACTTCTTTTTTGAACAACGTTCTTTCGCATCTTTTAATGAAGCGCATCCGTAGCCCGGTTAGCTCAGTCGGTTTAGCACCAGACTCTTAATCTGGCTGTCGCGGGTTCGAGCCATGCATCGGGCTTTAACGTTTTCTTTTTTCACGGTTCAATAAAGACAAATCTATTTTGCAATGCATCTTTTAATGAAGCGCATCCGTAGCCCGGTTAGCTCAGTCGGTTGAGCACCAGACTCTTAATCTGGCTGTCGCGGGTTCGAGCCATGCATCGGGCTTTAACGTTTTCTTTTTTCACGGTTCAATAAAGACAAATCTATTTTGCAATGCATCTTTTAATGAAGCGCATCCGTAGCCCGGTTAGCTCAGTCGGTAGAGCACCAGACTCTTAATCTGGCTGTCGCGGGTTCGAGCCCCGCATCGGGATTCAAGTTTTTCTTTTTTCACGGTTCAATAAAGACAAATCTATTTTGCAATGCAGATATTGTTCGTTGAATTTATTTTTGAACTTTACAACTCTGTTCTTCGCGTTTTTGCACGACCTCTTTTTTGAACAACGTTCTTTCGTATCTTTTAATGAAGCGCATCCGTAGCCCGGTTAGCTCAGTCGGTAGAGCACCAGACTCTTAATCTGGCTGTCGCGGGTTCGAGCCATGCATCGGGCTTTAATGTTTTCTTTTTTCACGGTTCAATAAAGACAAATCTATTTTGCAATGCATCTTTTAATGAAGCGCATCCGTAGCCCGGTTAGCTCAGTCGGTTGAGCACCAGACTCTTAATCTGGCTGTCGCGGGTTCGAGCCATGCATCGGGCTTTAACGTTTTCTTTTTTCACGGTTCAATAAAGACAAATCTATTTTGCAATGCATCTTTTAATGAAGCGCATCCGTAGCCCGGTTAGCTCAGTCGGTAGAGCACCAGACTCTTAATCTGGCTGTCGCGGGTTCGAGCCCCGCATCGGGCTTCAAGTTTTTCTTTTTTCACGGTTCAATAAAGACAAATCTATTTTGCAATGCAGATATTGTTCGTTGAATTTATTTTTGGACTTTACAACTCTGGTCTTCGCGTTTTTGCACGACCTCTTTTTTGAACAACGTTCTTTCGCATCTTTTAATGAAGCGCATCCGTTGCCCGGTTAGCTCAGTCGGTAGAGCACCAGACTCTTAATCTGGCTGTTGCGGGTTCGAGCCAGGCATCGGGCTTTAAGTTTTTCTTTTTTCACGGTTCAATAAAGACAAATCTATTTTGCAATGCAGATATTGTTCGTTGAATTTATTTTTGAACTTTACAACTCTGTTCTTCGCGTTTTTGCACGACCTCTTTTTTGAACAACGTTCTTTCGTATCTTTTAATGAAGCGCATCCGTAGCCCGGTTAGCTCAGTCGGTTAGAACACCAGACTCTTAATCTGGCTGTCGCGGGTTCGAGCACCGCATCGGGCTTCAACGTTTTCTTTTTTCACGGTTCAATAAAGACAAATCTATTTTGCAATGCAGATATTGCTCGTTGAATTTATTTTTGAACTTTACAACTCTGGTCTTCGCGTTTTTGCACGACTTCTTTTTTGAACAACGTTCTTTCGCATCTTTTAATGAAGCGCATCCGTAGCCCGGATAGCTCAGTCGGTTTAGCACCAGACTCTTAATCTGGCTGTCGAGGGTTCGAGCCATGCATCGGGCTTTAATGTTTTCTTTTTTCACGGTTCAATAAAGACAAATCTATTTTGCAATGCATCTTTTAATGAAGCGCATCCGTAGCCCGGTTAGCTCAGTCGGTTGAGCACCAGACTCTTAATCTGGCTGTCGCGGGTTCGAGCCATGCATCGGGCTTTAACGTTTTCTTTTTTCACGGTTCAATAAAGACAAATCTATTTTGCAATGCATCTTTTAATGAAGCGCATCCGTAGCCCGGTTAGCTCAGTCGGTAGAGCACCAGACTCTTAATCTGGCTGTCGCGGGTTCGAGCCCCGCATCGGGATTCAAGTTTTTCTTTTTTCACGGTTCAATAAAGACAAATCTATTTTGCAATGCAGATATTGTTCGTTGAATTTATTTTTGAACTTTACAACTCTGTTCTTCGCGTTTTTGCAAGACCTCTTTTTTGAACAACGTTCTTTCTTATCTTTTACTGAAGCGCATCCGTAGCCCGGATAGCGCAGTCGGTAGAGCACCAGACTCTTAATCTGGCTGTCGCGGGTTCGAGCACCGCATCGGGCTTCAACGTTTTCTTTTTTCACGGTTCAATAAAGACAAATCTATTTTGCAATGCATCTTTTAATGAAGCGCATCCGTAGCCCGGTTAGCTCAGTCGGTAGAGCACCAGACTCTTAATCTGGCTGTCGCGGGTTCGAGCCAGGCATCGGGCTTTAAGTTTTTCTTTTTTCACGGTTCAATAAAGACAAATCTATTTTGCAATGCAGATATTGTTCGTTGAATTTATTTTTGAACTTTACAACTCTGTTCTTCGCGTTTTTGCACAACCTCTTTTTTGAACAACGTTCTTTCGCATCTTTTAATGAAGCGCATCCGTAGCCCGGTTAGCTCAGTCGGTAGAGCACCAGACTCTTAATCTGGCTGTCGCGGGTTCGAGCACCGCATCGGGCTTCAACGTTTTCTTTTTTCACGGTTCAATAAAGACAAATCTATTTTGCAATGCAGATATTGTTCGTTGAATTTATTTTTGGACTTTACAACTCTGGTCTTCGCGTTTTTGCACGACCTCTTTTTTGAACAACGTTCTTTCGCATCTTTTAATGAAGCGCATCCGTAGCCCGGTTAGCTCAGTCGGTAGAGCACCAGACTCTTAATCTGGCTGTCGCGGGTTCGAGCCAGGCATCGGGCTTTAAGTTTTTCTTTTTTCACGGTTCAATAAAGACAAATCTATTTTGCAATGCAGATATTGTTCGTTGAATTTATTTTTGAACTTTACAACTCTGTTCTTCGCGTTTTTGCACGACCTCTTTTTTGAACAACGTTCTTTCGTATCTTTTAATGAAGCGCATCCGTAGCCCGGTTAGCTCAGTCGGTTAGAACACCAGACTCTTAATCTGGCTGTCGCGGGTTCGAGCACCGCATCGGGCTTCAACGTTTTCTTTTTTCACGGTTCAATAAAGACAAATCTATTTTGCAATGCAGATATTGTTCGTTGAATTTATTTTTGGACTTTACAACTCTGGTCTTCGCGTTTTTGCACGACTTCTTTTTTGAACAACGTTCTTTCGCATCTTTTAATGAAGCGCATCCGTAGCCCGGATAGCTCAGTCGGTTTAGCACCAGACTCTTAATCTGGCTGTCGCGGGTTCGAGCCATGCATCGGGCTTTAACGTTTTCTTTTTTCACGGTTCAATAAAGACAAATCTATTTTGCAATGCATCTTTTAATGAAGCGCATCCGTAGCCCGGTTAGCTCAGTCGGTTGAGCACCAGACTCTTAATCTGGCTGTCGCGGGTTCGAGCCATGCATCGGGCTTTAACGTTTTCTTTTTTCACGGTTCAATAAAGACAAATCTATTTTGCAATGCAGATATTGTTCGTTGAATTTATTTTTGAACTTTACAACTCTGTTCTTCGCGTTTTTGCAAGACCTCTTTTTTGAACAACGTTCTTTCTTATCTTTTAATGAAGCGCATCCGTAGCCCGGTTAGCTCAGTCGGTAGAGCACCAGACTCTTAATCTGGCTGTCGCGGGTTCGAGCCCCGCATCGGGCTTCAACTTTTTCTTTTTTCACGGTTCAATAAAGACAAATCTATTTTGCAATGCAGATATTGTTCGTTGAATTTATTTTTGAACTTTACAACTCTGTTCTTCGCGTTTTTGCACAACCTCTTTTTTGAACAACGTTCTTTCGCATCTTTTAATGAAGCGCATCCGTAGCCCGGTTAGCTCAGTCGGTAGAGCACCAGACTCTTAATCTGGCTGTCGCGGGTTCGAGCCCCGCATCGGGCTTCAACTTTTTCTTTTTTCACGGTTCAATAAAGACAAATCTATTTTGCAATGCAGATATTGTTCGTTGAATTTATTTTTGAACTTTACAACTCTGTTCTTCGCGTTTTTGCACGACTTCTTTTTTGAACAACGTTCTTTCGCATCTTTTAATGAAGCGCATCCGTAGCCCGGATAGCTCAGTCGGTTAAGCACCAGACTCTTAATCTGGCTGTCGCGGGTTCGAGCCATGCATCGGGCTTTAACGTTTTCTTTTTTCACGGTTCAATAAAGACAAATCTATTTTGCAATGCATCTTTTAATGAAGCGCATCCGTAGCCCGGTTAGCTCCGTCGGTTGAGCACCAGACTCTTAATCTGGCTGTCGCGGGTTCGAGCCATGCATCGGGCTTTAACGTTTTCTTTTTTCACGGTTCAATAAAGACAAATCTATTTTGCAATGCAGATATTGCCCGTTGAATTTATTTTTGAACTTTACAACTCTGTTCTTCGCGTTTTTGCACGACCTCTTTTTTGAACAACGTTCTTTCGCATCTTTTAATGAAGCGCATCCGTAGCCCGGTTAGCTCAGTCGGTAGAGCACCAGACTCTTAATCTGGCTGTCGCGGGTTCGAGCCCCGCATCGGGCTTCAACTTTTTCTTTTTTCACGGTTCAATAAAGACAAATTATTTTGCAATGCAGATATTGTTCGTTGAATTTATTTTTGAACTTTACAACTCTGTTCTTCGCGTTTTTTTCTTCCTCTTTTTTGAACAACGTTCTTTCGCATCTTTTAATGAAGCGCATCCGTAGCCCGGTTAGCTCAGTCGGTAGAGCACCAGACTCTTAATCTGGCTGTCGCGGGTTCGAGCACCGCATCGGGCTTCAACGTTTTCTTTTTTCACGGTTCAATAAAGACAAATCTATTTTGCAATGCAGATATTGTTCGTTGAATTTATTTTGAACTTTACAACTCTGGTCTTCGCGTTTTTGCACCACCTCTTTTTTGAACAACGTTCTTTCGCATCTTTTAATGAAGCGCATCCGTAGCCCGGTTAGCTCAGTCGGTTGAGCACCAGACTCTTAATCTGGCTGTCGCGGGTTCGAGCCCCGCATCGGGCTTCAACTTTTTCTTTTTTCACGGTTCAATAAAGACAAATCTATTTTGCAATGCAGATATTGTTCGTTGAATTTATTTTTGAACTTTACAACTCTGTTCTTCGCGTTTTTGCACGACTTCTTTTTTGAACAACGTTCTTTCGCATCTTTTAATGAAGCGCATCCGTAGCCCGGATAGCTCAGTCGGTAAGCACCAGACTCTTAATCTGGCTGTCGCGGGTTCGAGCCATGCATCGGGCTTTAACGTTTTCTTTTTTCACGGTTCAATAAAGACAAATCTATTTTGCAATGCATCTTTTAATGAAGCGCATCCGTAGCCCGGTTAGCTCAGTCGGTTGAGCACCAGACTCTTAATCTGGCTGTCGCGGGTTCGAGCCATGCATCGGGCTTTAACGTTTTCTTTTTTCACGGTTCAATAAAGACAAATCTATTTTGCAATGCAGATATTTCGTTGAATTTATTTTTGAACTTTACAACTCTGGTCTTCGCGTTTTTGCACCACCTCTTTTTTGAACAACGTTCTTTCGCATCTTTTAATGAAGCGCATCCGTAGCCCGGTTAGCTCAGTCGGTTGAGCACCAGACTCTTAATCTGGCTGTCGCGGGTTCGAGCCCCGCATCGGGCTTCAACTTTTTCTTTTTTCACGGTTCAATAAAGACAAATCTATTTTGCAATGCAGATATTGCTCGTTGAATTTATTTTTGAACTTTACAACTCTGTTCTTCGCGTTTTTGAACGACCTCTTTTTTGAACAACGTTCTTTCGCATCTTTTAATGAAGCGCATCCGTAGCCCGGTTAGCTCAGTCGGTAGAGCACCAGACTCTTAATCTGGCTGTCGCGGGTTCGAGCACCGCATCGGGCTTCAACGTTTTCTTTTTTCACGGTTCAATAAAGACAAATCTATTTTGCAATGCAGATATTGTTCGTTGAATTTATTTTGAACTTTACAACTCTGGTCTTCGCGTTTTTGCACGACCTCTTTTTTGAACAACGTTCTTTCGCATCTTTTAATGAAGCGCATCCGTAGCCAGGTTAGCTCAGTCGGTTGAGCACCAGACTCTTAATCTGGCTGTCGCGGGTTCGAGCCATGCATCGGGCTTTAACGTTTTCTTTTTTCACGGTTCAATAAAGACAAATCTATTTTGCAATGCATCTTTTAATGAAGCGCATCCGTAGCCCGGTTAGCTCAGTCGGTAGAGCACCAGACTCCTAATCTGGCTGTCGCGGGTTCGAGCCCCGCATCGGGCTTCAACTTTTTCTTTTTTCACGGTTCAATAAAGACAAATCTATTTTGCAATGCAGATATTGCTCGTTGAATTTATTTTTGAACTTTACAACTCTGTTCTTCGCGTTTTTGCACGACCTCTTTTTTGAACAACGTTCTTTCGCATCTTTTAATGAAGCGCATCCGTAGCCCGGTTAGCTCAGTCGGTAGAGCACCAGACTCTTAATCTGGCTGTCGCGGGTTCGAGCACCGCATCGGGCTTCAACGTTTTCTTTTTTCACGGTTCAATAAAGACAAATCTATTTTGCAATGCAGATATTGCTCGTTGAATTTATTTTTGAACTTTACAACTCTGTTCTTCGCGTTTTTGCACGACCTCTTTTTTGAACAACGTTCTTTCGCATCTTTTAATGAAGCGCATCCGTAGCCCGGTTAGCTCAGTCGGTAGAGCACCAGACTCTTAATCTGGCTGTCGCGGGTTCGAGCCATGCATCGGGCTTTAACGTTTTCTTTTTTCACGGTTCAATAAAGACAAATCTATTTTTCAATGCATCTTTTAATGAAGCGCATCCGTAGCCCGGTTAGCTCAGTCCGTAGAGCACCAGACTCTTAATCTGGCTGTCGCGGGTTCGAGCCCCGCATCGGGCTTCAACTTTTTCTTTTTTCACGGTTCAATAAAGACAAATCTATTTTGCAATGCAGATATTGTTCGTTGAATTTATTTTTGAACTTTACAACTCTGTTCTTCGCGTTTTTGCACGACCTCTTTTTTGAACAACGTTCTTTCGTATCTTTTAATGAAGCGCATCCGTAGCCCGGTTAGCTCAGTCGGTAGAGCACCAGACTCTTAATCTGGCTGTCGCGGGTTCGAGCCCCGCATCGGGCTTCAACTTTTTCTTTTTTCACGGTTCAATAAAGACAAATCTATTTTGCAATGCAGATATTGCTCGTTGAATTTATTTTTGAACTTTACAACTCTGTTCTTCGCGTTTTTGCACGACTTCTTTTTTGAACAACGTTCTTTCGCATCTTTTAATGAAGCGCATCCGTAGCCCGGATAGCTCAGTCGGTTAAGCACCAGACTCTTAATCTGGCTGTCGCGGGTTCGAGCCATGCATCGGGCTTTAACGTTTTCTTTTTTCACGGTTCAATAAAGACAAATCTATTTTGCAATGCATCTTTTAATGAAGCGCATCCGTAGCCCGGTTAGCTCAGTCGGTTGAGCACCAGACTCTTAATCTGGCTGTCGCGGGTTCGAGCCATGCATCGGGCTTTAACGTTTTCTTTTTTCACGGTTCAATAAAGACAAATCTATTTTGCAATGCAGATATTGTTCGTTGAATTTATTTTTGAACTTTACAACTCTGGTCTTCGCGTTTTTGCACGACCTCTTTTTTGAACAACGTTCTTTCGCATCTTTTAATGAAGCGCATCCGTAGCCCGGTTAGCTCAGTCGGTAGAGCACCAGACTCTTAATCTGGCTGTCGCGGGTTCGAGCCCCGCATCGGGCTTCAACTTTTTCTTTTTTCACGGTTCAATAAAGACAAATCTATTTTGCAATGCAGATATTGTTCGTTGAATTTATTTTTGAACTTTACAACTCTGTTCTTCGCGTTTTTGCACGACCTCTTTTTTGAACAACGTTCTTTCGCATCTTTTAATGAAGCGCATCCGTAGCCCGGTTAGCTCAGTCGGTAGAGCACCAGACTCTTAATCTGGCTGTCGCGGGTTCGAGCACCGCATCGGGCTTCAACGTTTTCTTTTTTCACGGTTCAATAAAGACAAATCTATTTTGCAATGCAGATATTGTTCGTTGAATTTATTTTGAACTTTACAACTCTGGTCTTCGCGTTTTTGCACGACCTCTTTTTTGAACAACGTTCTTTCGCATCTTTTAATGAAGCGCATCCGTAGCCAGGTTAGCTCAGTCGGTTGAGCACCAGACTCTTAATCTGGCTGTCGCGGGTTCGAGCCATGCATCGGGCTTTAACGTTTTCTTTTTTCACGGTTCAATAAAGACAAATCTATTTTGCAATGCATCTTTTAATGAAGCGCATCCGTAGCCCGGTTAGCTCAGTCGGTAGAGTACTAGACTCCTAATCTGGCTGTCGCGGGTTCGAGCCCCGCATCGGGCTTCAACTTTTTCTTTTTTCACGGTACAATAAAGACAAATCTATTTTGCAATGCAGATATTGCTCGTTGAATTTATTTTTGAACTTTACAACTCTGTTCTTCGCGTTTTTGCACGACCTCTTTTTTGAACAACGTTCTTTCGCATCTTTTAATGAAGCATCCGTAGCCCGGTTAGCTCAGTCGGTAGAGCACCAGACTCTTAATCTGGCTGTCGCGGGTTCGAGCACCGCATCGGGCTTCAACGTTTTCTTTTTTCACGGTTCAATAAAGACAAATCTATTTTGCAATGCAGATATTGCTCGTTGAATTTATTTTTGAACTTTACAACTCTGTTCTTCGCGTTTTTGCACGACCTCTTTTTTGAACAACGTTCTTTCGCATCTTTTAATGAAGCGCATCCGTAGCCCGGTTAGCTCAGTCGGTAGAGCACCAGACTCTTAATCTGGCTGTCGCGGGTTCGAGCCATGCATCGGGCTTTAACGTTTTCTTTTTTCACGGTTCAATAAAGACAAATCTATTTTTCAATGCATCTTTTAATGAAGCGCATCCGTAGCCCGGTTAGCTCAGTCGGTAGAGCACCAGACTCTTAATCTGGCTGTCGCGGGTTCGAGCCCCGCATCGGGCTTCAACTTTTTCTTTTTTCACGGTACAATAAAGACAAATCTATTTTGCAATGCAGATATTGTTCGTTGAATTTATTTTTGAACTTTACAACTCTGTTCTTCGCGTTTTTGAACGACCTCTTTTTTGAACAACGTTCTTTCGCATCTTTTAATGAAGCGCATCCGTAGCCCGGTTAGCTCAGTCGGTAGAGCACCAGACTCTTAATCTGGCTGTCGCGGGTTCGAGCCCCGCATCGGGCTTCAACTTTTTCTTTTTCACGGTTCAATAAAGACAAATTAATTTTGCAATGCAGATATTGTTCGTTGAATTTATTTTTGAACTTTACAACTCTGTTCTTCGCGTTTTTGAACGACCTCTTTTTTGAACAACGTTCTTTCGCATCTTTTAATGAAGCGCATCCGTAGCCAGGTTAGCTCAGTCGGTAGAGCACCAGACTCTTAATCTGGCTGTCGCGGGTTCGAGCCCCGCATCGGGCTTCAAGTTTTTCTTTTTTCACGGTTCAATAAAGACAAATCTATTTTGCAATGCAGATATTGTTCGTTGAATTTATTTTTGAACTTTACAACTCTGTTCTTCGCGTTTTTGCAAGACCTCTTTTTTGAACAACGTTCTTTCTTATCTTTTAATGAAGCGCATCCGTAGCCCGGATAGCTCAGTCGGTAGAGCACCAGACTCTTAATCTGGCTGTCGCGGGTTCGAGCACCGCATCGGGCTTCAACGTTTTCTTTTTTCACGGTTCAATAAAGACAAATCTATTTTGCAATGCATCTTTTAATGAAGCGCATCCGTAGCCCGGTTAGCTCAGTCGGTAGAGCACCAGACTCTTAATCTGGCTGTCGCGGGTTCGAGCCAGGCATCGGGCTTTAAGTTTTTCTTTTTTCACGGTTCAATAAAGACAAATCTATTTTGCAATGCAGATATTGTTCGTTGAATTTATTTTTGAACTTTACAACTCTGTTCTTCGCGTTTTTGCACAACCTCTTTTTTGAACAACGTTCTTTCGCATCTTTTAATGAAGCGCATCCGTAGCCCGGTTAGCTCAGTCGGTAGAGCACCAGACTCTTAATCTGGCTGTCGCGGGTTCGAGCCCCGCATCGGGCTTCAACTTTTTCTTTTTCACGGTTCAATAAAGACAATTTAATTTTGCAATGCAGATATTGTTCGTTGAATTTATTTTTGAACTTTACAACTCTGTTCTTCGCGTTTTTGAACGACCTCTTTTTTGAACAACGTTCTTTCGCATCTTTTAATGAAGCGCATCCGTAGCCCGGTTAGCTCAGTCGGTAGAGCACCAGACTCTTAATCTGGCTGTCGCGGGTTCGAGCCATGCATCGGGCTTTAACGTTTTCTTTTTTCACGGTTCAATAAAGACAAATCTATTTTGCAATGCAGATATTGTTCGTTGAATTTATTTTTGAACTTTACAACTCTGTTCTTCGCGTTTTTGCACGACCTCTTTTTTGAACAACGTTCTTTCGCATCTTTTAATGAAGCGCATCCGTAGCCCGGTTAGCTCAGTCGGTAGAGCACCAGACTCTTAATCTGGCTGTCGCGGGTTCGAGCACCGCATCGGGCTTCAACGTTTTCTTTTTTCACGGTTCAATAAAGACAAATCTATTTTGCAATGCAGATATTGCTCGTTGAATTTATTTTTGAACTTTACAACTCTGTTCTTCGCGTTTTTGCACGACCTCTTTTTTGAACAACGTTCTTTCGCATCTTTTAATGAAGCGCATCCGTAGCCCGGTTAGCTCAGTCGGTAGAGCACCAGACTCTTAATCTGGCTGTCGCGGGTTCGAGCACCGCATCGGGCTTCAACGTTTTCTTTTTTCACGGTGCAATAAAGACAAATCTATTTTGCAATGCAGATATTGCTCGTTGAATTTATTTTTGAACTTTACAACTCTGTTCTTCGCGTTTTTGCACGACCTCTTTTTTGAACAACGTTCTTTCGCATCTTTTAATGAAGCGCATCCGTAGCCCGGTTAGCTCAGTCGGTAGAGCACCAGACTCTTAATCTGGCTGTCGCGGGTTCGAGCCATGCATCGGGCTTTAACGTTTTCTTTTTTCACGGTTCAATAAAGACAAATCTATTTTTCAATGCATCTTTTAATGAAGCGCATCCGTAGCCCGGTTAGCTCAGTCGGTAGAGCACCAGACTCCTAATCTGGCTGTCGCGGGTTCGAGCCCCGCATCGGGCTTCAACTTTTTCTTTTTTCACGGTTCAATAAAGACAAATCTATTTTGCAATGCAGATATTGTTCGTTGAATTTATTTTTGAACTTTACAACTCTGTTCTTCGCGTTTTTGAACGACCTCTTTTTTGAACAACGTTCTTTCGCATCTTTTAATGAAGCGCATCCGTAGCCCGGTTAGCTCAGTCGGTAGAGCACCAGACTCTTAATCTGGCTGTCGCGGGTTCGAGCCCCGCATCGGGCTTCAACTTTTTCTTTTTCACGGTTCAATAAAGACAATTTAATTTTGCAATGCAGATATTGTTCGTTGAATTTATTTTTGAACTTTACAACTCTGTTCTTCGCGTTTTTGAACGACCTCTTTTTTGAACAACGTTCTTTCGCATCTTTTAATGAAGCGCATCCGTAGCCCGGTTAGCTCAGTCGGTAGAGCACCAGACTCTTAATCTGGCTGTCGCGGGTTCGAGCCCCGCATCGGGCTTCAAGTTTTTCTTTTTTCACGGTTCAATAAAGACAAATCTATTTTGCAATGCAGATATTGTTCGTTGAATTTATTTTTGAACTTTACAACTCTGTTCTTCGCGTTTTTGCAAGACCTCTTTTTTGAACAACGTTCTTTCTTATCTTTTAATGAAGCGCATCCGTAGCCCGGATAGCTCAGTCGGTAGAGCACCAGACTCTTAATCTGGCTGTCGCGGGTTCGAGCACCGCATCGGGCTTCAACGTTTTCTTTTTTCACGGTTCAATAAAGACAAATCTATTTTGCAATGCATCTTTTAATGAAGCGCATCCGTAGCCCGGTTAGCTCAGTCGGTAGAGCACCAGACTCTTAATCTGGCTGTCGCGGGTTCGAGCCAGGCATCGGGCTTTAAGTTTTTCTTTTTTCACGGTTCAATAAAGACAAATCTATTTTGCAATGCAGATATTGTTCGTTGAATTTATTTTTGAACTTTACAACTCTGTTCTTCGCGTTTTTGCACAACCTCTTTTTTGAACAACGTTCTTTCGCATCTTTTAATGAAGCGCATCCGTAGCCCGGTTAGCTCAGTCGGTAGAGCACCAGACTCTTAATCTGGCTGTCGCGGGTTCGAGCACCGCATCGGGCTTCAACGTTTTCTTTTTTCACGGTTCAATAAAGACAAATCTATTTTGCAATGCAGATATTGTTCGTTGAATTTATTTTTGGACTTTACAACTCTGGTCTTCGCGTTTTTGCACGACCTCTTTTTTGAACAACGTTCTTTCGCATCTTTTAATGAAGCGCATCCGTAGCCCGGTTAGCTCAGTCGGTAGAGCACCAGACTCTTAATCTGGCTGTCGCGGGTTCGAGCCAGGCATCGGGCTTTAAGTTTTTCTTTTTTCACGGTTCAATAAAGACAAATCTATTTTGCAATGCAGATATTGTTCGTTGAATTTATTTTTGAACTTTACAACTCTGTTCTTCGCGTTTTTGCACGACCTCTTTTTGAACAACGTTCTTTCGTATCTTTTAATGAAGCGCATCCGTAGCCCGGTTAGCTCAGTCGGTTAGAGCACCAGACTCTTAATCTGGCTGTCGCGGGTTCGAGCACCGCATCGGGCTTCAACGTTTTCTTTTTTCACGGTTCAATAAAGACAAATCTATTTTGCAATGCAGATATTGTTCGTTGAATTTATTTTTGGACTTTACAACTCTGGTCTTCGCGTTTTTGCACGACTTCTTTTTTGAACAACGTTCTTTCGCATCTTTTAATGAAGCGCATCCGTAGCCCGGATAGCTCAGTCGGTTTAGCACCAGACTCTTAATCTGGCTGTCGAGGGTTCGAGCCATGCATCGGGCTTTAACGTTTTCTTTTTTCACGGTTCAATAAAGACAAATCTATTTTGCAATGCATCTTTTAATGAAGCGCATCCGTAGCCCGGTTAGCTCAGTCGGTTGAGCACCAGACTCTTAATCTGGCTGTCGCGGGTTCGAGCCATGCATCGGGCTTTAACGTTTTCTTTTTTCACGGTTCAATAAAGACAAATCTATTTTGCAATGCAGATATTGTTCGTTGAATTTATTTTTGAACTTTACAACTCTGTTCTTCGCGTTTTTGCAAGACTTCTTTTTTGAACAACGTTCTTTCGCATCTTTTAATGAAGCGCATCCGTAGCCCGGTTAGCTCAGTCGGTAGAGCACCAGACTCTTAATCTGGCTGTCGCGGGTTCGAGCCCCGCATCGGGCTTCAACTTTTTCTTTTTTCACGGTTCAATAAAGACAAATCTATTTTGCAATGCAGATATTGCTCGTTGAATTTATTTTTGAACTTTACAACTCTGTTCTTCGCGTTTTTGCACAACCTCTTTTTTGAACAACGTTCTTTCGTATCTTTTAATGAAGCGCATCCGTAGCCCGGTTAGCTCAGTCGGTAGAGCACCAGACTCTTAATCTGGCTGTCGCGGGTTCGAGCCATGCATCGGGCTTTAACGTTTTCTTTTTTCACGGTTCAATAAAGACAAATCTATTTTGCAATGCAGATATTGTTCGTTGAATTTATTTTTGAACTTTACAACTCTGTTCTTCGCGTTTTTGCAAGACCTCTTTTTTGAACAACGTTCTTTCTTATCTTTTAATGAAGCGCATCCGTAGCCCGGATAGCTCAGTCGGTAGAGCACCAGACTCTTAATCTGGCTGTCGCGGGTTCGAGCCCCGCATCGGGCTTCAACTTTTTCTTTTTTCACGGTACAATAAAGACAAATCTATTTTGCAATGCAGATATTGCTCGTTGAATTTATTTTTGAACTTTACAACTCTGTTCTTCGCGTTTTTGCACAACCTCTTTTTTGAACAACGTTCTTTCGTATCTTTTAATGAAGCGCATCCGTAGCCCGGTTAGCTCAGTCGGTAGAGCACCAGACTCTTAATCTGGCTGTCGCGGGTTCGAGCCCCGCATCGGGCTTCAACTTTTTCTTTTTTCACGGTACAATAAAGACAACTCTATTTTGCAATGCAGATATTGCTCGTTGAATTTATTTTTGAACTTTACAACTCTGTTCTTCGCGTTTTTGCACGACTTCTTTTTTGAACAACGTTCTTTCGCATCTTTTAATGAAGCGCATCCGTAGCCCGGATAGCTCAGTCGGTTAAGCACCAGACTCTTAATCTGGCTGTCGCGGGTTCGAGCCATGCATCGGGCTTTAACGTTTTCTTTTTCACGGTTCAATAAAGACAAATCTATTTTGCAATGCATCTTTTAATGAAGCGCATCCGTAGCCCGGTTAGCTCCGTCGGTTGAGCACCAGACTCTTAATCTGGCTGTCGCGGGTTCGAGCCATGCATCGGGCTTTAACGTTTTCTTTTTTCACGGTTCAATAAAGACAAATCTATTTTGCAATGCAGATATTGCCCGTTGAATTTATTTT
This sequence comes from Allodiplogaster sudhausi, assembly GCA_945643635.1. NCBI lineage: Eukaryota > Metazoa > Nematoda > Chromadorea > Rhabditida > Diplogasteridae > Allodiplogaster > Allodiplogaster sudhausi. Next base: position 60,304 of record CALZFC010000115.1, read on the forward strand.
TGAACTTTACAACTCTGTTCTTCGCGTTTTTGCACGACCTCTTTTTTGAACAACGTTCTTTCGCATCTTTTAATGTGGCGCATCCGTAGCCCGGTTAGCTCAGTCGGTAGAGCACCAGACTCTTAATCTGGCTGTCGCGGGTTCGAGCCCCGCATCGGGCTTCAACTTTTTCTTTTTTCACGGTTCAATAAAGACAAATTAATTTTGCAATGCAGATATTGTTCGTTGAATTTATTTTTGAACTTTACAACTCTGTTCTTCGCGTTTTTTTCTTCCTCTTTTTTGAACAACGTTCTTTCGCATCTTTTAATGAAGCGCATCCGTAGCCCGGTTAGCTCAGTCGGTAGAGCACCAGACTCTTAATCTGGCTGTCGCGGGTTCGAGCACCGCATCGGGCTTCAACGTTTTCTTTTTTCACGGTGCAATAAAGACAAATCTATTTTGCAATGCAGATATTGTTCGTTGAATTTATTTTGAACTTTACAACTCTGGTCTTCGCGTTTTTGCACCACCTCTTTTTTGAACAACGTTCTTTCGCATCTTTTAATGAAGCGCATCCGTAGCCAGGTTAGCTCAGTCGGTTGAGCACCAGACTCTTAATCTGGCTGTCGCGGGTTCGAGCCCCGCATCGGGCTTCAACTTTTTCTTTTTTCACGGTACAATAAAGACAAATCTATTTTGCAATGCAGATATTGCTCGTTGAATTTATTTTTGAACTTTACAACTCTGTTCTTCGCGTTTTTGCACGACTTCTTTTTTGAACAACGTTCTTTCGCATCTTTTAATGAAGCGCATCCGTAGCCCGGATAGCTCAGTCGGTTAAGCACCAGACTCTTAATCTGGCTGTCGCGGGTTCGAGCCATGCATCGGGCTTTAACGTTTTCTTTTTTCACGGTTCAATAAAGACAAATCTATTTTGCAATGCATCTTTTAATGAAGCGCATCCGTAGCCCGGTTAGCTCAGTCGGTTGAGCACCAGACTCTTAATCTGGCTGTCGCGGGTTCGAGCCATGCATCGGGCTTTAACGTTTTCTTTTTTCACGGTTCAATAAAGACAAATCTATTTTGCAATGCAGATATTGTTCGTTGAATTTATTTTTGAACTTTACAACTCTGGTCTTCGCGTTTTTGCACCACCTCTTTTTTGAACAACGTTCTTTCGCATCTTTTAATGAAGCGCATCCGTAGCCAGGTTAGCTCAGTCGGTTGAGCACCAGACTCTTAATCTGGCTGTCGCGGGTTCGAGCCCCGCATCGGGCTTCAACTTTTTCTTTTTTCACGGTACAATAAAGACAAATCTATTTTGCAATGCAGATATTGCTCGTTGAATTTATTTTTGAACTTTACAACTCTGTTCTTCGCGTTTTTGAACGACCTCTTTTTTGAACAACGTTCTTTCGCATCTTTTAATGTGGCGCATCCGTAGCCAGGTTAGCTCAGTCGGTTGAGCACCAGACTCTTAATCTGGCTGTCGCGGGTTCGAGCACCGCATCGGGCTTCAACGTTTTCTTTTTTCACGGTGCAATAAAGACAAATCTATTTTGCAATGCAGATATTGTTCGTTGAATTTATTTTGAACTTTACAACTCTGGTCTTCGCGTTTTTGCACGACCTCTTTTTTGAACAACGTTCTTTCGCATCTTTTAATGAAGCGCATCCGTAGCCAGGTTAGCTCAGTCGGTTGAGCACCAGACTCTTAATCTGGCTGTCGCGGGTTCGAGCCATGCATCGGGCTTTAACGTTTTCTTTTTTCACGGTTCAATAAAGACAAATCTATTTTGCAATGCATCTTTTAATGAAGCGCATCCGTAGCCCGGTTAGCTCAGTCGGTAGAGCACTAGACTCCTAATCTGGCTGTCGCGGGTTCGAGCCCCGCATCGGGCTTCAACTTTTTCTTTTTTCACGGTACAATAAAGACAAATCTATTTTGCAATGCAGATATTGCTCGTTGAATTTATTTTTGAACTTTACAACTCTGTTCTTCGCGTTTTTGCACGACCTCTTTTTTGAACAACGTTCTTTCGCATCTTTTAATGTGGCGCATCCGTAGCCCGGTTAGCTCAGTCGGTTAAGCACCAGACTCTTAATCTGGCTGTCGCGGGTTCGAGCCATGCATCGGGCTTTAACGTTTTCTTTTTTCACGGTTCAATAAAGACAAATCTATTTTGCAATGCATCTTTTAATGAAGCGCATCCGTAGCCCGGTTAGCTCCGTCGGTTGAGCACCAGACTCTTAATCTGGCTGTCGCGGGTTCGAGCCATGCATCGGGCTTTAACGTTTTCTTTTTTCACGGTTCAATAAAGACAAATCTATTTTGCAATGCAGATATTGCCCGTTGAATTTATTTTTGAACTTTACAACTCTGTTCTTCGCGTTTTTGCACGACCTCTTTTTTGAACAACGTTCTTTCGCATCTTTTAATGTGGCGCATCCGTAGCCCGGTTAGCTCAGTCGGTAGAGCACCAGACTCTTAATCTGGCTGTCGCGGGTTCGAGCCCCGCATCGGGCTTCAACTTTTTCTTTTTTCACGGTTCAATAAAGACAAATTAATTTTGCAATGCAGATATTGTTCGTTGAATTTATTTTTGAACTTTACAACTCTGTTCTTCGCGTTTTTTTCGACCTCTTTTTTGAACAACGTTCTTTCGCATCTTTTAATGTGGCGCATCCGTAGCCCGGTTAGCTCAGTCGGTAGAGCACCAGACTCTTAATCTGGCTGTCGCGGGTTCGAGCACCGCATCGGGCTTCAACGTTTTCTTTTTTCACGGTTCAATAAAGACAAATCTATTTTGCAATGCAGATATTGTTCGTTGAATTTATTTTGAACTTTACAACTCTGGTCTTCGCGTTTTTGCACCACCTCTTTTTTGAACAACGTTCTTTCGCATCTTTTAATGAAGCGCATCCGTAGCCAGGTTAGCTCAGTCGGTAGAGCACCAGACTCTTAATCTGGCTGTCGCGGGTTCGAGCCCCGCATCGGGCTTCAACTTTTTCTTTTTTCACGGTTCAATAAAGACAAATCTATTTTGCAATGCAGATATTGCTCGTTGAATTTATTTTTGAACTTTACAACTCTGTTCTTCGCGTTTTTGCACGACTTCTTTTTTGAACAACGTTCTTTCGCATCTTTTAATGAAGCGCATCCGTAGCCCGGATAGCTCAGTCGGTTAAGCACCAGACTCTTAATCTGGCTGTCGCGGGTTCGAGCCATGCATCGGGCTTTAACGTTTTCTTTTTTCACGGTTCAATAAAGACAAATCTATTTTGCAATGCAGATATTGCTCGTTGAATTTATTTTTGAACTTTACAACTCTGTTCTTCGCGTTTTTGAACGACCTCTTTTTTGAACAACGTTCTTTCGCATCTTTTAATGTGGCGCATCCGTAGCCAGGTTAGCTCAGTCGGTTGAGCACCAGACTCTTAATCTGGCTGTCGCGGGTTCGAGCACCGCATCGGGCTTCAACGTTTTCTTTTTTCACGGTGCAATAAAGACAAATCTATTTTGCAATGCAGATATTGTTCGTTGAATTTATTTTGAACTTTACAACTCTGGTCTTCGCGTTTTTGCACGACCTCTTTTTTGAACAACGTTCTTTCGCATCTTTTAATGAAGCGCATCCGTAGCCAGGTTAGCTCAGTCGGTTGAGCACCAGACTCTTAATCTGGCTGTCGCGGGTTCGAGCCATGCATCGGGCTTTAACGTTTTCTTTTTTCACGGTTCAATAAAGACAAATCTATTTTGCAATGCATCTTTTAATGAAGCGCATCCGTAGCCCGGTTAGCTCAGTCGGTAGAGCACTAGACTCCTAATCTGGCTGTCGCGGGTTCGAGCCCCGCATCGGGCTTCAACTTTTTCTTTTTTCACGGTACAATAAAGACAAATCTATTTTGCAATGCAGATATTGCTCGTTGAATTTATTTTTGAACTTTACAACTCTGTTCTTCGCGTTTTTGCACGACCTCTTTTTTGAACAACGTTCTTTCGCATCTTTTAATGTGGCGCATCCGTAGCCCGGTTAGCTCAGTCGGTAGAGCACCAGACTCTTAATCTGGCTGTCGCGGGTTCGAGCCATGCATCGGGCTTTAACGTTTTCTTTTTTCACGGTTCAATAAAGACAAATCTATTTTGCAATGCAGATATTGCCCGTTGAATTTATTTTTGAACTTTACAACTCTGTTCTTCGCGTTTTTGCAAGACCTCTTTTTTGAACAACGTTCTTTCTTATCTTTTAATGAAGCGCATCCGTAGCCCGGTTAGCTCAGTCGGTAGAGCACCAGACTCTTAATCTGGCTGTCGCGGGTTCGAGCCCCGCATCGGGCTTCAACTTTTTCTTTTTTCACGGTACAATAAAGACAAATCTATTTTGCAATGCAGATATTGCTCGTTGAATTTATTTTTGAACTTTACAACTCTGTTCTTCGCGTTTTTGCACAACCTCTTTTTTGAACAACGTTCTTTCGTATCTTTTAATGAAGCGCATCCGTAGCCCGGTTAGCTCAGTCGGTAGAGCACCAGACTCTTAATCTGGCTGTCGCGGGTTCGAGCCATGCATCGGGCTTTAACGTTTTCTTTTTTCACGGTTCAATAAAGACAAATCTATTTTGCAATGCAGATATTGTTCGTTGAATTTATTTTTGAACTTTACAACTCTGTTCTTCGCGTTTTTGCAAGACCTCTTTTTTGAACAACGTTCTTTCTTATCTTTTACTGAAGCGCATCCGTAGCCCGGATAGCGCAGTCGGTAGAGCACCAGACTCTTAATCTGGCTGTCGCGGGTTCGAGCCCCGCATCGGGCTTCAACTTTTTCTTTTTTCACGGTACAATAAAGACAAATCTATTTTGCAATGCAGATATTGCTCGTTGAATTTATTTTTGAACTTTACAACTCTGTTCTTCGCGTTTTTGCACAACCTCTTTTTTGAACAACGTTCTTTCGTATCTTTTAATGAAGCGCATCCGTAGCCCGGTTAGCTCAGTCGGTAGAGCACCAGACTCTTAATCTGGCTGTCGCGGGTTCGAGCCCCGCATCGGGCTTCAACTTTTTCTTTTTTCACGGTACAATAAAGACAACTCTATTTTGCAATGCAGATATTGCTCGTTGAATTTATTTTTGAACTTTACAACTCTGTTCTTCGCGTTTTTGCACGACTTCTTTTTTGAACAACGTTCTTTCGCATCTTTTAATGAAGCGCATCCGTAGCCCGGATAGCTCAGTCGGTTAAGCACCAGACTCTTAATCTGGCTGTCGCGGGTTCGAGCCATGCATCGGGCTTTAACGTTTTCTTTTTTCACGGTTCAATAAAGACAAATCTATTTTGCAATGCATCTTTTAATGAAGCGCATCCGTAGCCCGGTTAGCTCCGTCGGTTGAGCACCAGACTCTTAATCTGGCTGTCGCGGGTTCGAGCCATGCATCGGGCTTTAACGTTTTCTTTTTTCACGGTTCAATAAAGACAAATCTATTTTGCAATGCAGATATTGCCCGTTGAATTTATTTTTGAACTTTACAACTCTGTTCTTCGCGTTTTTGCACGACCTCTTTTTTGAACAACGTTCTTTCGCATCTTTTAATGTGGCGCATCCGTAGCCCGGTTAGCTCAGTCGGTAGAGCACCAGACTCTTAATCTGGCTGTCGCGGGTTCGAGCCCCGCATCGGGCTTCAACTTTTTCTTTTTTCACGGTTCAATAAAGACAAATTAATTTTGCAATGCAGATATTGTTCGTTGAATTTATTTTTGAACTTTACAACTCTGTTCTTCGCGTTTTTTTCTTCCTCTTTTTTGAACAACGTTCTTTCGCATCTTTTAATGTGGCGCATCCGTAGCCCGGTTAGCTCAGTCGGTAGAGCACCAGACTCTTAATCTGGCTGTCGCGGGTTCGAGCACCGCATCGGGCTTCAACGTTTTCTTTTTTCACGGTGCAATAAAGACAAATCTATTTTGCAATGCAGATATTGTTCGTTGAATTTATTTTGAACTTTACAACTCTGGTCTTCGCGTTTTTGCACCACCTCTTTTTTGAACAACGTTCTTTCGCATCTTTTAATGAAGCGCATCCGTAGCCAGGTTAGCTCAGTCGGTTGAGCACCAGACTCTTAATCTGGCTGTCGCGGGTTCGAGCCCCGCATCGGGCTTCAACTTTTTCTTTTTTCACGGTACAATAAAGACAAATCTATTTTGCAATGCAGATATTGCTCGTTGAATTTATTTTTGAACTTTACAACTCTGTTCTTCGCGTTTTTGAACGACCTCTTTTTTGAACAACGTTCTTTCGCATCTTTTAATGTGGCGCATCCGTAGCCAGGTTAGCTCAGTCGGTTGAGCACCAGACTCTTAATCTGGCTGTCGCGGGTTCGAGCACCGCATCGGGCTTCAACGTTTTCTTTTTTCACGGTGCAATAAAGACAAATCTATTTTGCAATGCAGATATTGTTCGTTGAATTTATTTTGAACTTTACAACTCTGGTCTTCGCGTTTTTGCACGACCTCTTTTTTGAACAACGTTCTTTCGCATCTTTTAATGAAGCGCATCCGTAGCCAGGTTAGCTCAGTCGGTTGAGCACCAGACTCTTAATCTGGCTGTCGCGGGTTCGAGCCATGCATCGGGCTTTAACGTTTTCTTTTTTCACGGTTCAATAAAGACAAATCTATTTTGCAATGCATCTTTTAATGAAGCGCATCCGTAGCCCGGTTAGCTCAGTCGGTAGAGCACTAGACTCCTAATCTGGCTGTCGCGGGTTCGAGCCCCGCATCGGGCTTCAACTTTTTCTTTTTTCACGGTACAATAAAGACAAATCTATTTTGCAATGCAGATATTGCTCGTTGAATTTATTTTTGAACTTTACAACTCTGTTCTTCGCGTTTTTGCACGACCTCTTTTTTGAACAACGTTCTTTCGCATCTTTTAATGTGGCGCATCCGTAGCCCGGTTAGCTCAGTCGGTAGAGCACCAGACTCTTAATCTGGCTGTCGCGGGTTCGAGCACCGCATCGGGCTTCAACGTTTTCTTTTTTCACGGTGCAATAAAGACAAATCTATTTTGCAATGCAGATATTGCTCGTTGAATTTATTTTTGAACTTTACAACTCTGTTCTTCGCGTTTTTGCACGACCTCTTTTTTGAACAACGTTCTTTCGCATCTTTTAATGTGGCGCATCCGTAGCCCGGTTAGCTCAGTCGGTAGAGCACCAGACTCTTAATCTGGCTGTCGCGGGTTCGAGCCATGCATCGGGCTTTAACGTTTTCTTTTTTCACGGTTCAATAAAGACAAATCTATTTTTCAATGCATCTTTTAATGAAGCGCATCCGTAGCCCGGTTAGCTCAGTCGGTAGAGTACCAGACTCCTAATCTGGCTGTCGCGGGTTCGAGCCCCGCATCGGGCTTCAACTTTTTCTTTTTTCACGGTACAATAAAGACAAATCTATTTTGCAATGCAGATATTGCTCGTTGAATTTATTTTTGAACTTTACAACTCTGTTCTTCGCGTTTTTGAACGACCTCTTTTTTGAACAACGTTCTTTCGCATCTTTTAATGAAGCGCATCCGTAGCCCGGTTAGCTCAGTCGGTAGAGCACCAGACTCTTAATCTGGCTGTCGCGGGTTCGAGCCATGCATCGGGCTTTAACGTTTTCTTTTTTCACGGTTCAATAAAGACAAATCTATTTTGCAATGCATCTTTTAATGAAGCGCATCCGTAGCCCGGTTAGCTCAGTCGGTAGAGCACTAGACTCCTAATCTGGCTGTCGCGGGTTCGAGCCCCGCATCGGGCTTCAACTTTTTCTTTTTTCACGGTACAATAAAGACAAATCTATTTTGCAATGCAGATATTGCTCGTTGAATTTATTTTTGAACTTTACAACTCTGTTCTTCGCGTTTTTGCACGACCTCTTTTTTGAACAACGTTCTTTCGCATCTTTTAATGTGGCGCATCCGTAGCCCGGTTAGCTCAGTCGGTAGAGCACCAGACTCTTAATCTGGCTGTCGCGGGTTCGAGCACCGCATCGGGCTTCAACGTTTTCTTTTTTCACGGTGCAATAAAGACAAATCTATTTTGCAATGCAGATATTGCTCGTTGAATTTATTTTTGAACTTTACAACTCTGTTCTTCGCGTTTTTGCACGACCTCTTTTTTGAACAACGTTCTTTCGCATCTTTTAATGTGGCGCATCCGTAGCCCGGTTAGCTCAGTCGGTAGAGCACCAGACTCTTAATCTGGCTGTCGCGGGTTCGAGCCATGCATCGGGCTTTAACGTTTTCTTTTTTCACGGTTCAATAAAGACAAATCTATTTTTCAATGCATCTTTTAATGAAGCGCATCCGTAGCCCGGTTAGCTCAGTCGGTAGAGTACCAGACTCCTAATCTGGCTGTCGCGGGTTCGAGCCCCGCATCGGGCTTCAACTTTTTCTTTTTTCACGGTACAATAAAGACAAATCTATTTTGCAATGCAGATATTGCTCGTTGAATTTATTTTTGAACTTTACAACTCTGTTCTTCGCGTTTTTGAACGACCTCTTTTTTGAACAACGTTCTTTCGCATCTTTTAATGAAGCGCATCCGTAGCCCGGTTAGCTCAGTCGGTAGAGCACCAGACTCTTAATCTGGCTGTCGCGGGTTCGAGCCCCGCATCGGGCTTCAACTTTTTCTTTTTCACGGTTCAATAAAGACAATTTAATTTTGCAATGCAGATATTGTTCGTTGAATTTATTTTTGAACTTTACAACTCTGTTCTTCGCGTTTTTGAACGACCTCTTTTTTGAACAACGTTCTTTCGCATCTTTTAATGAAGCGCATCCGTAGCCAGGTTAGCTCAGTCGGTTGAGCACCAGACTCTTAATCTGGCTGTCGCGGGTTCGAGCCCCGCATCGGGCTTCAACTTTTTCTTTTTTCACGGTACAATAAAGACAAATCTATTTTGCAATGCAGATATTGCTCGTTGAATTTATTTTTGAACTTTACAACTCTGTTCTTCGCGTTTTTGAACGACCTCTTTTTTGAACAACGTTCTTTCGCATCTTTTAATGTGGCGCATCCGTAGCCAGGTTAGCTCAGTCGGTTGAGCACCAGACTCTTAATCTGGCTGTCGCGGGTTCGAGCACCGCATCGGGCTTCAACGTTTTCTTTTTTCACGGTGCAATAAAGACAAATCTATTTTGCAATGCAGATATTGTTCGTTGAATTTATTTTGAACTTTACAACTCTGGTCTTCGCGTTTTTGCACGACCTCTTTTTTGAACAACGTTCTTTCGCATCTTTTAATGAAGCGCATCCGTAGCCAGGTTAGCTCAGTCGGTTGAGCACCAGACTCTTAATCTGGCTGTCGCGGGTTCGAGCCATGCATCGGGCTTTAACGTTTTCTTTTTTCACGGTTCAATAAGACAAATCTATTTTTCAATGCATCTTTTAATGAAGCGCATCCGTAGCCCGGTTAGCTCAGTCGGTAGAGCACCAGACTCTTAATCTGGCTGTCGCGGGTTCGAGCACCGCATCGGGCTTCAACGTTTTCTTTTTTCACGGTGCAATAAAGACAAATCTATTTTGCAATGCAGATATTGTTCGTTGAATTTATTTTGAACTTTACAACTCTGGTCTTCGCGTTTTTGCACGACCTCTTTTTTGAACAACGTTCTTTCGCATCTTTTAATGAAGCGCATCCGTAGCCCGGTTAGCTCAGTCGGTTGAGCACTAGACTCTTAATCTGGCTGTCGCGGGTTCGAGCCATGCATCGGGCTTTAACGTTTTCTTTTTTCACGGTTCAATAAAGACAAATCTATTTTGCAATGCATCTTTTAATGAAGCGCATCCGTAGCCCGGTTAGCTCAGTCGGTAGAGCACCAGACTCCTAATCTGGCTGTCGCGGGTTCGAGCCCCGCATCGGGCTTCAACTTTTTCTTTTTTCACGGTACAATAAAGACAAATCTATTTTGCAATGCAGATATTGCTCGTTGAATTTATTTTTGAACTTTACAACTCTGTTCTTCGCGTTTTTGCACGACCTCTTTTTTGAACAACGTTCTTTCGCATCTTTTAATGTGGCGCATCCGTAGCCCGGTTAGCTCAGTCGGTAGAGCACCAGACTCTTAATCTGGCTGTCGCGGGTTCGAGCACCGCATCGGGCTTCAACGTTTTCTTTTTTCACGGTGCAATAAAGACAAATCTATTTTGCAATGCAGATATTGCTCGTTGAATTTATTTTTGAACTTTACAACTCTGTTCTTCGCGTTTTTGCACGACCTCTTTTTTGAACAACGTTCTTTTGCATCTTTTAATGAAGCGCATCCGTAGCCCGGTTAGCTCAGTCGGTTGAGCACCAGACTCTTAATCTGGCTGTCGCGGGTTCTAGCCATGCATCGGGCTTTAACGTTTTCTTTTTTCACGGTTCAATAAAGACAAATCTATTTTTCAATGCATCTTTTAATGAAGCGCATCCGTAGCCCGGTTAGCTCAGTCGGTAGAGTACCAGACTCCTAATCTGGCTGTCGCGGGTTCGAGCCCCGCATCGGGCTTCAACTTTTTCTTTTTTCACGGTACAATAAAGACAAATCTATTTTGCAATGCAGATATTGCTCGTTGAATTTATTTTTGAACTTTACAACTCTGTTCTTCGCGTTTTTGAACGACCTCTTTTTTGAACAACGTTCTTTCGCATCTTTTAATGAAGCGCATCCGTAGCTCGGTTAGCTCAGTCGGTAGAGCACCAGACTCTTAATCTGGCTGTCGCGGGTTCGAGCCCCGCATCGGGCTTCAACTTTTTCTTTTTCACGGTTCAATAAAGACAATTTAATTTTGCAATGCAGATATTGTTCGTTGAATTTATTTTTGAACTTTACAACTCTGTTCTTCGCGTTTTTGCACGACCTCTTTTTTGAACAACGTTCTTTCGCATCTTTTAATGAAGCGCATCCGTAGCCCGGTTAGCTCAGTCGGTAGAGTACCAGACTCCTAATCTGGCTGTCGCGGGTTCGAGCCCCGCATCGGGCTTCAACTTTTTCTTTTTTCACGGTACAATAAAGACAAATCTATTTTGCAATGCAGATATTGCTCGTTGAATTTATTTTTGAACTTTACAACTCTGTTCTTCGCGTTTTTGCACGACCTCTTTTTTGAACAACGTTCTTTCGCATCTTTTAATGAAGCGCATCCGTAGCCCGGTTAGCTCAGTCGGTAGAGCACCAGACTCTTAATCTGGCTGTCGCGGGTTCGAGCCCTGCATCCTGCTTCAACGTTTTCTTTTTTCACGGTTCAATAAATTCAATAAAGACAAATTAATTTTGCAATGCAGATATTGTTCGTTGAATTTATTTTTGAACTTTACAACTCTGTTCTTCGCGTTTTTGAAATGACCTCTTTTTTGAACAACGTTCTTTCGCATCTTTTAATGAAGCGCATCCGTAGCCCGGTTAGCTCAGTCGGTTGAGCACCAGACTCTTAATCTGGCTGTCGCGGGTTCGAGCCCCGCATCGGGCTTCAACTTTTTCTTTTTTCACGGTACAATAAAGACAAATCTATTTTGCAATGCAGATATTGCTCGTTGAATTTATTTTTGAACTTTACAACTCTGTTCTTCGCGTTTTTGCACGACCTCTTTTTTGAACAACGTTCTTTCGCATCTTTTAATGTGGCGCATCCGTAGCCCGGTTAGCTCAGTCGGTAGAGCACCAGACTCTTAATCTGGCTGTCGCGGGTTCGAGCACCGCATCGGGCTTCAACGTTTTCTTTTTTCACGGTGCAATAAAGACAAATCTATTTTGCAATGCAGATATTGCTCGTTGAATTTATTTTTGAACTTTACAACTCTGTTCTTCGCGTTTTTGCACGACCTCTTTTTTGAACAACGTTCTTTCGCATCTTTTAATGTGGCGCATCCGTAGCCCGGTTAGCTCAGTCGGTAGAGCACCAGACTCTTAATCTGGCTGTCGCGGGTTCGAGCCATGCATCGGGCTTTAACGTTTTCTTTTTTCACGGTTCAATAAAGACAAATCTATTTTTCAATGCATCTTTTAATGAAGCGCATCCGTAGCCCGGTTAGCTCAGTCGGTAGAGTACCAGACTCCTAATCTGGCTGTCGCGGGTTCGAGCCCCGCATCGGGCTTCAACTTTTTCTTTTTTCACGGTACAATAAAGACAAATCTATTTTGCAATGCAGATATTGCTCGTTGAATTTATTTTTGAACTTTACAACTCTGTTCTTCGCGTTTTTGAACGACCTCTTTTTTGAACAACGTTCTTTCGCATCTTTTAATGAAGCGCATCCGTAGCCCGGTTAGCTCAGTCGGTAGAGCACCAGACTCTTAATCTGGCTGTCGCGGGTTCGAGCCCCGCATCGGGCTTCAACTTTTTCTTTTTCACGGTTCAATAAAGACAATTTAATTTTGCAATGCAGATATTGTTCGTTGAATTTATTTTTGAACTTTACAACTCTGTTCTTCGCGTTTTTGAACGACCTCTTTTTTGAACAACGTTCTTTCGCATCTTTTAATGAAGCGCATCCGTAGCCAGGTTAGCTCAGTCGGTTGAGCACCAGACTCTTAATCTGGCTGTCGCGGGTTCGAGCCCCGCATCGGGCTTCAACTTTTTCTTTTTTCACGGTACAATAAAGACAAATCTATTTTGCAATGCAGATATTGCTCGTTGAATTTATTTTTGAACTTTACAACTCTGTTCTTCGCGTTTTTGAACGACCTCTTTTTTGAACAACGTTCTTTCGCATCTTTTAATGTGGCGCATCCGTAGCCAGGTTAGCTCAGTCGGTTGAGCACCAGACTCTTAATCTGGCTGTCGCGGGTTCGAGCACCGCATCGGGCTTCAACGTTTTCTTTTTTCACGGTGCAATAAAGACAAATCTATTTTGCAATGCAGATATTGTTCGTTGAATTTATTTTGAACTTTACAACTCTGGTCTTCGCGTTTTTGCACGACCTCTTTTTTGAACAACGTTCTTTCGCATCTTTTAATGAAGCGCATCCGTAGCCAGGTTAGCTCAGTCGGTTGAGCACCAGACTCTTAATCTGGCTGTCGCGGGTTCGAGCCATGCATCGGGCTTTAACGTTTTCTTTTTTCACGGTTCAATAAAGACAAATCTATTTTGCAATGCATCTTTTAATGAAGCGCATCCGTAGCCCGGTTAGCTCAGTCGGTAGAGCACTAGACTCCTAATCTGGCTGTCGCGGGTTCGAGCCCCGCATCGGGCTTCAACTTTTTCTTTTTTTCACGGTACAATAAAGACAAATCTATTTTGCAATGCAGATATTGCTCGTTGAATTTATTTTTGAACTTTACAACTCTGTTCTTCGCGTTTTTGCACGACCTCTTTTTTGAACAACGTTCTTTCGCATCTTTTAATGTGGCGCATCCGTAGCCCGGTTAGCTCAGTCGGTAGAGCACCAGACTCTTAATCTGGCTGTCGCGGGTTCGAGCCATGCATCGGGCTTTAACGTTTTCTTTTTTCACGGTTCAATAAAGACAAATCTATTTTTCAATGCATCTTTTAATGAAGCGCATCCGTAGCCCGGTTAGCTCAGTCGGTAGAGCACCAGACTCTTAATCTGGCTGTCGCGGGTTCGAGCACCGCATCGGGCTTCAACGTTTTCTTTTTTCACGGTGCAATAAAGACAAATCTATTTTGCAATGCAGATATTGTTCGTTGAATTTATTTTGAACTTTACAACTCTGGTCTTCGCGTTTTTGCACGACCTCTTTTTTGAACAACGTTCTTTCGCATCTTTTAATGAAGCGCATCCGTAGCCCGGTTAGCTCAGTCGGTTGAGCACTAGACTCTTAATCTGGCTGTCGCGGGTTCGAGCCATGCATCGGGCTTTAACGTTTTCTTTTTTCACGGTTCAATAAAGACAAATCTATTTTGCAATGCATCTTTTAATGAAGCGCATCCGTAGCCCGGTTAGCTCAGTCGGTAGAGCACCAGACTCCTAATCTGGCTGTCGCGGGTTCGAGCCCCGCATCGGGCTTCAACTTTTTCTTTTTTCACGGTACAATAAAGACAAATCTATTTTGCAATGCAGATATTGCTCGTTGAATTTATTTTTGAACTTTACAACTCTGTTCTTCGCGTTTTTGCACGACCTCTTTTTTGAACAACGTTCTTTCGCATCTTTTAATGTGGCGCATCCGTAGCCCGGTTAGCTCAGTCGGTAGAGCACCAGACTCTTAATCTGGCTGTCGCGGGTTCGAGCACCGCATCGGGCTTCAACGTTTTCTTTTTTCACGGTGCAATAAAGACAAATCTATTTTGCAATGCAGATATTGCTCGTTGAATTTATTTTTGAACTTTACAACTCTGTTCTTCGCGTTTTTGCACGACCTCTTTTTTGAACAACGTTCTTTCGCATCTTTTAATGAAGCGCATCCGTAGCCCGGTTAGCTCAGTCGGTTGAGCACCAGACTCTTAATCTGGCTGTCGCGGGTTCGAGCCATGCATCGGGCTTTAACGTTTTCTTTTTTCACGGTTCAATAAAGACAAATCTATTTTTCAATGCATCTTTTAATGAAGCGCATCCGTAGCCCGGTTAGCTCAGTCGGTAGAGTACCAGACTCCTAATCTGGCTGTCGCGGGTTCGAGCCCCGCATCGGGCTTCAACTTTTTCTTTTTTCACGGTACAATAAAGACAAATCTATTTTGCAATGCAGATATTGCTCGTTGAATTTATTTTTGAACTTTACAACTCTGTTCTTCGCGTTTTTGAACGACCTCTTTTTTGAACAACGTTCTTTCGCATCTTTTAATGAAGCGCATCCGTAGCTCGGTTAGCTCAGTCGGTAGAGCACCAGACTCTTAATCTGGCTGTCGCGGGTTCGAGCCCCGCATCGGGCTTCAACTTTTTCTTTTTCACGGTTCAATAAAGACAATTTAATTTTGCAATGCAGATATTGTTCGTTGAATTTATTTTTGAACTTTACAACTCTGTTCTTCGCGTTTTTGCACGACCTCTTTTTTGAACAACGTTCTTTCGCATCTTTTAATGAAGCGCATCCGTAGCCCGGTTAGCTCAGTCGGTAGAGTACCAGACTCCTAATCTGGCTGTCGCGGGTTCGAGCCCCGCATCGGGCTTCAACTTTTTCTTTTTTCACGGTACAATAAAGACAAATCTATTTTGCAATGCAGATATTGCTCGTTGAATTTATTTTTGAACTTTACAACTCTGTTCTTCGCGTTTTTGCACGACCTCTTTTTTGAACAACGTTCTTTCGCATCTTTTAATGAAGCGCATCCGTAGCCCGGTTAGCTCAGTCGGTAGAGCACCAGACTCTTAATCTGGCTGTCGCGGGTTCGAGCCCTGCATCCTGCTTCAACGTTTTCTTTTTTCACGGTTCAATAAATTCAATAAAGACAAATTAATTTTGCAATGCAGATATTGTTCGTTGAATTTATTTTTGAACTTTACAACTCTGTTCTTCGCGTTTTTGAACGACCTCTTTTTTGAACAACGTTCTTTCGCATCTTTTAATGAAGCGCATCCGTAGCCCGGTTAGCTCAGTCGGTTGAGCACCAGACTCTTAATCTGGCTGTCGCGGGTTCGAGCCATGCATCGGGCTTTAACGTTTTCTTTTTTCACGGTTCAATAAAGACAAATCTATTTTGCAATGCATCTTTTAATGAAGCGCATCCGTAGCCCGGTTAGCTCAGTCGGTAGAGCACCAGACTCCTAATCTGGCTGTCGCGGGTTCGAGCCCCGCATCGGGCTTCAACTTTTTCTTTTTTCACGGTACAATAAAGACAAATCTATTTTGCAATGCAGATATTGCTCGTTGAATTTATTTTTGAACTTTACAACTCTGTTCTTCGCGTTTTTGCACGACCTCTTTTTTGAACAACGTTCTTTCGCATCTTTTAATGTGGCGCATCCGTAGCCCGGTTAGCTCAGTCGGTAGAGCACCAGACTCTTAATCTGGCTGTCGCGGGTTCGAGCACCGCATCGGGCTTCAACGTTTTCTTTTTTCACGGTGCAATAAAGACAAATCTATTTTGCAATGCAGATATTGCTCGTTGAATTTATTTTTGAACTTTACAACTCTGTTCTTCGCGTTTTTGCACGACCTCTTTTTTGAACAACGTTCTTTCGCATCTTTTAATGAAGCGCATCCGTAGCCCGGTTAGCTCAGTCGGTTGAGCACCAGACTCTTAATCTGGCTGTCGCGGGTTCGAGCCATGCATCGGGCTTTAACGTTTTCTTTTTTCACGGTTCAATAAAGACAAATCTATTTTTCAATGCATCTTTTAATGAAGCGCATCCGTAGCCCGGTTAGCTCAGTCGGTAGAGCACCAGACTCTTAATCTGGCTGTCGCGGGTTCGAGCCCCGCATCGGGCTTCAACTTTTTCTTTTTCACGGTTCAATAAAGACAATTTAATTTTGCAATGCAGATATTGTTCGTTGAATTTATTTTTGAACTTTACAACTCTGTTCTTCGCGTTTTTGCACGACCTCTTTTTTGAACAACGTTCTTTCGCATCTTTTAATGAAGCGCATCCGTAGCCCGGTTAGCTCAGTCGGTAGAGTACCAGACTCCTAATCTGGCTGTCGCGGGTTCGAGCCCCGCATCGGGCTTCAACTTTTTCTTTTTTCACGGTACAATAAAGACAAATCTATTTTGCAATGCAGATATTGCTCGTTGAATTTATTTTTGAACTTTACAACTCTGTTCTTCGCGTTTTTGCACGACCTCTTTTTTGAACAACGTTCTTTCGCATCTTTTAATGAAGCGCATCCGTAGCCCGGTTAGCTCAGTCGGTAGAGCACCAGACTCTTAATCTGGCTGTCGCGGGTTCGAGCCCTGCATCCTGCTTCAACGTTTTCTTTTTTCACGGTTCAATAAATTCAATAAAGACAAATTAATTTTGCAATGCAGATATTGTTCGTTGAATTTATTTTTGAACTTTACAACTCTGTTCTTCGCGTTTTTGAACGACCTCTTTTTTGAACAACGTTCTTTCGCATCTTTTAATGAAGCGCATCCGTAGCCCGGTTAGCTCAGTCGGTAGAGCACCAGACTCTTAATCTGGCTGTGAAAAGGGATTACCAACTATAAAAAATTAAACGAATGAAATTTTTTTTTTCGAAAAAAAAAAATAAACAAATAAAAATAAAATGAAACAGTTTACAATGCAATTATTCGTTTTCCTCATCGAAAAACACCATATAACATGATTTTTGGCACAAAAGTGCACCCTTGAGTCGGTTGGACGGGCGCTGGAAATTTTCTTCAATTTTTCGAAAATGGAAATATCTATCGTTTTTTATAATGTTTTACAGAATTCCTCTCTCTATCCAATAATGTACGATTGGTGCCAGCGTTTTCTCTTTGGCTTATAAATGAGTGTCTCAATAATTATTATCCAATTAATTTTGATAGAAAAAGTGAAAATTAAATATATGATCTCCAGGGTAACAATAGGCAGATTGGTACTAGTCCTTTTTTATAGAGAAATTAATGGCCAATCCGATGAGTTTGCGGCTCATCTGTCTTAGCGAAGAAGTGCTGTCACAATTGACCACTGATGTCTACAGAGCTCCATTTCCCTGGAACTCTGTTCTGAACATCCGTTCTTCCCATTTTCCATTCGTTCATCTCGTTTTCCGACTTATCTTAGTTTGTTTTAATTTGGCATTATGTGTATTGAAGATGTGTGGTGTTAATATTACTTTTCTAATTCTTGTTCAGCCTCTATAATTGATACATATTTCCGGCCTATTGAACTGGTCAAAGGTTGTTATGAAGAAAGATGCGTCTTGTTCCGTTTCGAAGCTGTGCCCTTCTGTTTCTTCTTGGCTTTCCCTGCCTTGAAGCTCATTTCGACTTTGTAGACAACACTGAATCCTTTCGCCTTGTCCTTCATGATAAGATCACCGTGAGTTCAGCCGGTGCTTTGTTCGTCAGCAACTCTGCTCACATTCTGGACGTCTCTTATAATGATGCTTGTCAATACCGTATCCGGCTTCAGGTCAAATACAGTTATCTGTGTCGGAAGGATAACAACAGTAGTTACAAAATTTGGAGTGATTTATTCCTAATAATTCTGTGTATTTACATATGTACATATATTGAAATATTAGCTTTTGCAGATGATCGAGATGTGTAATTTACCAGGTTTCAACGCCCCGGACGATGCAACTTCCATGTTGTACGTCACCTTCATTTGAATTTCATTACACTAGATGATTGTTTTACTTTCTTTCAGTTGTCGTCGCTATATTCATCCTGAGCGCGTTCAGCAACTCATGGATGTTCTTCGTCAAAGAGAGCGGAAGCGACAAAAAGGCAGCTGGCTTTCTTCCTTCTGTCTGTATACGTTAAGTGATCATTTCCTTTTTAATGCCATGATTATTTGTAATCCAGCACTCGCTCGGTTTGCCAATTACGTTGAAGAAATCGAAAGTGATGCCGAAATTATGGCTGCTTGGAATTCAATGAATTATGGAGAAAGAGATCAGTAAGTTATATTCCTTTTGAATGCTTCAGGGTAATTTTTGGTAGTGACATTTGTTGAGGTTTGTCTTTTCCTTAATGAAGAACTATGACGCGCTGGACGATTATCGGTATCTGAAAGCCGACACGGGCCCGTTAGCAGCATATACGGTGTGTGGAGTATCTGCCAATGCACTTAAGATTAAATATTCGTCCTGTTAAGGGAGACACGTTGGAAACTTTTTTTGCATTGTTGCTGCTCCGTTTTAAATTACTCACTTCCTCGCGTGGCAAAGCCCCCCACACTGTTTCATTTTCGGCTTTCCTAGAGGGTTTGTACCTCCTGATCTGATTTTCAGGTAAAGGTGCTCGCCCGCGCACTCGAGAACCCAGAGGAGCCCTTCAGTGAGGAGGAACTGCAACACTTTGAAGAGTTAGCATTTTGTGTAGCACAGGAAATTTTTTTAATCTTTTTTTTTATCTTGAAAGAATGCTGAAAACGGATAGTGTCCCAAATTAAGAAGGGAGGCGCTTGCTTCAGCGAAAGCGAATATTCAAGGATCTACAATCTTCTCCTCGTCGACCGACTTATGGGAATTATCGAAGAGGAAGATGACGAAACGGTTTAGTATTTCCTCTATCAATTGGTTATCTATAGAGGAAAATATTTTGTGTGTATTTTGGAGAAATAAACAAGTATTTATATCCATACAAAAATTATTAAGGAACTAGAAGAAGGTACTGTCGAGCAGATCAGAACGGCGTATGAACGGGTGCAGCAAGACGAGGAGGAAGGCGTCCATATGGTTCGCTCTGACATGAGGCTAGAATATTGGGGGGGGGGGCGAGTTTAATAGGAAAAAATTAGGAACGTATTGGCATTTCCTGAAAAGAAACCGAGCTGAATATTTATTTCTTCCAGATCTTTCGGTTTCAGCATGATTACGAGGCGGAAATGCGGCGGATGCCCCTGAGCAAAGAGGAAATCCTGCGAGTTCTCGCCGTCTTCCGCCATGAAGACAACATCAAGCCACTCACTGAAGAGGACCTCATTAGTGCCTGGAGGAGTGCTCTCTATGGGAAACAGCAATAGGACGCATTCAAAACTATATTTATGTATAAGTACTTTTGATAGGAGCAAATTGTATTCCCAACAGCGACTTGATCTTGTCACACGGACCTTGAGTCGAACGTGTACAGAAAGCCGTGTCTTTGAAATTGCACAGAAAAGGGCTTTAAGACATCGAATTCAGATATCTCTTCATATTGAATCTGGCCCAATTTTTTCGCTAATCGCTTCGATTTTTCGCTGTTCGAAACTAACGCACTGTTGTATGCTTATTAAAGAAATAAAGTTTTCACAAACAATTTTATATCAAACCAAATAGAGGAAAGAGGTGATGAGGGAGCAAGAGGGGTGACGAGCATTGCTTGGAGAAGAGCTTGCTAAGTCAGATGGGGAGGCTGAGGGGGGAGTTGAAGGGCGTCCGCGCATCCGTCAGGCTCACCAGCGAATCCTGCAAGGATCAGGGATAAGAACACGGACATAGGGATGATAGGGGAACTCATACATATGTAGAACTAGCAAGGATCTGGGATAAGTATGGGACCAAGGACATAGTAACCGTGCGTCCGACGGGAGTGGCGGCGAGCGACACTGCGGGCGAGCCTCCGAGGACCTTCTCCATGTCCTGCTCGGAGCTCAGCACCGGCGCCCCTGGCATCGGCGGCCGCTTCAGCAGGCTCGGCTGGTCTGAAACACACAACCCTTGACTTCTTTACGAGGAGGACTCGAATAGGTAATTGACACGAACCCTTGCGAATCTTGAACTCGTCAACGAGTGTTTTGATGGTGGCGACGGACTCCTCCACGAGACGGCGAGTTGTGTGCTCGTAAGAGATCACGATGCGGATGCAGTAGTGCCCGTTCACCTTAAACAACATATTTCTATTTTAATATTTTGGGAATCATCACTAAAATGCACAATTGCCATTTAAAAGGCATACGCAAGTGTAGACGACGAGGAGCTTGAGGGACTCGTTCAGGAAATCGCAGAGTCGAGTCGTGTATTTGTTACGGTCCGAGCTTGACATTCCGGGTTCCTGACGATTTCCATTTCGTCTTACTCTCTGATAGCAAGCAAGATGGAATGAGAGAAGCTAACAGAATACTGAAGGCAGATGAGAGCGAATTGGCGGCGGCAGAAGAGCTTAAGATTCGGGTGTTGGAAGAGAAGGGACTCGAAGTATTCCGCCATGTCCATCAGCTGAAAAAGTTATCGCTTCATAAAACCGATCCGAAATTATAAAACTGAAACTAAACAAATAAAACTCGCCTTGTTGACGTACGCGCGCATTCCATCGACGCCGTACATGCGAAGGACGAACCAGAGCTGAACAAAGAGGAGTTAGGGGGGGGGGAAGAAGGAATCTTGAGAGAAGAAAAGAAGGGGGGGGGAGAAAGATGTAGCTGAGCTGGACCTTGAGTGCCTTGAAGCGGCGACTGAGTTGCACGCCGAAGTCACGGATGTCGTGGATCCGCTCTGTTATTTAGATGTACTATATATTTATCCCTGAAATAAGAAGAAAGAAAAGAAAGCGGACGATTGCGTTGCAGGTAAGTGGCGGAGATGAGGAACGCCTTTTTCCAATGTTCAAGGTGGCGAGTCCTGGAAGCGAAGAGATTGAGAAAGAGGGAGTGAGAGAGAGAGAGTGTAAAGATAAAGAGAGATAGAAAATGGAGAGTTACCAGCAAGGCGAGAGAGAAGCAGAGATGAGGAAGAGTTCGTGCAGACTGATGCTGACGGAGTCTGCCATCTCCATCCCTTTCATGTTCCCTCGGAAGCGGGGTTCCACCCACGCAGAGCCAGCGTAAGCTGCGTCCACGTGGATCCACATATTGTATCTGGAATATCAATCGAATAACATAAGATATGACTGCCAACAAACAAACTTTTGTCCAAGAGGAGCGATTTCTTCGAATTTGTCACTCGCGGTGGTCGAAGTCGTTCCAAGCACGGAGAGAATGAAGAAGGGGATGAGAATATCCTGCAAAGTCATTCCAAAGTAAATGAGAGATAAGCCAGTTATGGACTAATCGGAGTCGTCCAATCATGGACCTTCTGAATCTCCTTCTCGATGTCCTCCCTCAATCCGAACTCGTTCTCTTCGCGGCAAGGAATGGAGCGGCAGCGGACCATCGCCAAGTTGCACGCTTTCTCCATCGCCGAGTGAGCCTCAAGCCGTATAGTTAGTCGTAGTTAATGATTCTAAAATGGTCTAGATAAACTGGCCTCCTTGCTGGTGTAGGCCACGAGTCTCGCGACTATTTCGTGCTGAAGGGCATACTTGTGGCTGAAGTGTTTTCTCTCTCGGGCAGCTGCTCTCCTGGCATCACCGTCATCTCCAGCTCCGTGTGCGCCGGGTTCGAACGCTGTAAGATATTCCATTTCATAGAAGGAGGAAGAGATGGGAGAAAGAGAGAAAAAGCAATGACCCAGGAGAACCCGATGGTGCCCAGCACAGAGGAGACTGTCTCGGCCAACACATCAGGGAAGCTGCGGCCACCCATGAAATACGCGTGGAAGTTCGGGTGATTCCAGTGAACACTCTGAACAAGGTGAAAAACAATCAATGTACAGAGACGAAACGGAAGATGAGACAAGAACATCAGAGAGATAGGGAGAGTGAGGGGAAGAGATGGGAGAAAAGAGAAAGAGGGAGAGAGAGAGAGAGAGTAAGAGAGAGAGAAGAGGAAGATAATCAAGCAGGACCCACCGCGCGAAGAATGACGTCGCGGACATCGGTCATGATTGTTTGGAAGTCTTGAGGGGAGGTCGGAGCCTCCTTGGGCAGATAGTAGAAGAGATCGCCAGGCTCCATATCTAGAACTGATGCATAATCTCGTCGAGATTAAGAAAGTCGTAATATTCCGACCGGGTGCCACGGGATACTGATCGGGGTGATAGTAGTAGTCCACGCAGAACTTGGCCATCTCCTGCATGTACTCGATGAATTCTGGACCGTTCACTGGCTCAACGACACGCTGCAATCAAAATACAATGAATGAGGAATGATCGGGAAAAAAGTTGACCTCAGGGATGGATCGTTTCTTGTTCTGAGGAATCGCCATGATGAGCGTCTAAACAAAAGTGTATCAATAGGGATATTGTTATTATTATAAACCTTTTTCGACTTCTTCTTTGCTGCAGAAGCGGGTGCTACATTCCGGTCAGGAGTGGAAGAGTCGTGATCCTTGCGGAGGCCCTGAATCATAAAAAATATTACCCATTAAAATAATTCTAATGCGATTTTTCTGATGCTGGAAAGGATATGACGACCTTCTTGGTAGACTGGCTCGATGCTGAGGATCTCGACTTCACACTCTGACTGGTCTTAGTTGACTTCGGAGGCATGGCTCTCAAGGCATGTCAGTTTATGTTTATGTACAATTTAATGATATTTGGTCTGAACCGTTTCGCCTGCTTGAAGAAGCAGAGAACGAACGCGAAGCCGATTGAGAAAAGAGCAACGGCTCCGAGGAGAACCACAGCCCAAATCGGCAGCAGAAGGCCCTCCGATTCTTTTTCCTGCATTTAATTTGCAAATTTATTATGTGGAAAAATATAATAATGCACCTTTTCCTCGGTGAACGGATAAAGGGAGTCGAGGGCAGCACGAAGGGCGTCATCCAGGTCAGGCTGATCCTTCATCCCACATGAATAGGTTCCTGCACACAAGAAAAAATACCATTGGATTTCCGAATTTGCAATACACCTTGGGTGAATACCATTCAAAATAATAGATGTTGGCAGAAATTTAGTTATGAAGCACTAGTATTTTGCAATGGTGAAAACCGCAATGGATAATACCATTAACTGAGCCCAACCTCAAGTGAGTCAGAAAGTACTCCTTGGCGCAGTTCCATCTTGCGCGTTTTCAGCCACAAGCGCCAAGTGAGCATATTTATTCCAGCAATCACTGGTAGAAGTACCCGAGATATGCTAGTGAATATTTCCTCAGAGCATTTTTATGACAATTCTTTTGGAACAGCGAAGTGGGGGAAAAGAGTTGCCAAATACAGCAAGTCAATCGGACTGATTTGAAATGTAAAAACAAACAAGTACAATAACCCAATATAGTAATAACAATATACGCTTTGCCGCCTTTGATTGAGGACCCTCGTTCTCTTGATCCGCTCTAGTGGCATCAGATGCGTTGGCAGTCGCAGCAGACGCAGCGGCCAAGTCATTCGCCCACTCACTCGTCAACTCGTCCGCGTGCTCCTTGGCGTACTCGAAAAGAAGAAAGGAGACAGCCATGCCGACGTTCTCTTCCGCCACGGCAATCAGCGCTGTCACTAACTGTCAACTGTCACTAACTGCTATTCAATAACTGACAGATTCAACCATGGGTGCCGCCCATATATATCATCTGGATAATTTCGGCAGCACTCGGATCACTAGAGCGGGTAGTGTGGTGGTAGTGGCTTGGGTACTGGGTGCGTAGGGTGGTAGTTCGGGTCCAGGTGGGAGAAAAATTCTCAATACGACGGCGCCAGCTTCAACACGACTCTGCATATCAGGCTAGCCAGCTCTTCAACTTTTGCAGTTTTTATTCTCATTTTAAACACGGTTTGAACTGATTTATAGCGAAAATGGCAAATAAAAGCTGCAAACGCCGATTTACTGGCTAGTTTGTGAGTCGAGTTCGAGGTACTGGATCGCAGAGAGAAAGAGGGAGAGAGAGAGAGAGAGTGTGCGTGTGAGAGAGAGAAAGAAGCGAGGCAAATCGACCCGTGAAACGACAGGGAAGGGAGGAGGTGGGGTCTGCCAGCGCGAGCTGAGAAATACCATTCCGGCAGGTGTAATTCACGCCGAGCCGAGTTTTTATGGTATTTGACCAGTGGATCTGATCCAATAGTTTGAAGTGCTCATTTTTAAAGTATATACTCTTAGGTGCTGCGACGATCGTATTTACCATCGCATTGACTACTAATCGTAATGGTATTTTTTCTTGTGTGTGGCTCGTGGAAACAGCTCTAAATTGTATCTAACTTTACATGGTGTAAACCATACACGACTCAGGCTTTTCTAATCAACTCCGGAATAACTCTGACAGTGATAGTGCTCGTGGTTTCATCGTATGAAATGAAGGCGATGGCTGCGTTTGAAGACAGCCAACCCTTCAGGCAACTTGAGTTTGGCGATTTCCTGCGAAAAAATGGATTTTATTCTGGAGATAAATTTCTTCGAATATGGTGATCGAATTGATTTCACGTCATGAAGTAGAGAATCGCCCCCTTGAAGCAATCGGGGACCACGTGAAGGGGTTGACAGGTATCTTCTGAGAAAGCAATCTTCGTGGAAGCGGCTTTGGCAGCCTCCATGAGGACCTACAAATCGCCATTTTCAAAAATTTTAATATCATGTAAAACTTTAACAAAATGAGGCGGAGAGTGGGTAGGAAGTAACCTTGAAAACTTCGTTCGTATAATTTTCGCCTTCGACAACCAGGAAGATTCGACGATTCGTGGAGTTAGAAGTGGGAAGAGAAGAGCTAGGGCTTGAGGAGGATGGGCTAAAGGGGGCGCAGCTCGTGTGAACCATTAAGAGGGCAGCGACAATGACAAGAGTGAGTGGACGGCTGCTTCCTGCATATCAAGCTTATTCTTCTGACTAATTCAACGACGGTTATCGTACAGAAAGGAAGAGTAAGAAGGCATCAAATATCAGACGAGTCTCAAAAAGATAATGAAGCATTCCCCGCATCCTCAAGTTGTTCCAGCGACGCATGGCAGTGAGGCGGAGAGAAGGAATGAAAGGAGAATGAAAAGCAGAGCGACCGCCTGCGGGCTCTATCGGAGGTGAAACTGAGAGAAAGAGGCCTCCCAACCTTGGATCAAAATTAAAATTAAATTTAGCACGGAATGTAGTAATAATATCACTTTGAGGAGAAGTCTACGTGTATTTCGGCATTTGCTCCATTGGGGACGAAATAAATTGAACTTTAATGGGTGAAAGTCTCGTTTTCTACAAGGTTGCACGTTTGGCTCAGGGTTGATGAATACGTGTAATTTCACAATTTAACTCAATAGGGCGTCAGACAGAAAGCGATAGAGCATGGAATCATGCCATAAATTTCCAGCATTCGTTCAATCACCAAAATAAAACTTTTTACTCGCGCGTTCGCGAATGAATGAAATGATGAGATGCGAGAGAGGGAAAATTCAGCATACTGGAGAAGCCCACGGCGTCGTTAACCAGAAGCGGGCAAGGGAACTTCCTAGGGTTGGCAGAAGGGAGGGGCCGATGAAGAGGCGGAGGGACAGCGCGCATCCGTCTTCAAAGGTGCCCGATCTTCTGTCAGACTCACCGCCGAATTCTGCAGGTAGCCTGTTTTGGTAGTCCAAGTATGTGCAATGCCCGAGAAACCACGGCAATCACAGTCAATGTCTCATACAGTATCCTTTTTCAAAGATAATAGCAGACCGTGCGCGAGAGTGCTTTGGGCGTGGGGGCGAGGGAGATGGCAAGCACGTGGTCCGCCGCATTCTGGACGCCATCCGGCAGCGGCGGTTGCTTGATCAGCGACGGGTCATCTGACAAAGGGGAACTGTCATTTCCAACGCATAAATATTGGATTAGTCCGGATTAATAGCTGAATAGTAGAAATACTATTCAGCTATTAATCCGGACTAATCCAATATTTATGCGTTGGAAATGACGAACCCTTGCGAATTCTGAACTGATCGACGAGTTCCTTGATGATTGCGACGGATTCTTCGACGTGACGGCGAGAAGTCAGCTCGTACGAGACGACGATTCGAAGGCAGTCGTGGTTTTTCACCTGGGAAAAAGCTAAATAGTTCATGAATGGGTAACCAAGATACTAACAGTCGTGTGGACAATCATGAGCCGGCGAGACTCGTTGAGGAATTGGCACAGCCGAGTCGTGTATTTGTTCAACTCTTCACGAGTCAATCCGAGTTCCTGAAGTGGAAATAGAAAGATGCTGCTCGTTCTATTCACATCATCTAAATTGCTCTGACATAGTACTGAACGCAGAAGAGTGCGAGGCTGCGATGCCGGAACAGCTTGAGATTCGGATGCTGAAGGAGGAGAGATTCGAAGTAGGCCGCCATGTCCACGAGCTAAGTATTCTTATTATTATTTTCATTCTCGTTAAGTATATAACATTGAGTACACAAGAAAGAGAGCGATAATAAACCCGATTGACGTAGATGCGCATTCCTTCGATGCCGTACATGCGAAGGACGAACCAAATCTAAAAGATTAAAAGTCTCCTTGTCATAATTCCGAGGTAGACCTTGAGAGCCTTGAAGCGGCGACTCAGGGGAATGCCAAAGTCGCGAAGGTCGTGGATTCCGTCTGCAAACAATGAAGCAGAAGAAGATGCTTATTCTCGAGGAAATTTCTACACACTTCTACTATCCTGAAATACTCACGATTACGCTTGAGATAGACAGGAGAAATGACGAAAGCTTTCCTCCACTGCTCGAGATGGCGAGTCCTGGGTTGAATAGAACGAGATGTCATGGATTGCGATGCTGAAACGGACCAGCAAGGCGAGAGAGAGGGCGAGATAAGGAAGAGCTTGTGCAGACTGATGCTAACGGAGTCTGCCATCTCCATCCCTTTCATGTTCCCTCGGAAGCGGGGTTCCACCCACGCAGAGCCGGCGTAAGCTGCGTCCACGTGGATCCACATGTTGTATCTCGAATTCTCCATAGCTATTTTTCTCCCTTTTAGAAAGTAGACCAAAATTAAACTTCTGTCCAAGCTGTCCGATGTCAAAGAGATTGTCGCAGGAACATGTCGATGTTGTGCCAATATTGACTTGGATGTAGACAGGTACGAGGCCACGGTCTATGTCCTGGATTCACCCTTCAATGGCCTGTTGTGCACGAATGTCCATACCTTGAGAATCTCCTTCTCGACGTCCTACCTCGTCATTCCGTATTCATTCTCTTCTTGAGTTTGAATGGAGCGACAACGAACCATGGCGAGATTGCACGCTTTCTCCATCGAAGAGTGAGCCTCAATTCATCTTACTTCATTTCAGAATCAATAATGTCTCATTATATTACCAAGGCATTTCATTTGTTCAACTTCGAAATGACCTCCTTGCTGGTGTAGGCGACGAGTCTCGAGGCGATCTCGTGCTGCAGCTCGTACTTCCGACTGTGGTGCTTAACCTCGTCTGGCAGCTGCTCTCCTGGCAATTCAAGCTCCATCATCTCCTGAAAAATTCTCTAAGTTACTGTAGGCATAATGAGCTGAATGGGCTGAATTGTAGAATGTACACAATGAAGACATATTAGCAGTCGGAAACACTCGTGCCTCGGCGATCTTCTTATGGCGAGCTGCTAGAACGGCGCAGTAGATGGAATCAGATGACGTGTCCTGGACATATGAGATTGTTTCCGAAAACAGGAATGAAGGAAGAAATGTCGGCTATTAAAGAAGAATCTGCGACCTGCACACATCCGCCCCCGGTGCTCTTGCTCTGGTCCTTCTCGTCGAAGAGCATGGACGGAGGAAGGCCGAACGCCTTGCCGAGCCAGTTCATCACCATCATCTCCAGCTCGGTGTGCGCCGGGTTTGCTTACTGAAATTGTTTTCAATGAGACTCCGGTCTCTGCTTGGCATCTTCGAGAAGCTAGACCGACCCACGAGAATCCAACAGTGCCGACAATGGCAGCGACCGACTCGGCCAACACGTCCGGGAAGCTCCGCCCACTTGTGCAGAACGCGTGGAAGTGCGGATGGTTCCAGTGCACCATCTACAATTAAGCTCTTGAGAGCAGAATGTTTTCAATCAATTTTTAAGCTGTTCACTCGACAAGTTCTTCACATAGCAAAATTTTCAGCAAAACTTACAGCTCGAAGTATGACTTCTCGGATATCAGTCATGATTGCTTCGAATTTGTGTGGAGTAAGCGGGGCTTCGTGAGGGAGGAAGTGGAAGAGGTCTCCGGGCATCATGTCTGTAGTCAGAAGAACTCTTCTGGGAAGATTGATAAAAGAGAAAGAGAAAGGACCTGGAGTGACGGGGAACAGCTCTGGATGGTAGTAGTAGTCCACGCAGAACTTGGCCATCTCTCGCATACACTCCAAGAATTCTTGCCCGTTCACTGGCTCGGCCAAGCGCTGGAAGAATAATCGGGTAGCATTTATTTTAATGCGATTTTTATTACTTTTTTATTACACAAAATTTCATGAGTGAGCTGACTTCGTGAAGTGGTCGTGGGATTTGCGTCGGAAGGGCGACCATGAGTCGCTTGTTGCTAATCTCAAAGTAAAACATTGTAAATAATAAAATAATTGCGCTATTTTGATATTTAAAATATAACAGAGTACCTCGACCGTTTTAGAAGATGCATTGGGAGGATTCGCGAGGCCGTTCTGAGAAGAGTACAAATGGACATACAGTACCGTCCAACATTGAGATTAATCCGATTAATTAAATTAATTTAAATAATTCAAATTGGAATTGCGACGTGATGAGGACATGCCGTGCGATTTCCTCGGAGGGTTTCATGTCTTTTTTCATTGCGCGTCACCCTAGAAAAACCGCTTTCCAAAATATGCCGAAATGACAAAGATCTGACAATTTTTCAACGCTACGCTGTTTAGCGGAATTTTTTACGTGGTGTTCGGCTGAGAAACGAGCTGGCTGAATCCAGCAGCCAAACTACAAACAACAAATTAGAGTGAAATTTTCTGAGTGCTTCTGATTTTGTTTAAGTTTCTTCGTTTGTTTTGCTTGAGTTACTTGTCATATTTGGGTATAAGTGATAAGAAAAATGATAAATAAGATTTTCTGAAGCGAGCAAAAGATTTGCTCCCTCAGAGAATCGAACACCGGACTTTGAGATTCTCAGACAAACGCTGTCGCAATACACCACACACAACTTGAGCGAAGAATGTACCTTTTCTATCCGGACCCGACCAAAAATCAAGATACAGTTATCTCTTAGAATGAAAAAGATCGAAATAAGAGTGAGAGATAGAGGGGGAGAAGGAGAGAGATAAAACGAGACTGAGAGAGATATATTGAACGAGAAAGAGAGAGAGAGAACGACAGAGAAAGAGAGGAGGGGATAGATTGAAAGAGTGAGAGAGAGAGAGAGGGAGTGAGAGTATGTGTGAACGAGAGAGAGAGTAAAGAGAGGGAGAGAGAGGGAGAGAATGAGAGAGACAGTAAAGAGAGGGAGAGAGAGGGAGAGAATGAGAGAGACAGTGAAGAGAGAAAGGTCGATCGCAGAGATTGTCAACTTTTTGCAATGAAAAGCGTTGCAGTGCGTTGGGAGGTCTACGCTTTGCAAAAATTAACCAGGCAAGCCCCTTGAATCGTCATCCTCAACGCTTCTTTGGTGAGGCTGCGGACAATGTGATAGCAAAGGTACATGCCATATCTCTCAAGTTGTGTGTGGTGTATTGCGACAGCGTTTGTCTGAGAATCTCAAAGTCCGGTGTTCGATTCTCTGAGGGAGCAAATCTTTTGCTCGCTACAGAAAATCTTATTTATCATTTTTCTTATCACTTATACCCAAATATGATAGGTAACTCAAGCAAAACAAACGAAGAAACTTAAACAAAATCAGAAGCACTCAGAAAATTTCACTCTAATTTGTTGTTTGTAGTTTGGCTGCTGGATTCAGCCAGCTCGTTTCTCAGCCGAACACCACGTAAAAAATTCCGCTAAACAGCGTAGCGTTGAAAAATTGTTAGATCTTTGTCATTTCGGCATATTTTGGAAAGCGGTTTTTCTAGGGTGACGCGCAATAAAAAAAGACATAAAACCCTACGAGGAAATCGCACGGTATGTCCTCATCACGTCGCAATTCCAATTTGAATTATTTAAATTAATTTAATTAATCGGATTAATTTCGGACCCAACAATGTTGGACGGTACTGTATGTATGTACATACATACATATGTATATAGTATGTATATTATTGGAGATGTAGTATGCAGACATATTTGTTTTGTTTCTATACAGAAACTATTTAGAACCTGAAGATTTGGTATAGGAGATATATGAGAAAGGTTGATATCTCGCAAGAATGCAGTCGATGAATTCTGAGGGCCAACTTTTTCGGATTTCTTGTTTCTGAAGATTCAAACAAAAATCGTAATTGTGCAATTAGATTCCCTGAATTCTTCAGTTCTTCCTCAATTGGCCGTTTGCTAAAAAGAAACCTCTTGCAGAAGAGAAAGAATGAGAGTTGGAAGAAGAAAGCAGTTATTCCTCCGAGAAGAACCAATAGCCAGATCGGGGTTACAACTCCTTTCGACCGCTCGTTTGTCTTGGAGAATGGCAGAAGGGAATGAAGTGCGGATCTCAGTGCTCTGTCCAAATCTGATTCAGCCGTCGGCTCACAAGAAGAGTCACCATGCGATTTGAAGCAGCTCTGTAGTGGGAAAGAGAATGAATCCTGGAATGGAGAAGTCTCGGAACTGTGATGTTGTTGCTTGCTGCATTGAAAGAGATGAAGGCGATGGGAGCTGGCGAAGATTTCCATTCGGAGAGACAACTCGACGCTGTCGATTTCCTCCAAGTGGATCATAATCATTCTCACTCAGCTGTCCTTACTAACGTAGTGAAATAGAGAACGGCGCCGGTGAAGCTCTCCAGTTCCTTTCTGACCACTTTGCAGTCATCGGAGACCAGCTTCGTCGCCACCACCGAACCCGACTCCATAAAATGCTGAACGAACCAAATGGTTTTGCGAACACTTATTTTTATCAAATGAACAGGATCTTAAAAATGGGTAGTTGAGGAAATAATTTGAAATGTAAGTGCGACAAAGAGGAAGTATTGTTCATGCCTTGGCAAGGTGTTCCTCTGCTTCTGGGCCATCCACGATGAGGGAAATGAGATATCCAGTTGATACAGAAGAATTGGACGAAGAAGGGGCGTGACGTGGGATTGATGGTGAGGGGGCGGGGCTAGACGCTCTAGCCAACGAGAGGCGTGACCACGAAACCATTAAGAGACATAGCCAGAAGCAATTCAGTTTAAAACTGCAGTCTGAAAATATTTCTTGTATATGTAATCTTGATTTCTTTTTCTTTTTTTAATTTCGCAAAATTTGTAAATTGTTCAATCTTAAAGGAATTGTTCATGGAGTTTATAAGCTGTGAAAAGCCAACGTTTGAATTCCCGCATCATCTTGCAAAAAGTTTTGGCGATTTGCTAGCACAGTCATCATAACAAACTAGACTTTTTGAGTCTTTTTCTCTCTATCTCTCTTCTCATCTTTTCCCTTGAATCTCTATCGTGCCTTGCCGCATCGCACCTAGTGATCACCTTCTTTCTATTGGAATGAGGGTGTGCATGGGGAGAAAATGATGACGTCATTCCTTAAATTCTACCGTACAGCGGGGGGAAATGTGGTTTTTCTCCTCTATCATCCATCAGGATGAATTCTCACTTTTCCTAGCTTGGCCGGGCAATATTAGCAAAAAAACAACATTGTAATCACCATGGACAGCCCCTTTAATTTAGCAAATAACGTTACCATAAAATAGGTGCATCGTGAAGACGCGGAGAAAGTTGCAGACTTCGAAGGATCGAACGCCGCAGGCCAACGCAGCCCGCAGCGAAGGCGGACGAGCGTAGAAATGAATGAGTTCTGTCCAGTCGATCACAGAAATAGATTTGTAAGTGCGAAACAAGTGCATGTTTGAATAATGAGATGCAGATTTAGACGCACTTAGTTATACATAATTTCATCACGCTCTTTCAAGACTGATGACCGGTCTATTTTTCTCCAGAGGCATTCATAAGTTTCGAAAAGAGAAGGAAATTGATAGGTAATGCAATCTCTTGTTGTCTCATGGTCAGAATGTATACATGGGGTATACCCCAATCACGGGGAGCTCCTCCGGGAGGCTTGTCGTCGGTCGCCATGTGGTGGGAGAGAACCAGGTCGAAGCCGCCTCGCTTCGCACCCGCCTCGCCAATATATACACCGAGGACGTCGCCGAGGTGGTGGCAGATCATTGGATTCGGCACCGCAGCAGAGGCTGTTTATTACATTTTCGCCTCTTTATAAGTTTACGGCGTGAATTTTGTTGATTCCAAAGGACATCATTTAGGAATATTTCATGATTTTAGCAATACATACATTGTTAATCATTTGTATTTTATTTAGCAGGAAAATGAGGAAGGAAATATATGTAGGTGGGCAGCTAACAGCTGCAGTAAACACTTTGGCCGAGCCATACTTTTCAGGCTATTAACTTTGAAACAAGTAGACAAAAATGGTTATAACTTTTAGAAATCCGTTTTTAGAAAGATGCGAATAGATCCACGTTTACAAAATCATATGTTAATTATTCAGTGAACTCCTTCTTTAAAAGTATAAAAACACATCAATCAATGCTGTTCGAGATGGTTTGAAAGATCTTCCTTGCGGGAGTAGGAGCGGGCACTTGAAAGGGCGGTCTCCTGTGTGGATACAGAAGTGGTGGGCAAGCTTGGAGGTTGAAGGAGAGAGAGAAGAGAGATAGAGAGTAAGGGAAGAGAGAGTGGAAAGAGAGAGAGTGAACGAGAAATAGAAAGAGAGAGAGAGAGAGAGAAATACCAACCTCGTGAATCGCCAGTTGCAGCTATGTAGGCCGTGAACAAGAATACGGCCTCGTTTCTACAACAAGAAAATAATACTTAATAATATTACAGTCCAACAATTTAAAATACCATTATCCAACAAATGGGCTTGCTGAGTCTCGTCCTCCAGTGAAGACCGGCTGTCTGTCACCGTGCCGCTGAGATGTTGCTTGAGATGTTCCGAGAGTTCTTCCGAGCGAGAAAAGGAGAGAAGACATTGTGGACAACTGAAGGGCCGACTTCTCGTGTGAGTACGGTAGTGGCGGGCCAGCTTGCTCGGACTGATCAGCAAATATATACGCTTTATCTTCCTTTGTCGAACATCGAACCACAAAACGTCATTTCAATTTGTTACTTCCATTAATCTAGCGAAGCCGAGACAAATAGGCCGAGAAGAGAAAGAAAGAGAGGTAGAGGGAGAGAGAAGAGGGAGAGAGAAGAAGGAGAGAGTGGGCGAAAAGCGAGAGAAAGAGAAGAGAGAGAGTAGAGTGCAAAAGATGGAGTGGAAGAAGAGCGAGAGAGAGAGAGAAGAGGGAGATAGAGAGAGAAGAGAGATAGAGCCAACCTTACAAACCGCCAGATGCAGGCAGGCCATGAGCAAATGTACGGCTTCTCCCCTAGTATAATAAAATCATTAAGCCCGCCGTCTCTTGTCCTACAAAATGATAAGAATGACCTTTCTCTGTGTTCGTTCCTGGCGATAGCGCGCGCCTCGATAGTTTTGATGACTGGGGGGAGAGTGTTGCCTTTTCACTGAGATGAATCTTGAGATGGTCCGAGAGTTGATCGGGGCGAGAGAAGAAGAGTGAGCACTGGGAGCAGAAGGGGCGGTCTCCCGTGTGTGTTCGGTAGTGACGGGCTAGCTTACTCGATCTGAAATATCTCATTCTTCTTATCTCTCATGACAATTGCTGAAGTACGATAAAAAAAAAGTAAAATTGCATCATTCTTTTGTAGGCGGAGAGCTAATGAGAGAGGAGGAGGGCGCGAGTGAGAGAGAAAGAGACAGAGAGAGAGAGAGAGGAGAGGGAATGAGACAGAGAGAGAGAGAGAGAGAGAGAGAGAGAGAGAGAGGATAGGGAATGAGCCAACCTGTCGAATCGCCAACTGCAACCTGACCATGAACAGAGGAATGGCTTCGTTTCTAAAATAAAGAATAAAACGCGATAGGCTAAATTTATTTTTCGTGCCACCTTCCCAAGACAACAGAGAAAAATCATAAATAGGTACATACAACTATAAATCTTACCTTTATGGGAAGAAATTATTACATGGGATGAGTTACTCGTCGATTGTTCTAAAGGCGAAGGATGGATCTTGAGATGGCTAGGGAGTTGTTCCAAGCCAGGGAAGACGATTGAGTCTCCAGTGTGACTTCGGACGTGGCGGGCCAGAGTGCTAGAACTGAAATGGAAAGGCAACTCATGTTTCCTTTTTTTTTGCTTTAGCGTAGAACTTATTACTATCGCTTTTTTTTTGTTGCTATTGCAGAATGATCTCGATTATTGAACTATGTAGGCAAAGTGAAATTAGCGAGAAAAGAGATAATATAGACTCTGTTTTTTTTAGAAAAGAGATAATATTTTTTTCGGTGAATCTTTCTTGGCGCTCTACCCGTGAATACAAATGCTGCCTATTTGGAATCCGGCCCGAGATCGAATAAAAGTAAAGAAATCACATGTACTAAGAATTCGCGAACGAAGACGACATAAATGGAATTCTTAGTTCTACTTCTGCTAAAAGCATTGCTTTCCGGGGATCAGAAGGGATCATTTCTTCGTGATTTTCTCTATATTTATTCGATCTCGGGCGGAAGCCAAATAGATGGCATTTACAATATTCGCGCGGAGAGCGCACAGAAAGGGTCCCTTCTGAAATGCAAGGGAAACAAGGGTTCCTAACTAGGCTCTGGGAATGGGAAAGGGGTCCTGAGCAACTTTTACATAGGGTCTCTAGGTACAACGAGCGCTCCAGAAATCTCTGGAGTTGCTCGATAGCCCCAATTAGCATCAGTTGCTCGCTGTAATAAGAACGAGAGTCACTGCCAACCTTGCGAAGCAAGAGTTGCATCCATTCAATGTACAAGCATACGATTTCTCTCCTGTAACAAATCCAGGTTGCAATATTTATCAGTTTTTCCTGGAAACTATAAAACCTACAAAATGACAAAAAGGAGATAGGAAATTTGAAATAACCATTATCTGGGTTTATTTGATGAGAAGGGGAACTGATCGACGATGACGAGGATTCGTTGTCCTTCATATTCCCACATTCTCTCGTATGAGTTCGGTGATGGCGGTCTAACTTGCCCGATCTGAACGAATCTCATTTCTTACCTATCAATTCAATAATAGCAGCATATATCTATCTATATTATTGCTATTCTAAGATAGCTAGTGTGAGAATAAAAAAAATGAGAAACGAGAGAACGACGTAGAAAGTGAGGGAGAGAGAGAGACTGAGAGAACGAGACATAGAAAGTACGGGAGAGAGATAGAGAAAACTAATAAAGAGAAAAGACCTGTCAAATCTCCAGTCGCAGCCGGGCCATGAACAAGCGAAGGGCTTCCCTCCTGTAGCAATATGAGACACTAATAAACTTTAAAAAATCTTTGATGTCAATGCAGAAAGTAAAACGACCTTTATCTGACAAGTGCATTAGTTGAGATGAGGTTGTTGTGGCTTGTTCTGAAGAAGGCGGGCTGACTATTCCATCGCTGTCGATAGTGAGTTGTTCCGGCTGAGAGGAGCAACTGGAAGGCTCCCCTGTGTGCGTGCGGGAGTGCAGGGCCAGCTTGCTCGCACTTTAACAAACAGTATATGCACTCTTTCAGTATTGTCATTTCAAATACTTGTCGAAGGGTCTTTCTATTTTCCAATTAAGACAAGCAATATGGAAGGCGAAGAAAGAAGAGCGAGAAAGAGAGAGAGAGAGAGAGAGAGAGAGAGAGAGAGAGAGAAACCAACCTAACAAATCGCCAGCTGCATCCAGGCCAAGAACAACCGTAGGACTTCTCTACTACAAATAAAAACGAGGATGTAAAAAGAAATTCTTGACCAGCGACACTAAATAGCAAATGATCTATGAATATACTTACTATGCATGTAAACATATAATCCTGTGTCCGACAACACAATACAATGCTTTTGGCTAGCAAAAAAAAGAAAGAAATCTATGAGTCAATAAAAATTGGGAATTGACCATTGTCCATATTCTGTGGATTAGAAGAGGTTGTCGACGACGGCCCGAGTGATATTTGACTGTGATTCACTGTATCAGCTGGATGCCGCTTGAGATGATCGGAGAGCTGTTCCTTGCGAGAGAAGGAGACGGAGCATTGCGGGCAACTGAATGGGCGGGTTCCCGTGTGAGTTCGATAGTGGCGGGCCAGCTTGCTTGAACTAAATTATTATCACTCATTACTGTTTCCTTACTAGCGAATTCCTGATAACAAGAAACCACCTTGCGAATCGCCAGTCGCAGTTAGGCCACGAACAACCGTAGGGCTTCTCTTCTACAGCACAAAAATATTAGCTATCAACCAAGGCATTCAAGGTTGCTATGTTAATAATAAAACGGGTTCTATGCTTTCATAAATCCCTGAAAACTAGAGAACGAAAATATGCAAAAATGGACAACACAGAAAAATAAACCTTTATCGATTGTGTTGGCAGAAGAGATGTTAGTGGAGATTTCAGGGAAGGAGAGGTTGTCTGTTGCTTGCCCGTTGTGGTGCACCTTGAGATGATCGGAGAGTTGCTCTGAGCGAGAGAAGGAGATGAGACAAAGGAGGCAACTGAAGCGACGGTCTCTTGAATGAGTTCGGTAGTGGCGGGCGAGCTTGCTCGATCTGAATGGACAATGTTCTTCATAACAGAAGTTATCTTTGCTACCACAAACCATCTTCCGGACTCGTTTACTTCATTCCTGTCTGGATCAGATGACAGTAAGCAAGAAACGATAAGCGAAAGGAAAGTATGCAAGAGACCAACCTTGCGAAGCGCCAGCTGCAGCCAGGCCATGAACAAGCGAAGAGCTTTATTTCTAAACCAAAAGACTATTGCAAACTTTTTGGTAACAGTCGGTGAAACTAGAGCGTGGATAGCAAAATTGTAGGGTTTTCAAAAATGTAATTACCTGCATCCGTAGACTTGACTTGCAGAGTTGGACTGCTGCTTGACGGCTCCTGTGAAGACTGTCTGTCTTTGATTTTATCGTTGAGATGTAGCTTGAGATGATCAGAGAGAGAATCCGAGCGAGAGAACGAGAGCGAGCATCGGGAGCAAGGGAAGGGACGATCTCCCGTATGAGTACGGTAGTGTCTGGCCAGCTTACTCGAACTAAAGTATAGTAATCATCATTCTTCCACTCATTCGTAGAAAATCTGAGATCCAATTCTTGCGCCTATCGGATTTCCAAGTTTATAAAAGGAATATAAAAAGCGAGAAAACCTTGCGAATCGCCATTTACAGCCAGGCCATGTACAAGTGCAGTGTTTCCCTCCTGCAGCAAATGAAGGAATATTTACAAAATTTTAGAGATAACAAAACAAAAAGTCTCACAATACAGTGACTTTTTCGTCGCTGCCTTTGGCACTTTTGAATTCCATAATATTTTTCAACAACTCTTCATGAATTTCTCAGTTTTGCGCTAAGAAGCCTACCAACGCACGGTAGTTGAAAAGTCACAGAATATTGCTAAGAAATCATTCTTTTCTGAGATCCTGTCCCATATATCAACTCAGATGATTAAAGACCGTGGATGTGAAGACAAATCAAGAATCCTACTTCGATTACTGCTCCGAGAGGTCCCTGCCGTGGTAGTGGACGCTTGCGAGTCCATTCCTGAAAAGATCCGAGGATCTTCCAATGTGTCTGGGTTTGCAGTGAAAGCATTTCAGCAGGACAAATGGTTGCGATGTGACATACGAAACTATATACCAATGAAGTCGCTGAGAAGGATCGGGGCCGAAGCGATGACTTGAACACTGACTTGGGCCTCATTCTTCTCGCATTCCTCCTCATCCTTCACGTCTGCAGACGTTGAAAACTCCTTAAAGGAATATTTAGCTTGAAAACTTCGCAGCAAAACTTATCATTAGAAAAAAAATTCAATGTTTCGCTTTTGGCTAACCTCGCAGTATTTATCAGCCATAATTTCTTCCTGGGGACTATACAGGAAAGCCGATAAATGGTTGTCTTCGTAGACAGGCTCTTCTTCTAGAGGAGGTCCGTTCTCCATTCCCAGCTCTTCTTCTAGAGGAGATCCGTTCTCCATCCCTAGCTGCCAATCCCCAAACTGCAAAACAATATGCCATTTGTAAATGAAACGGTGAGAAGGTTCTCAGCTGGACTCATCGGAGACAGAAAACAGCACCATCCTGAGTAAAGAGCAAGAATTGTTGCAAAAACTTCTTCTCTATTCTGCTACAATATTTCCGAATTGTATCAATGTACATCGCACCCACCAATCAACTCCGACTGAATGTGTTCAATAACGATGAGTCAGATATATGTACGTATGCACAGACATATAAACATACATTAAGGACAAAGTGGACTGTTTGTATCTCTGAAACTGCTGCACAAATGTTTATAAAAAAATACATACATAATATTGAGCGAGGACGATTAGCTAGATCGAGATTATGCGTAATGGGGCGCGTCTGTTAGAGCGTACATGTACATACATATGTATGTCAATAAAGGAATGATTCGGTAACATTTAAGAGAGCTTATTTTATTCAAGGATAACAACGTCGTCATCGTTGGTTGCGTGAATGGGTTCGATGACTTCCTCTTCATCGTAGATCTGCGAAGAAGTGATGGCAATTAAAGGAAGTATCCGGCGAATAGTTATACAGTAACGCTAAAGAACCACTTTGAATGCGCGCGCTCAAAAAGTTGCCTGTCGATCGGTCGAGAGAGCATGTGAAATAGGAGGGCGGCTATGACCTACCGTAGCTAATTCTCTACCCGCCTGTTTTCACGTTATTATTGCTCAGAATGTAATGAAAGAATATCACTTAAACTTTCTGGATTTATGTTTTACGCCATGATGAACTTATCCACATAAAAAACACAGTTTAATTATTCTCCTTTAATACAGTAAAGAATAAGCAGACTTGGTAGTCCACGGCATATCGATGAGCCTGGCGTCGCTTGCGAGTCCTGGACATTGGCTGCTTGCTGCCCGCCTCCTCGTCTGCCTCCGCCTCGACAGCCTCGATCGGAGCCGCCTTGGCTTGTTCCCTTTGCTCTTCGAACTTGATCGCCTGAGCCAGCTTCGACTCGTTCTTTCCTTGTTTTAGCGTGCAGCTGTGTTCGTGCGAGATCTTAATTACTTCTTCTATCGCATTCAATCCCTCGACAAAATAGCTTTATGAATTATCAATAGAAATAAAAATATGGTTTCTGAACCTTGATGATGGCTGCGTCCTTGACCATAACTTGACCCTTGCAGCCGACCTTCCTCTGCTGATCACAACGATATGTGAAGCCTTGAAGAGTCTCTCTTCCCTAAGAATCTGCTTTATTGTATAGATAAAAAGAAGATAGCATGCCTGGTAGTAGAGATGCCTTCTCCAGTACAGCAAGTAGCCACCCCGTTTCGTTTGCACAAAAATTGGGTGATCAGAGGCGAGCCGCGCGGCCAGCTCCTCGTCCACTGCCCGCGGCGAAGACGGCAACGTCAACGATGAGCTTCCCGCCTGTGGTCATTCGAATGGAATTGACGAAAGCTTCCCTGACGCATACCTGACTTGGCGGATCGGGTTCAGCTGTAAGATTCCCTTCGATTTCTTCTCTTTCATCATCTTCCTCATCCTTCACTGCGGCCGACTGTCCGCATTTCTGTAACAATTGGTAATTAATTATAAGATCTTCTAAGTTCCACAAACCGAGATTAACTTTTCGAATGTGTATCTCACACCACAGACAAGACACGAATCCCTCAACACGACTTAATTGTATAATTGAGGGCTCTCCCCCAAAGAGACACCCTTACACAGGTACCGTAGGGAGAGAGAACGAGAGGTGAAAGAGAAAGAGAGGAAAGGAGCACCAACCGCTTCGTGTTCATTGATGAGCTTGACGCTTGGGAAGTGCTTGCCGCAGCCGGCAACGCCGCAAAGAAGAACATCGCCTCCCAGCTGTTGCAGTGCGTCGGGATGCAACTGAAGAGTGAGTGAAGCGGCTTCTCCTCCTCACTACCATCCATGATTAGTTACCTTTCGGATGTGCTCCATGACCTTCTTGAACCGCCCGCCACAAATCGCACAAATGATCGGACGACGTTCAGGATCTGAATTGACTTGATCTTCACGCTAACATGGATCAGAACCTCTCATTCACTTGCACACATTCATTGTTGATCATTGAAGACATGTCTCATAGACACCAGCTATTTGTATACTTTTTGATGTCATGTACATACGTACGTAGGTACGAGTGGAACAGTGATCTTGCATTTCTTATTGTTAGACAGCAAAACGAATAACAGTAAAGAATGCAAAATTATTAAAGGAATGAATTAGTCACGAACTTTTCTTGGTGTTTTTCTCCGGGCATTCTCCTCTTCCACGGCCGTTCTGTTCTGGGTGTTGCACAGGAAGTGAATTATCATCGTCTCCATTAATGCTTCCAATTTCCGGCTTCGTATCATCATCAAAAGAGCCTCCTAATGCAGAACATATTTTTTTACTTTGTTAAGCAACATGACTGTGTTAAATTGTACAATTAAAAGATAAAAAGGAATCAGAAAGCTGACCAGCTTCGTTCTCGCAGAACCTTTGCTTTTTGTTTTCAGGTTCCGTGGAAGTTGTAGGATTCATCTCAGGATGGATGCTCTGATGTGG
The DNA here is from genome assembly GCA_945643635.1 of Allodiplogaster sudhausi. Classification (NCBI taxonomy): domain Eukaryota; kingdom Metazoa; phylum Nematoda; class Chromadorea; order Rhabditida; family Diplogasteridae; genus Allodiplogaster; species Allodiplogaster sudhausi. Next base: position 101,218 of record CALZFC010000115.1, read on the forward strand.
AAGAACTTTCGCGTCATACTTTTAGCAGTTAGTTCTACATATATATGACGCGAATTGAGAATCAAAATTAATCAAAAGGACTGGGCCCAAAAAAAATCGTCATCTCGATTTTGCCTAATAGTTGTTTATAGGTAAATCCAGACCCTGAGAATCGATTGGGATGGGTTCTGGAGCTTAAAAATGTTGGTTGAAAAAGTTATGAAGAGCTGAAAACTGCACATCTGTTTGAGGTAGTTTACAAGGCGCATGTAAAGCAATAACTGGTATTGTAAAAAAAAAACCTTGAGATGAGCTTGTAGTTTCTGCTTGCCCCTCCATCCGCGGTCGGCCACGCGGTAGTCGCAGGCGGGGGCGGCGGGGCAGGCAAGGGGGCGGGCTGCCGCGTACACGGCCGGATGCGCCTGCCGCATGTGACGCGTCAGAGAGCCGCAGCGACGCGTGAAGCCTGCGCCGCATTCCGCGCACGTGTCCAGGCCTAGGCATTCATATGGCTCGAAACTCGGGAACTTTCTTATTAATGTAGTGTCTTTCTTTTCTTCCCCAACCGTCGTTATAATTTGTCGAATCAGCAGCTGAGACCTCAGCAAAATGCTGAGCAGCAGGATCCTCCTTGGGAAGCTCGCATAATCCCTGCGTGGGGGGCAAGGGAGAAGCAGAGTTCGCGGTATTCAATTGAATCTGCTCGGCTTCTTGGCCACCGTTCCTGGTCGATTTATCTGCTAAGAGAATTTGATTAAGGGTATGTTCAAAACATTTTATGCCCGCTAAAGTAATCTGATCTGTCCGTTTAGTATTCACACAAGAAGAGTATAAGTATGTTGTACTATGTACATACATACACACATAGTACGTGAATTATGGCGAATGTATGAACGGGCTGTACGTCCGTGCATTCATATGTAAATACATACATGCATACATACTTAGAATTGCAACGAATATAGTTTTCGAAAAATACTATGCATATGCCAACAATATGACTGAAATGTATACTAAGAAGCCAAAAAGGAACAAAGGAATAAAGGCTGTTGAAGCGAAAGACCTGTGCGATGATTCTTCCTTATGTGAAAAGTAAAGTGATGCTGCGCCCGCGCACGGAACGAGCAGTGCGGGCACTGGAAAACTGAAACAGAATTAGACCTTTGCACAAAAAATATATTTAAAAACCACATGTGTAGAATGTACCACCTTTAAAAGTACAGTACCGCTCAACAACGAATGCAGGAATTTTCTGTTCTTTCGGAAAGTTCCAAAATATTGTGCGTTTCTCGATGAAAGCATGTCGATTTGGTTTTATATTTAGATTCAGGCACTCGGGTTTTGCCATACTCGAGCATTAAAATGTAATGATCGGCAGGCTTCATGACTCAAAAAGTTTCCATTTTATGTGCACCAAATTGTCAAGAAATGCAAAGTGACAATGCACCAATTTCGTATAAAAAAAATGCTAAATTTTGTTGGCATGAAGCCTTTCTTGACATTTTAATGCTCGATTGTGGTAAAACTCGAGTCTAAATATGCAAACCAAATCGACATGGGTTTATCGAGAAACACACAATTTGATCGAACATTTTGGGACTTTCCGAAAGTTCCTGCACCCGTGGTTTTTGATATGTAGAGTAAATAAAAGCGTTGCAAAATATGCATAAGAAAATGAAAGCTAAAAATTGAATGTCACAGGGATAGAATTTAGCTTTCTAACATGTTTCTGAAGCAGGAGACTGCTGACTGTTCTTGGACGTCTCGGTTGCTTCTAATGAAACGAGAGAGTTATATCACATTCCATACGAATAGAACTGAAATTACGGAACCCGTTGTGTCTGATGGCGCGCCCGACGAGTCGTCTTCCACGGCTACGGTATCACCTGACACCGTAATCGCCATCTGCACATGCATCGACGAAAATGCCTTGTCGTCGTTGAATCTTTCGGATTTTCCAATCTTGAAGGAACTTTGACAGTCAGGTAAAAATGTAATTTAAACAACCTTGAAAAGGAGTTAATGCTAACTTGAATGCTTTGAGCGAGAGAAGGACCTTGCGGCACACTCTCCTCCTCCTCATCCTCCTCCTCTTCATTCTCTAGGAAACCGTCTTCAACAGTTCTGTACATCTCTTCATTCACCTCCTTATCTTCCCTTATTATTCTTCCTTGAGATTCTTCATTGTAAACATTATTTGTGGCTTCTCCCCCTCGTTCATCGCTTGCTACGACATCTTCGTTCTTCGTCACCCCACTCTCGGCCTCCATTTCATCACCGTTCTTTCTCTCTTCATCCTTTTTCTTGTCATTTGGACTGTTCAGGTGGCCTGAAGAGCTGCCTTGTTCCTGGTCAACGTAAATGGTTGTCTTTTGATCAATGAAGAGATCCGCCAACGCGACGATGCCCCCGGAGTAAACCTTTAAAGGTGTTTATTGAATAAAGAAGAAGAGCAATAAAAAGAGAGAAACCCTGGTGAGGCAGAGGTTGACAATATGTTTAGGATCATCTTTAGTCTTCGCAAGGAGCTCGTCACGCGCAAGCAAGATTTCGTCGACGTGTTCGAGTGTAATCTGTAGGAGGCTGCATTCGCCACGTTCATAGGGAAATAGGGAAATCATTGCCATACACGACAATAAAACACCTTTGGTTTTTAAAACCTTTTCACGTCGTGCGAGTGCAGCCATAACATCACTCATGACATGGAGAACGCGATAGAAAGGATCCGGGAGGAAGTTCGCAAGTACTCGGGCCTGTAAGAAGGATTGGCAATGCACTGTTTTTGAATTTCATTGTATATAGACCTGCTTCAGTTTGAAATTCATCGTCAATTCCAGGTCAGTGTATATTCTATGATTGACAGATGACTCCAATTGGATTGCCTACCATTTGCCCGCTTTCGTCGGCGGCGACGCTGCGAATCTCTCGGAGAAGCTGGCGGCGTCCCTCGGCCGGCTGCTGGGAGGCGGGCGCCGCCGCGGCTGCCGCGGCTGCTGCTCGCCGGCGAGTGAGAGTCGGAGAGGACTGGGGCGGGGGCTGCTGCGGCCTTCGCTTCATCTGAGGGGGACTCGATCGAATGAATGACAGGGAAGACATTGGCCTGTCGCACGGGCGGAGGCGCTATAGAGACGGGATGCATATGGACACCCAGAAGGAAACACTCTCTTTCTCCCTCTCCTCTCTCTCTCTCTCTCTCTCTTCAACTCATTCAGCTCGTTCTAGTAACAAAACAGAGAAGAGAAATATTTTCAGTACCTAGTCAATGACTCAGGCTCTCAAGAGGTTTGTGAGAGAGAGAGAGAGAATGTGTATAGACAAAGAAGAATCCATGATAAGGAGATTTGGTTGTTAATACTGGGGAGAATTCACATTGGAATCAAAGCAGCGTTATGAATTTCATTTTCGTTCTCAGAATAGAGGCAGAATGGTTACATTTGCATAGATTCCGCATGAGGTTCTATCCGTAGTAGTGAGTAATGTGTAAAGGGAATGGCGTAATGGTTAGATGAACACTAGCGAAAGAGGATACCCACAGAAGATCAACTGGCGGGAAGTCAACGTATCATAAGCAGGTAGAACTCGCTTTCTTTTAAATATTAGCTGCATTGTTATAAAAAAAAACAATGAGCGGAGACAACGTTTTGGATCGCAAGCTGCCAACCACGGCAGCATGTCCTCGGCCGGATTTTATTTTGTTCGTTATGCATATCTCTAGGAGAGCCATAAAAGAAGTACAATTCAATTCAATTTGTTTATCGCATTGACCGGATTAAGAAGTAGACAGTATTGGGGAGTATGCATGAAATAGTGAATTCGATGGGGCGGGTCAAGCAATTGAGGGTAAAAAGAAGGAAAAACACGAAAACAAAACGAAACAAAACGAAGAAATTATGCTAAGGTGTTGGCACAATAGGCTCGGAAAGATGATAGTGAGTTGGTTGAGACAATTTGGTGTGGTAGCGAGTTCCAGTGTCTAACAACCCGAAAGGATAAGCAGGAACGTCTAGAGCGCAGAGATCGGAGGAGAGGAAGCGAAAGCTTGAGCGAATGACCACGAAGGGCGGCAGAGTATTGAGAAGGAAAATAGATGAATCGAAAAGGATCTATTGGTGTAAGATTACGCATAACTTTAAAAGTAGTGACCAGATCATTAAATGTCTACGATGTAATAGAGGAAGCTATCTGGAAAGATTTTCCGTCTCTTTGCGAAGTCACGGGCCATGACGCGACAGTTAAGACAATTACATACAATCTGTATGTATGTATGTATGTACATTGACATGAATCCACATTCAACAACATGCATTCATATTTGAATATTTGCATGCCACATGATAGGCACTAACATGTTCTAGGACATAATTGTCTCATTCGCTATTTGCTTTATCTCTCTCGCTCTCTCCTTTCAGCCAGAAATGCTTTTTAAAGGAGATATTCAACGGGAAGTAGTTTTGAACTCCTAATTAAAGTCGTCTGCATTGTTGAAAATACTGAGGAAGATGCGCTGCAATAAATTTTTTGTCCTGTGAGTCGCTCATTTAAGAAAAGAATGGTCATTCGCGTTCTTTCTATGGATTTTGTTTGAAAGGTCATTCCACAAAACCTGCAAGATAAAGCTATGACTCTGGAGAAAATGTTGCAATAGCATACGTTATGTTCAGAGCTGTTGATTCTGTTATGTATTATTTATGCTGAAAAGTTACTAAAAGGGTTTGCCAATCAACTACTTGAATGAGAAGGGAATCCTTGCAATGGATCCTTTCTAATTAAGAACTGCCAGGAAACTGTTGCTAACCCGATAAGAGAAATACAATTTTATCAGTCCCCTTATCTCTCTCTCTCTCTCTCTTCTTTCCAATCGTTCTCCCTCTCCCCATATCTCTTTCTGTTTATATCAGCCTTTTTCTACCTCCCCACTGGATGGACCCTGCCATTGGCCTCTAATAACACACTTCTCGCTATCTATGGGAAGTTCATCAACGATTTGCCCGCAACGAGAATATTCAGAACGCCTGCTTTAATGTGGATAGTAGAATAAATCTAATTCCCAATTTATAAATTGAACAAATGTATATTTGGTTATGTTCTACTTATATGCAAATTAATATGCGTATTTTAATGTGCAATCATGCACACTTTAAAAATCGACGCGTGTGTCCGCATAACTCTAATTCAGATTTTATTACAATTTGTTAAGTACGAATGAGGAGTCAAAAATTCGGAGACGAATAAAAGTGAAAAGCGCGAGAAACGACGAAGCAGATGGAGTGGACGAGGCAGCAGAGGCAAGCATCGCTCCATTCTCATTCTCTTCTTATTTCCAAAGATGCAGACAGCAAAGGTTGATGGAAAAGGTGAGTCTTTATTAGAATAGTTCACGCTTTCTAATTTATAAACAGAAACAAGTAATCAATTTTCGATGAGAACCTGTTGAAGTAGTAAGATACTTTTTAATGTTTCTGTCATTGGTATTTTAAGTGGATGAAAAGCGCTTGAATGGAGTGAGTAATGGAGAGGAGAACACTGATCGTGAGAAGGTTTGATCTGATTCACATTCTTATGGTTAGTATGGCTATTTACGTACATGAATGTTTCAAGTAGAATATCAAATAAAAAAAAGAGCTTTTTCACTCGCTAAACGATTTTCCGCGTGGCATAGTTTTATTGTTTTGAGTACGAAAGGACACAACTCGAGCTGGAAGAGTTGTATCGGCATGACGATGAAGTCATCGCTGGGAAACATACAACTGAAGAAGTTAGCTCAATCGTAACAACCCAAGACATCTTAGTAGACCAAACAAACTGTCTGTCATTCAATTCGAATCTTTGAAGCCCGAGCACGACGTCGACCAAATGCTGAACAAAATGCTCTTCTTGCTGAACATCTGCCTGATCGTGGCCAATCTAACCGCTGCCATTCTCTCCGGTTCAATCTCCATTGCCAGGTTTTTTTTTACAGGAAGATTTTAATATCTGTTCTATGAGTCACAACTACAAAAAATAATCTGCATATTACGGAACATTGGGATTCACAAACATGTATTCAGCACGTTTGTGGACACGGCGATGGATCTCACGACAAGTAGCATCATGGGAGCGTGTCTCCATGCAATGCAAAGTGATGTGGCCGGAGGAGGAGACTTCCAGTATCCGAGAGGGAGAGCCAGGTCGGGAGAAGGAGAGACAAATAGAACGAAGAGAGAGAGAGAGGGAGAGAATGGAAGATTGTAGACTGGAGCTCCTTGGTGTGATCATCTGCTCAACTCTCATGGGCGTCGCCAACATCGGCATGGTGTTCCGGGCCATTGAGGCTGTAATCAAACACACGGTAGGATTGTATGTCTTATTTCCATCTTATCGACGACGAGTTGATAGAGAACTCTAATGTCATACTTCCACCATTTTGGTGTTGGATGTGCATAAAATATAGGAACACATTCACGCATGTAAATTACTTCTTTTTTTTGCGCTTATATTTCGGCTGCGTGCTTCAGTCGCCGATAAAAAAATAAGTAGGTCAAATTTCGAGGGGAGGCTCAGTTGCCGATTTTGAAATGGGGGAGATGCTCAGTTGCCGAATTGGAAAAGGGGGAGTAGCTCAGTTGCCGATTTGAAAAAGGGGGGGGGGGTGAAGCTCAGTTGCCGATCCATTATGAGCAAGGCAAAGAGAATGAAGTGTATCAAATCCCAGTGAGGCACTATTTGATTACATGCTGTTACACTCTGTCTACCTTCAGTTCGAGAAATCACTGTACTACTCTATGCCATGTGCATTTAAACGATCTACCCCTCCTTTGTGGTCTCATGAAACCAGGGATGAAATAAGTTTAAAGAATAAAGAGAAGCGTATTATCTATCATTAGGCAAGCCCGTTTTTGAAACACAGACTTCCGTATAGCATCACTTTGAGTAGGTAAGGGCTGCATACCAAAGTTGACAGCGGTGTACAATACGTGCTCAAACGGTTAGCATGTATTTTCCACTGCTCTAGTAACCATCTGAATAAATTAATTGATTCTCTGCGAATATTCTAAAATCATTTCAACCGAAAGTGTGTTAGGATACGATCGATTTTATCATGCTGAACCTTCTGCATCTCAAGCAGAGTGAACGAATCTCTAACTGAAGGTAGACAGAAAAAAAGTTATCGTAGAGCTGTTTAGAATACGGCTAAACCATCTCACCATTATAAACTTCCCAAATATCACTAATCTCTCTCTCCCACTCCCTCTAACTCTTTTTCTCTCTCTCACACTCTCCCTCTTCTCTCACACTCTCCCTCTCTCACTCAACTCATTCATGCACTAGCCACGCTCTTTCTGCGTTCTTGTCTTGTACTCCGCTTCTCTATCGTCTCTTTCCTCCAACTCTTTCTTTCCCAGTCTCTCAACATCCTCGCACCGCTCCTAAGGAACCAAAGAGGGTCGGGAGAGGAAGGAGAGGCAGAGGTGGTAAAGGAGGAGGGATGGCCACAAAGGATCCCTCCTCTCTCTCACTAGTTTCTCTCTCTACAGCTAAACCATCTCTCTATTATAAACTTCCCTAAATATCATTTATTAACAAATCTTTCTACAAGCAGCGATAGTATTACGCCTAAAAAAATCGGCAACTGAGCTACTCCCCCCTTTCCAAATCGACAAATGAGCTACTCCCCCTTTTCCAAATCGGCAACTGAGCTACTCCCCCTTTTCCAAATCGGCAACTGAGCTACTCCCCCTTTTCCAAATCGGCAACTGAGCTACTCCCCCTTTTCCAAATCGGCAACTGAGCTACTCCCCCTTTTCCAAATCGGCAACTGAGCTACTCCCCCTTTTCCAAATCGGCAACTGAGCTTCATGCGGCCAATCGGCAACTGGAGCACGTAGCCTTATATTTCATCACGTCATGCCAGTCAGAGATGCGATTAAAACCAGGTATTGGAGATAAGACAGAGGGCAGCTTGGAACCGTAGACTATTAGAGATCATCAGAACAAGCGTAATCTTCTTTCTTCTTCTTGCTCATGGAAGCACAATATCAGCAATGGGATTGATTTCGAGGTAGACACTGAGATGACGTCAGTGACTCTGGCCATTCTGCTCATCGGCTGCTCTGTCAAGCTCTTCCTCATGACTGCCTGCCTCAGGCGGGGTACTTCGTCTACCAAGGTTGAGCATTACGATCTCCCCCCCCCCTCTCTCTCTCTCTCTCTCTCTCTCTCTCTTTCTCTCTAGCTATTAAGCCCAAATGAATCTCACTCTCCAGGTCCTTGCCATCGACATGCGCAACGACATCATGTCGAGCGCCGTCGCCATCGCAAGTGCATACGTCGGTTCACGCTACTGGCGATATGCAGATCCCCTTGGCGCCATCTGTGTTTGGTAAGGGAGAGAAGAGAGAGAGAGAGCGAGAGAGAGAGAGAGAAATGGAGAGAGAGAGAGGGAGAGAGAGAAATGTAGAGAGGGAGAGACAGTGAAAGAGAGAGGAAGAGAGAGAGAAAGAGGGAGAGATAGAGTAAGCGAGAGAGCAATAGAGTCTGTTACAGTTCCTTGATATCTGTGCTCTGGTTCCGCCACGCCCTCGAGCACGTGCCTTTGATAGTTGGCATCCGTGCTGACCCCATGAAGATCTCGCGCATCCTTCGAATCGCCATGCAGCACGATGAAAGAATCACGTGTGTCGAATTGAAGCATACCTATGAAAGGGACAACCTATCGAGTAGGCAGATGGGAAGAGAATGAGAAGATCTTCTGTCTCAGGAAGATTGACCATCTCTGCATCTTCCACTTTGGTGCCACTGCCATTGTCGAAGTGCACGTGGTCATGAATGAGCAGTTGCCATTGAAGGTTCCGCCAATTCATCCCTCACTTTCTTAATCTAAATAATTACACAAAATGATTTCACTGATATTTTCTGGTGACTTTTTATTATTATTATTCACTATTAATTTATTTTCATTATATCAATCTTTTCCTAGGTTTCTTCTCTCAACTACATAGTAACAATCAGGTAACGCACGACATCTCCCATCCCCTCGAGAAGAAACTCATGCAACTCGACTTTGTGGAACGTGCCTACGTGCACTGCGACTACTTCTGCGACGGGGACTAGTGGGACACACACTCATCTCATATTAAGTAGTTTGTAGTAAATACGATAAACATGACAACTCAGAAGGTCATACTAACGCTGCTCTCATGCTTTCTATTCACTCTTCTGTAGTCGAATTTCGATTTTTTTACATTTAAAAACGGAAGCAATAACAGCAACAACCATCCTACAATAACAGCGGAAGGATAATTCAAATAAATAAAGCCCGCCTACATAACAAATTCATTTCAAGACTTTGCATCTAGATTTAAAGCTAGTTTCAAGACGATCTCATCAACCTAAGGAAAAGAATGGATTCTCGCCTCAAATAGGATAGAGTAGAGTCAGCGGCTCTGCTTCGAGCTGGGACTCATTGAGAATCTTGAGTGGACTTCCGAGGTCATCCGCGTGCTCCAGCCACTCGTTCATCTTTCATTCGCGTCTTGTGAAGGCCGTGAAAATGAATTTCCATCGTCCTGGGGAGAGCCTCGCACCAATGCAATCAGTCGAATCTGAAATCGTCAGTCAACAGAATAAGTCGAAGAAATAGAAGTGATGACGCAGATGAGTTAAAGGAGGTACCCGGGAATAATTAACCTATGTTTTGTTCAATGTGAACAAATTCATCTTGGCGTGAACCTTTTTCCAGAAGGTTTGAGCGATTTTCATCCATTACATTCTGAGCGATATTAACGTGAAAACTGGCGGGTAGAGAATTAGCTACGATAGGTCATAGCCGCCCTCCTATTTCACATGCTCTCTCGACCGAGCGACAGGCAACTTTATGAGCGCGCTCATTCGAAGTGTTTCTCTAGCGTTATTCGCCGGATACTTCCTTTAAAGAACTATGGTGGGGGGGGCTGGACGGTGGAGAACGTAAAGACGGTAGCCGTTGGAGAGGGAGAGAATGGTGAGAGAGTTGGCGAAGACAACAAGACGGGAGTAGGCAGGGGAAGAAAGGGCCATAGCCAGCCAGCAGTCTCATCCGACTTGTCACAATGAAATGACTGGGCACCCTGTTCAGGCTTCTTGGGCCCCGACAGGGTGGAAGTAGTGAGGTCGCTAACGGAGAACTGCAAAGGGTCGAAAGGATTTCGGCGTACGAAGTGCAATGGCCACCGCTACATATACATGCATACATATATGTACATATTTATCTCTTCCTCCCCGTCTTTCTCTTCGTTATCCCATACTTTCTCTCTCTCTCTCTCTCTCTGTTTGTCTCTGTCTCTCTCTGACTCTGCCTCTGACTCTCTCTCTCTGTCTCTATCTCTCTCTCTCTCTCACTCTGTCCTCGTCACGTCCACTATTTCTCCTTTTCCTATCTTCCGTGACGCATGTTACATGTGACGCTTTACTCGCTAATTTTTTCAAGAATATCGGAGTAAGCCAGTGATTGGTTGACATGGAAACGGCCAGTGAGGGAATCAGGTAGACTCCTCATTGTGAAGCTGGCAACTGTCAGCGTTCACTCAGCAACATCTTGCTTTCCCAGGCACAGAGAGAGAGAGAGAGATCATTTACTTGGCCTGTGCAAGTAAGAATAATCTTAGTGTTGCAGTTACAGTATCGACATTCCTCGTCGATGACTTCGAATACGAGGGACTACACGGTAATGGAGCCGATCGAAGAGGATGATATCGAAGTGAGCCTTCAGCCGCCCGAGGAGACCTCTGGTCAAATTCTCTTCGAAGACAAGTGGTGCAAGGTACTATTTTCAAGCATTTTGTTTCACTTTTACTTACGAGTAGCCATCTAGATTTTTCACAAAATTAAACTCGCGCAGATAACGAAAGGCTCCCTCGAGATCAAGTGTTTTTACTTTCCAACGGCCAAGCCAAGGTTCGTCGACATATCCACGATTCGAGGAGTCTACTTCCGAGAGCAGTCTCTTTTTAAGGTTGGCTGATTGACGCAAGATCGTCACTGAACTTCGCTTAAAGTTCAATATTATTATGGTAAACTGGTGCTTATTGAAGATATAGAAAAATATTTTTAGGACTGCTTAAAGTTTTCGGAGTGGGGAATGGGCTGCAGCAGATGCTGGTGGGCATGTGATACCTTCAGGTTTCTTTTTGTACTATGATTGGTCCATTATCGTGAAGACATATGGCTCTTGTTTGAGGGGAAAGCATCTGAAGCAGGACGGCTTGGCTTATTACAACGTCGTCATCGACAATGGGGAAAAGACGTTCAAGGTCAGAATGCATTCTAGATTCTACCAACATTAGTTTATTAGCATTCATGTTCTAGTGCATAAAACTCCCACAGCTTCGTCCACACAATTATTAAGGATTGTGAGATTCCAAAAATATCATAGATTCTCTCTGATTGCAGGCCTTCACGGTACAGCTGCTAAACTGCTTCCTTGAAGCTCTTTCTCCTCAACTCAGCACTGACGTCATGATTGCGAATGAGTATCCATTCTAGCCATTTGACCTCTTTATCATCGATCGCAGTGTTCCCATTGGCAATCTTTTTTTCCCGACGGAGAATGTGCCTTGGGCTAGCTGATTTACAAGTGAAAATATTGCATTTGAACCTTCATGAATTTTTTTCAAAGTGATAAAAATCATCTGACATCTGACATAGAAAAAAATTCTTTTGAACAATATACATATTGCTTTCATGATGGGATGATTCAAAAGAATAATGAATGGTTAAGAAGTGAAGTTGTCTATCGTGACTAATTCATTGCACAATACGACAATATTTCTTATTATTTGAGAGAGCCTCTCACAAAGGAAGCCTTTTTCCAAAACCCAGCCAATGTCGATCTGAGTCATTTTATTATGTAGTCCTCCTCGAAAATTGAGTCCTAAGCTATTTTGAAACTGCGCTCGTCGCATTTGCCATTTTATATGAATTTAAAAAAATGAATAAAATTCGAATTTATAAACTTTTGAGCGTTCCCTTGTCTCAATCATTGCTTGACCTGTGAATTTATGTTTATTAAAAACACGAAACTTATACAACTCGACGAGCTCTTCAAAATGATATGAGAATGGGTGTTCTCTCAAGGCCCCGCACCTTTTGTGTCCACAAGAGATTGCGAACTGCGACACAAAGATACAATCGGCATCTTTCTGTATGTTGTGTTATTTCGTTACAGCTGTTCGTTTTAGAAATTTCATTTAGGAATGAGTTGTTTACTCATTCATCCACGTTTAATAGGAACCTTTCAGTTAGTTGTATTCGTCAGAAATATATGACGATTTTTTTTTACTTTCGTTGTTATTTTCAAAGGACCTAGGAAACACATCCTAAAATGCTAACTGATTGTTAGGCATAGAAATCTCTCACTATTTATTTGGATATGTGTAGCCGTTTCTATGACCAGTAAGCATCGACTGAAGATATGATGAATGCCAAGATAGCAAGACAAGGAATAGTAGCCTAGAGAGAAAGATGAAGCTGATTCAGTGCGACCATCGAGATGACTCCCGAGATGATGAGGAGCAGCTGGTTCGCGTTCTGTCTAAAATAGCAAGAAAATGTTATTCTTTTTATATTTTTTAAAGACATGCATCGTGTTTTAAAAAAAGCTGTTTAATATAAGCGTATTACATTTTATTTGTTTAACTATCATAATTCTTACAATTTACGGGTCATTAAAGTGACTACACCTTCGATCGGTCTCCTGCATAAGTTCGGGCAGAATCTGCGCGAGTGCAATGTTGATGAAGCCGCCAGCGGTGAAGGGAAGCATCCACGCCACGCTCGTGCCGAGGAAGCTGCCGGCCGCCGCGTCCGCGTCCGCTGTCTGCAGATACAACGCCACAACGGCGCCCAGCACGCCGCCACTCGCGGTCATCAGCTAAACGAGGAGGGTTATCAGAGTCAATACAAGAAATCAAAATTAAATTAATTTTTTAAAAGATAAACCATCAAAAGTAAATATTGGGAAATATATGTATATAATGGAGGAAAACCAGCGGCGACCTGTGCTTTCACTGCAGATGCGCGATTGTAATCGGCGCGGAGGAGAATGGCAAAGTCGCTCACTTCGTGCGGAATCTCGTGAATCAGAATGGCGAATGTCGTTAGAAGGCCAAACTGAAATTCATTATTTTGAGACAAAGAATTAAATGAACACCTCATACATATGTGAATGCATATGTATGTATGTACATACATACATAGTATATGTACATACATATGTATGGTCCATTGAACAGGCATTTAAAATTTCAATGTCATTGCTGGTATTTTTAAAAGGAATTGTAAGTTGTAAATATAAATATAACGTGTGTGGTAATAGAATGGCTAGAACAAAGTAAAGAATTCAAACATTGAAAAGTTCAATCTTGAACACAAGGGCGACAGGGCATGTGATTTAGAGAGACGCGACTACAACGGCCAGGAAAATTGTAATGGATTACGGTTGAGTTTCGTTCTCCTTTGATATATCAAAGTGTAGTTGAGGACGTGCCTTGGTGCTGACGAGAAAGCTGGCGCCAACGGCGAGTCCGTGAGTGAAGTTGTCGATGAGGTTGCCGACGAGATTCATGAGGGCGCAGACTTGGTGCTGGCTGTCCTCCGTACTTGCGCAGATCTTCTGCAATTACAAGAACCATTTAGCTAAGATTAATCATAAGACCCGTTACAGTCTCCTCAATTAGGTTGATTAGAATAGAAGATAAAGAATGACCTCAACAACGAAGCACATGATGAGACCGGCGATGGTATAAAGACCGACTTGGCCGGCATCAACTGAACGATCTTATTCCCTTTATATATCTTTATTAAACTGTATTGTGAAACACATTGGAATATAATAAGATGAAGACCGCACCACCAGCGCTGCTCCAAGTCTCGGGCAGGAGATGAAGGAACACGTCACCAAGCAGACTGCCTACTGCGAAGCTCAGCATTAGATTCAGCTTACGCTTGCCATCTACAATTTAGCAGCCGTTTTAGTTAGTGTGATCAGAACCAACCGAAAGTATCTTTTTAATAGATTTAACTATCCTTCTTTTTGAAAATAAATTAATAGTGAACAATAATAATAATTGATATTTTTGCTTACCCGGCGTGTGCAGGAAGTCCGAGGAGTTTGCAGGTAGAAGGAAGGTTGGCACAACTCCGCAAGCGACGACAAGAGAGCAGCCGAAGAGGGCCCAAAGCCAAGTGGCGAGGCTGGCGCCGGCGATGGCTCCCTTCCGCGCCCGCCCCGCGTCCGCCGCCAGCAGACGCGCGATCTCCTCTTGCTCGTGGCGCAGCTGCTCCGAGCGGCTGCAAATTAATCTTTTTTTCTAATTATAAATCGGAATTATTTTTTAAATATACATATAATGCGTGTTGTTTCTACTGATAGTAAAATGACAATGTTCATATGAAAGGCTTAATATATGCTATAGATGTCGCACACAAGAAGATGTGCTCGATGCGGTTCGATGATCTTCCGTCCCTCCGGTTCAACAAGCTCCATCGTCTCCCCATCCAATTCATCCGAGTGGATTCCGCTGCCACCGACGAGGGGCCGTACAATGTCGCCTTGCCCAAATTCAGGTCCCGCCGCCGGGTGGTGATTCATTCCTGATCATATCGAATTATTAGGCGCTTTCTATTTCAAAACAAAATTTTAATTTGGGATATTAAAGATATCCAGGCTGACCCTGCAGAATCTGCTGCCCCAGCACTTCTGAAGGGGCGACGGCGAAGAGAAGAAGAAGAAGAAGCAGCGTTGCTGCGGCCATCTCTTTGGTAGACACCAATCCGAGAGAAGACTCAACTCCAACCGATCCACTTTATCACATAATTGTCCGCCATAAAAATATCCACAACTACGCGGTTACATTTAAAAATAATATCCATCCAAATAGAAAATCAATAATTTGATCATGTACGTTAGAAGGAGGTCAACCGGATTTATGCATTACTTACATATGTATATCTCGTTTCTCATTCTTTCCCTCTCACTCTCACAAGTTTGTTCCAGATCAAGTTCTCTGTGTCCTCTCGCCCACCATTATCAAACTTCGTCTACGTACTGTTGGCAAAAAGAACATGCAGGCAAATGCTGGAATAAAATTCATTGACAGTACATATGACGAGGTCTCCAGCACGCAGGTCACAATGATGTTTTGTGTAGAAAACGAGTTTGTCCTCAAGGCATGACAATGTAAACAGGGATAATGTTGGATGTAGATATTCCCGCTTGATATTCCCGTTTGACACGTTTTCATAACAGGTTCATAACATTTAAAAAGTGAGGGAGCAATCACGAATGGGCCAAATCAATTACAATCTAGTTAAACCGGCTGCAAGCAAAGATTCTAAAGATTTCAGAACCTCTCTGAGTAATTTTATTGAGTTGTTCCGTTCAAGAAATACTAATTGGGCTTTTTTTGCTCACCAAACGTCCTCCTCGCTCACTTCCCTTTACTCTCTCTCTCTAGTGTATATACATACATGCATACTATGTACGTGCATATATGACGCGATTTGCGAGAGTATCCAAATGGCCGGGAACCCGGCCAAAATCGACCGGCTTTGATTTTGTTCAAAACTTCCTTATAGGCGTTTTCTGTTATGAGGAATCGATTGGAAGTGGTCTAGTCATCAGAAAATGTCTCTTTCATTCGCTATGACGGCATTAATTATTGAGCTCGCCGCGTCTGATGGCGAGTTGGATGCACGTCTGAGCTCACTGCGCCGCAGTTTGTTGAGATATAGAAATGAAATTTTGCATCCTAATAGACAAGATATTGCTCTAAACAACAAAAAAATTAAAAAGTGAAAATGTCCAACTTTCAATTTGTTATAGATTTTAATGTTTGAGGGAGCACAGATAACGTATTTCTCATTTTAGTAGAACCGAACCTATACAGTTGTATAGAGCATGAAAAGAGCTTTCCAAAGGCCCATTGGGTTTAGGAAACTTAGGATGCGCTGAAGTTTCCTAGTCGATTTTCCCTGAGCGGCAGTCCAAAACACCACATCATATGCAATTTCGCACGTCCAAAAATACACCATAAGAAAGAGCGTGAAATTTGCTACAAGCTGAACCCCTTTCAATAATATTTCAAGTCTACAATGTTTTGTTATTGGCTATAAATATTGGACCGGTAGTGCCATTTTCGTTGCGCCCAATAATCCATATTTTTAGTTTATTCGAATTAGAATATTCCAATAATTTTTTAAGCGCCCTTCCTTGAAGAATTGTTATAAGTGATGCCATAATCTTTTGATTTATAGCAAAACATCGTAGATTCGGAATTTTATTGAAAGTGGTTCAGCTTGTAGCAAATTTCACGTTCTTTCTTGTGGTGTATGTTTCGGCATACGAAAATGATTCTGAAGTAATTCTTCTACGCCGCGGACGTGCTGATTTGCACTGCCGCTCCGTGATAATCGATCAGGAAACTTCAGCGCATCCTAAGTTTCCTAAACCCAATAATACATTCGAAAGCTCTTTTCATGCTCTATACAGCTGTATAGGTTCGGTTCTACTAAAATGAGAAATACGTTATCTGTGCTCCCTCAAACATAAAAATCTATAACAAATTGAAAGTTGGACATTTTCACTTTTTAATTTTTTTTGTTGTTTAGAGCAATATCTTGCCTATTAGGATGCAAAATTTCATTTCTATATCTCGACAAACTGCGGCGCAGTGAGCTCAGACGTGCATCCAACTTGCCACCAGACGCGGAGAGCTCAATAATTCAAGCCTTCATAGCAGAAGAGAAAGTCATTTTCGGATGCCTAGACCACGCCCAATCGATTCCTGATACCAAAAAGTACCTAAAATGAACTTTTGAACAAATTCCAAGCTGCACGATTTTGGCCGGTTCCCCGGGCAGCATGATTCTTCTTGATTCTCTCGCAAATCGCGTCATATGAAGCTTAAAATACAACATACAATTTAACGTAATCTCCTATTAATAATGAACATAATCTTTAAAAAGAGAAATGATATCTTTGAATAATAAGATATCTGGACGGGATAGTAAATATCCGTTGGCTCATCATTCTCTCAAGCCGTTGACCGCCGCGCAGGGCAGAAACCGCATGATGAATGGCAGATAGGGACAGTGGCATCAGGGAGAGGAGATGGAGAGTGAGGGCGATCGAGAAAGAGAGAGAGAGAAAGAGAGAGAGAGAGAGAGAGAAAGAGAGAGAGAAAGAGAGAGAGAGAAAGAGAGAGAGAGACGGAATGTGAAAGATCAAACGAAAGAAAGAGAGAGAGAGAGAGAGAGAAGAGTTCTCCTTCACTTTTGCAAATCGAAAGTTAGCCCTGGCGATGGCACCGAAAAAAAAGAAAGAGAAAGATCTAGAACGCTAGACAAAGCGCGACATTGAAGGAGATGTCATGTGATCACTAAAGAGAGAGACAGAGAGAGAGAGAGAGAGAGAGAGAGAGAGAGAGAGAAGAGAGAGAGAAAGAGAGAGAAAGAGAGAGAGAGAAAGAGAGAGAGAGAGAAGGAGAGAGAAAGAGAGAGAGAGAGAGAGAGAGAGAGAGAGAAAGCGAGAAAGAAAGAGAATGAGAGTAAGCAAAGAGTAACGAGAGAGGATCGAAACGTATGTGACTGTAAAGCGCAGAAGGTGTGTCGATGGCATTCACAACAGTAGAAATAGAAAAAAAGCTGCCTCCATGGGCCGGAGGCGCAGCCGAACGAGTTTCGAGCTAGCGCGCTCTTCGCCCCGTATTTTTTCTCTCTTTCTCTCACCCTTTCTCACTCTCTCTCTCTCTCTCTATGTCTCTCAATCTCTGTTCATACGCCTACTCTCTGACACATTCTAGATCTTACTCTTCTCTAAAACTCTTTGTATGTCTCTCTCCCTTTCGTTCCACTCCTGTTTCTCAATTCGTTTCCCCTTCATCAACTCTCTATCTCTCTCTCCCTCCTCATCTTAGAAGGTCTTTCCCACAATTCCCCCCTTTTCACGCGTTCTTTCCTAGTTCCCTTAGGCCCCGGTGATAACTCGTTTCCCACCTTCCTTGTCCCTTTCTTCCCACTGCACTCTCTTTTTCTCTTAGTCTCTTCTTTTCTCTGTCCCTCTCTCTCTGCGATCCCTTTTCATCTTCACGGTTGTTGAAAGGTTCTAAATCGATTGGTGCGAATAGATTAGGAGAGTGCAAAACGAGAACTTCGAAGAACACTCGTCAGCTGAATCGGCCGAATGAAATGGAATGCAGTGAAGGTCGTGTTGGAGATCAAGAAAATGGGAAGGGGTGAAAAGGAGATGAAGAAAGAGAGAAAGACCGAATGGAGAGAGTCTAGAGAGACAAAGAAATGGTATAATTGGCAGAACTTCTTCCATTTCCTTTTTGTGGATGGAGGAATCTCGAAAAGCGTATGATGCGATAGAGTAGATTAAAAAGACTGAAACGGTGAGGGGAGGAATGCGACTGATCTTCCAAAAAGAGGGATGAAGAGAGGAGAGGAACAAATTTTACTTTGATGGAGTCGTTACAAATATACACATGTAACTGAAGCTAGAACGACGCTTTCTTCTCTCTTTACCTTTCCTCCTTCCGCCCCATTCCTCCCCCTTCGTATGCGCAGCTGTCTGCCAATTCCGAATGGGAAGAACACAGACAAGGCAAGAACGATGCATCACTTTATCCTTCTTTCTCTCTTCTTTCCACTGCCATTGAATGTCAAGCTAGTCGAAGCCTCTGCTCTATCAAAAAGCAAAGGACAGTTTCCTTTGGATTTCATTCAACAGCATGAAACGTTGTGCGTATTTTTCTTAATTTAAAAAATAAATTAAAACTGCCTATAATGTCGGGCAAAGGGAATAAACAATGCAAAAAAATTTTAGTAGTGATATACAAATAACTCATCCGAAGAATCCGCCTGCAGCTCCGGCAGCCAGAGAAGACTGAAGAACTTTACGTGTCGAAGTCTTCTCGGAGTTGAGAAGAACGTCAGCCAGGGGGTGAATTCTCGCACGAAGAGCGTAGTTATTGCAGCGCATTTCAGGCGAATCTTCTCTGTCTTCTTCGTCTCCGAACAAGCTAAAACGATATGTCAAAAAGCAGCATTTACAAGGAAAATTAAAATTTACCGATGCTGGACTAGGTGTGTAGCGTATTTGCCAAAGGTAAAAACAGAATTAACTCATCACAACCTCTTCAGGTATGAACAATTATAAGATAAACAGGCTTGGCGAGAGTGAAGAAAAGAAAAGGGAGGGAGGGAGTGTTGGAGAGGGCGCAGAGAGTAGTGAAATGGACGCAAAGTGAATATAGAAGTGCGCTCCATAGAAGTTTAGTTTCTGACTTGAAGGTTGTAATAAGATGATTAATTGTATGCCTTTTCTCTGTGGGAGGGAGATTTAGTATGGATAAACGCTCAGTATAAGACATAGAAGACCTACACTTTTGGCCAAAAGGTTACCTTTTGGTTTTCCATTCATAGTTTTCTTTAAAGTGAAGAAACCTTGTGAAATTTTCAGGGTTGTTTCGCTATACTGACAGGCTGCCAGTAGCTTATTATTGAGTTAATTGATACACTAATTAACGAGAAAAAAATAAATAATTCAGATCACCTGCTTTGCATATTTAGGCGTTTGCAATTTTATTTGAGTTGCGTTATAGAAGATAACAACCATTAATTTTTAGTCTAATTGCGATATAATCACATGTTTTGCATAATGCTTGCATTCCGTGCGCGATTCATGCATTTGGCCTGAGATCAAGAAGGATAAAATCAATGATTTACTACTATGCCTATAGCAATAATGCATTCCACATATTCGCAAGTAACTAATTCGCCAGCGATAACCTTTATTAGATGTTTTCTCGTAAGTTTATTAGATGTTCGAATAGGGCATCTGCTTATAACAATTCGTCCAGTAAATGCCTTTAAAAAAACAATAGGAATATTTTAATTCTAATAGCCTAAACAATGGGATTGAACTCTAATTGTAAGTGGCACTGGCGACACTAATTTTATGATTTATAAATTTAAAGGGGTTCAGATAGTAGCAAATTTCACGCTCTTCCTTCTGCCGCCGTAGTAAAGTATCTCGTTTTGAAGATCAACATCAGGGTGCTGAAATGAGGCTAGTCTCTCTGTATCTCTGTCATCTGCAGTAACTCTTCTTGTCTATACCCGTTCCCTCACAGTTAGCCTGATTTCATTTTGTGGCTAGCGTCTCTCTCTCTCTTGGTCTCCCTCCCTCTCTCTCTCTCTCTCTCTCTCTCTCTCTCTGTAAATCTTGGACTTAAAGGACCTCTCCGGCGAATATACAACTTCTCGTTTTATGTTCTTATTCGATGAAGGTCGGCCAGAAACATCCATTAGAAGTGGTCCCGTTTCAAAGCAATGTTTAGTTTATTAAATATTAATGGAGATAACATGGAATAGAAAGAGGGCACGGGATGATATGAATGCCATCGATTGTTCACTCTGAGAGAAAGAGTGTAGAAGAGAGGGAGAGAGAGACATAAAAAGGAATGGAAGCGCTGTGTTGCCATTTCGAAGACATCCAAAACAATCACAGCGTTCCAAGAAATTCCACCCTCCTGAATAATGTAAGAATTTTAGAAGGGTTGGTTTTTTCAAACACCAATTATTAAACGGGAGCGAAAACATTCGCCGGAGTTATCCTTTAATATGAAAGCGCTACATGGTTTCTCTTCGAGATTGACCAGTCTGATCCGTCCTCCTCCACAAGATGAGAATCGCAGAGGTCAACAAGTTGGTCCAATTCCCGTTTGTGGAAACGAAACTTTTCCCGGAAGGGGGCTCAGGGAACAATGTTATGCTAGATATATAGAATAGTAACCGCAAAGAGGGTTGGCAGGGAGTGAAATGAAGTAACCAATCTTGGCGTCGCGGAAGAACTTCTCAGTGGGGAACTCCTTGGTGAAGCCGACTTCCCCAGCCACTCCACACATTTCAATGTTGCGTCACTGGCAACGGCTGCTGCGAACAGATTCGCCATTGCTGCTTCCCTTACGAATGGAGGGCCTGCGTCCTGGGAAATTATTCATTTCATAGTTATTCTAAAAGTTATTGATTTAAAGCTTTCACTAGCTTTCATCATTCGGTTTGATTCTTATTGAATATCTTTGTTACCAAGTTTAGTTTCTTCAATATCAGTCACAACATTACCGAAAAGATTGCATTATCCAATCTCTCCTAGCACTGCCGTCTATGAAAGTTATCAAAGACTACAGGACATGCCATGAAGCACGGATGTCCAGCTTCTCCTTCAATTCACTCAGTTTAATATTATGAACGAATTTCAAAAGTTCCTCAAGCAATTCTTTCACTTCCATAAATAAAAATATCCGCTTGGTATTGTTTGACGGAAAAAAAGAACATTGCTTCCAAACAATGTCTTCCCAACGCTAGCTCCTTCCTTGTTACGATCGATCAGAAAACAGCTAACCAGAAGGCCACAATAGCCCACCGTATACCCTGGAGATACTGAACAGCATACATATTTTTAAGCAACATCCCCTCGTAATCTGCAGCCCGTGCTTAGCTGTGCTCAATCCCTGCGCAGTTAACCATTTTTAAACTATATTGTTGAAATTCTTTACCTTTATTTTGTAATGTCGGCGTAAATCTGTAGACTTGTGAACGAAGGAAATCTCAAACTAGTTTATCCGGGAAACGGTTGGCAAGGCGAGCAGTCGGCATTTGGATGAATTACGCATGTACTTTAGCTCCTCGGAGTTCTCTTCTCAATCCTCCCTCAGGCCGAGCTGGTCTGAGATCAGCACCAAGACCTCCTGAAAATGTCCGTCCACCAGTGAGGAGATCGTGGAAGAGAGACGAGGGCCGTGGATCTGGAGAGAGAGAGAGAGAGAGAGAGAGAGAGAGAGAGAGCGAGAGCGAGAGAGAGAGAGAGCGAGAGCGAAGAGAAGAGAAGAGAATAGCTTGATAGAGAAAAAGGTTAGAAAAAGATATGTACGCACATATGTATGTACATAATACATAGCTGAATTCATAATCAATTTTCTGCTCCATGAAATCTATGAGGCCAAAACTATAACTACTAACCTTGACCCAATGACACGTGGAGATGCTGCCTTCTTCATTGGGTCGAACAAAGTGGAGACGGCGGCCGAGCAGCCTCAAGAGAAAATCCAGATAAAAATGAGTAATTATTGAGCTCTGATAGAATTGAAATTGACGAGAGAAATTCGAGTTCAACGGACGAAGCCTCGATGTTGGCTTCGGCGCTGATCTCATCCAGAACATCTTGAATCGACTCATCCGACATGAAATCCAGCGAGAGAACTTCCGACGATATCTCAAATGGCAGTATATTCGGCGCTGATCTCATCCAGAACATCTTGAATCGACTCATCCGACATGAAATCCAGCGAGAGAACTTCCGACGATATCTCAAATGGCAGTATATTTCTTGGCCTCTTTTTGTTTTTCTTCGTTCTGATATGCAAGTTCTGTGAAAAGGAAGCGACTCGCCTGTCGCCTTTCTTGGTGGTTGCGAGGAGGAAGAAGATGACCTGAACGCCTCCGTTCTTCTCCTTCTTCTGAACAAAAGAATCTTTCAGATCCATGGATAACAAGACCTTGTCCGTGCTGGAGACGCCGTGCGGCGTGGCGCTGCCATTGCCACGGGCAGGGAGAGGACGATCTGAAAAGCAGTCAGTTTCATTCTTCTTTGTACATTATCTTTTCCATTTACAATACAATTGTTCTCCTCAATCTTTAACCTGTTTTACTAGCGTGCCTTCGGCACGCTACGGGCCCACGGAGGGTACGGGTCATACAAATTCTTCCGGTTTGAGAGCACACCAAATCCGCGTTGCGCCC
The DNA here is from genome assembly GCA_945643635.1 of Allodiplogaster sudhausi. Taxonomy (NCBI): domain Eukaryota; kingdom Metazoa; phylum Nematoda; class Chromadorea; order Rhabditida; family Diplogasteridae; genus Allodiplogaster; species Allodiplogaster sudhausi. The sequence continues at coordinate 124,015 of CALZFC010000115.1, forward strand.
GTTTCATGCGTCGCGGCTAGGCAAAGCATATAGCTCTCCTCCAAATGCATCGATCGAAGTGATTTAAACTCCCTCCAAAAGTTACCGTAATATGTGGGCATTAATTTGAAAATTCTGGCAACTGGCAATTTGCCAGCAATTTCACCTTCGCAAATGATTTTGAAGTTCCGTTCCGTTTGTGTCACACAATACGATTGTGGAAAACTTAAGAAATTTACAGTTCGACGCACCAAAATTCTCTCAAACCGGAAGGGGGTACCCTCCGTGCGGGCCTTCGGCCCGGTCAATGACCACCGGGGCTATCGCCCCGGTGGTCATTTCCCGATTTAAGAAAAAAAAAATTCATTCGATTTGTTCTGGCCGATTCATTTTCTTTTCTCTAGCAAATAAAAAAAACCCAAAAAAGAAATCGGACGCCAGCAAGCATCCGGACGCCAGCGAGCATCCGGACGCCAGCGAGCATCCGGATGCATGCGTGCATCCGAGGGCGCATGCAAGCGGCTACCTTAAACTTGGGTAATTAAAGCGAGTGAGTGAAAAAAGCCGAGGGTAGTCAATTGTTGCAGCAATCTATATCTGTCGCGTTTTTGACTACGCACCGGCTCGCTCGCTGGGTGCGAGACAGCATAAAGAGGGGAGAGAGTGCAGACGGCTAGAGAGCAGCCGCCTGCCCCAAAGCTCTCCTAGGCCAATTAAACAGCCATCCAAACCATTCGTTATTTTTGTAGGTGCCCTAGAAAAAGAGATATTCCACCTCAAAGTTTCCCGAGTCGGCCCCCTTTGTGGTGCCGACGCCGGCGCCGGCGCCAACGAAATCTCTTGAAAAGCACCTAGGAAGAAAGCCAAGACTTCAAAGTACCTTTCTGGAAAGTTTCATCCAAATCCATCAATCCTGCCGCCCACAGGAAGCAATCTCCCGTAACCGGAGGATAAATTACATACGGTGTTTAATCTATAGAGAGACTAGCGGAGCTATGGGGGGACCTGGTTTCAGTATCTTTGCCCATTATCTCCCTTGGAGTGTGCGCTATGTCCTAGCATTCAGAACTTTGCATTGGGGGTCACACAAAAGCGCGCAAAAGAGTTTGCTCGCGCGCGGATTCGAACCTGGGTTGGTAGAAAATCTGCGTGCAATGAAAATGCACCAAAAAGCCACAAAATAATTCATATCTCGAATATGCCTGAATGGATACCGACGATCAACCTATCATTCGATAGCTAATTTTAGGCTCTATTTGAATAAAAATATGCCCCAAAAAGTGTCAGTGATAGCTAAGGTCGAGAAAGTGGCCTAAACTTTCTGACCCCAAAAGTAGATCAAAAAATCGAAATATGAAAATGTTTTGTATGACAAAGTTGTTCGCCTTCTCAAAAGCTACAGAATGATATATAACACGTTACCATAACTCTAACATGCGAGAAATAACAGCCGCGGAAATGGCCTCCCAAAAATTCGACATTTCACGGCCCTCTCAGGGTACTTTCCCGGAATCACAGCCTAACGGGAGTAGACTCATATGAAAGCCCTCGTAAAACTGAACAATAATCTGAAGGTCCCATTCCGCTCCGATCCCAAACCTCCGAGTATTGATTTTTCAAAAGTTCGCCCCTAACAAAATGGGTCGTCCTGTTTTTGCCTCGTATCTATCGATCCAGGTACTTTCATGATCAATCGATCAGTCGATGCGCCGTCAAAAACTGCATGATATATGTCGAAATAAAGAAAATCGCGGTTACAGATTTTGAAAAAGTGAGAAAAAACATAGTAAAAAAGGGCCAAAAAAGGGGGACAAAATTTGGCCACGTCCCCTGGCCACCCCTAAGGCACTATCAACAAACCAACCAGGAATCTTAATAATTAAGACATTGGTTATCGACTCATATTTTTTTCATTCACCAGTTCCTCTCCGTTCAAAAGATGCAAACGCTCAAAGTGGCCAACCCAGCGTAAGCGCGCGCCAAAAAGTTGCAACTTTGACCGCTGGCGCCACCCCCAAACCCAAACCCCAAAAATCCGAAACCCATACGAAAACGTAGCCCCAATATTCATTTACCATCCTAAAAAAACCCCACTCGAAAATCTCAACTCCCCCGCCCACGACGCCGCTCCGCGCAAACCCGGTAAATAAACCACAAGCAATGCTAAGTATACACTCTAACTAGCGGAGCTATGGGGGGACCTGGTATCACATTTTCCGCCCATAATCTCCCTTGGAGTCTTGGCTATGTTTTAGCATAGGATTTGTTTGATTAGGGTTCACACAAAAGCGCGCAAAAGGGTTTGCCCGCGCGCGACTCCGAACCAGGGTTGGTTGAATATCTGTGTGCGGTGAAAATGCACCAAAAAGCCACAAAATAATTCATTTCTCGAATATGCCTGGATGAAATGAGAAGTATCACCCACCATTCGATAGCTAATTTTAGGCTCTATTCGAATAAAAATAAGCCCCAAAAAGTGTCAGTGATAGCTAAGGTCGAAAAAGAGGCCTGAACACTCTCGGACCAAAAGTAGATCAAAAATGCCAAAATATGAAAAGATTTGTATGAGAAACTTGTTCGTCTTCTCAAGAGCTACAGAATCATATATAACATGTTGCCATAAGGCCAATCCCCGAGAAGAATCAGCCGCGGAAATGGCCTCCCAAAAATTCGACATTTCACGGCCCCCTCAGGGTACTTTCCCGGAATCCCAGCCAAACGGGAGTACTCTCATTTCAAAGCTCTCCTAAAACTATACAATATTCTGAATGTCCCATCCCGCTCCGATCCTAAATCACCGAGTATTGATTTTTCAAAAGTTCGCTCCTAACAAAATGGGTCCGCCTGTTTTTGCCTCGTATCTGTTGATCTAGGAAACTTCAGGAAATGTGCTATAGATCAATCGATGCGCCGTCCAAAACTACATGATATAAGTCGAAACAAAGAAAATCGCGAGTACAGATTTTGAAAAAGTGAGCAAAAACAGAGCAAAAAAGGGCCAAAAAAGGGGGTCAAATTTTGGCCACGCCCCATGGCCACCCCTGAGGGACTATGACCAAACCAACAAGGAATCTTAATAATTAAGACATGGGCTATCGACTCATATTTTTTTCATTGCCCAATTCCTCTCCGTTCAAATGCTGCAATAGCTCAAACCCGCCAACCCAGCGCAAGCGCGCGCCGAAAAGTTGCAACTTTGATCGCTGGCGCCACCCCCAAACCCAAATCCCAAAAATCCCAAACCAAAACCAAAACTTAGCCCCAATATTCATTTACCATCCTAAAAAAACCACACTCGAAAATCTCAACCCCACCGCCCACGACGCCGCTCCACGCGACCCCAGTAAATAATCCACAAGCGTTTCTCAGTATACACTCTAACTAGCGGAGCTATGGGGGGACCTGGTTTCAGTATCTTTGCCCATTATCTCCCTTGGAGTGCTCGCTAAGTCCTAGCATTGTTTAAATCTAATAGGGACTTGGATAAAAGCGCGCAAAAGGGTTTGCCCGCGCGCGACTCCGAACCTGGGTCGTTAGAAAATCTGCGTGCGATGAAAATGTACCAAAAAGCCACAAAATAATTCATATCTCGAATATTCCTGGGTCAAATGCAAAGCTTGACCTACCATTCGATAGCTAATTTTACGCTCTATACGAATAAAAATATGCCCCAAAAAGTGTCAGTGATAGCTAAGGTCGAAAAAGTGGCCTAAACATTCTGACCCCAAAAGTAGATCAAAAAACTCAATAAATGAAAATGATTTGTATGACAAAGTTGTTTGTCTTCTCGAGATCTACAGAATCATATATAACATGTTGCCATAAGGCCAATCCCCGAGAAAAAACAGCCGCGGAAAGAGCCTCCCAAAAATTCGACATTTCACGGACCCCTCAGGGCACCTTTTCCGAAACCCAGCAAAACAAGAGTAGGCTCATTTGAAAGCCCTCGTAAAACTGTTCACTATTCTGAATGTCCCGTCCCGCTGCAATCTCTATTCTCCGAGTATTGATTTTTCAAAGGTTCGCTCCTAACAAAATGTGTTCGCTACATTATCGATCGCTGTCGGAAAACTATTGCCCTGAGGAGGGAGGAAACCAAGTCAGATGGTGTATTTCGAGGAGGGCTTTCGAATAAAGACAAAAAATCGACATGTTTCATATAGCGTTTTCGAGATAGTGAGCAAATACAGAGCAAGAAAGGGCCAAAAAACGGGGTAAAATTTTGGCCACGCCCACAGGAAAGACCCTCGGGTGGAATTCGCCCAATTTGTGTCCTATTAATCTTAAAGACATGCTCTATCAACTACTATTTTTTCCAGCTTCCCATCTTCTCCGAAACAAAAGATGCAAACGCTCAAAGTGGCCAACCCAGCGCAAGCGCGCGCCGAAAAGTTGAAACTTTGGCCGCTGGCGCCACCCCCAAACCCAAATTCCAAAAATCCGAAACCCATACCAAAACGTAGCCCCAATATTCATTTACCATCCTAAAAAAAACCCACTCGAAAATCTCAACTCCCCCGCCTGCCACGCCGCTCCGCGCAAACCCCGGCAATAATGGACAAGCGTTTCTAAGTATACTCTCAAACTAGCGGAGCTATGGGGGGACCTGGTTTCAGTATCGCCGCCCATTATCTCCCTTGGAGTGTGGGCTATGTCCTAGCCTTTTAATCTTTGCATTGGGGGTAATATTAAAACGCGCAAAAGGGTTTGCCCGCGCGCGACTCCGAACCTGGGTCGTTAGAAAATCTGCGTACCCTGAAAATGTACCAAAAAGCCACAAAATAATTCATATCTCGAATATGCCTGAACGAATACAGACTATGAACCTACCATTCGATCGCTAATTTTAGGCTCTATTTGAATAAAAATATGCCCCAAAAAGTGTCAGTGATAGCTAAGGTCGAAAAAGTGGTATGAACCTTCTGACCCCAAAAGTAGATCAAAAATGTCGTTATATGAAAATGTTTTGTATGAGAAACTTGTTCGTCTTCTCGAGAGCTACAGAACCATATATAACATGTTGCCATAATGCCAATCCCCGAGAAGAAACAGCCGCGGAAATGGCCGCCCAAAAATTTGACAATTCACGGCCCCCTCAGGGTACTTTTCCGGAAACCCAACCAAACGGGAGTAGGCTCATTTCAAAGCTCTGGTAAAACTGTTCAATATTCTGAATGTCCCATCCCGCTCCAATCCCTAATCTCCGAGTATTGATTTTTCAAAGGTTCGCTCCTAACAAAATGGGTTCACTACATTATCGAACGCTGCCGGAAAACTATTGCCCTGAGGGGGGAGGAAACCATGTCAGATGGTGTATTTCGAGGAGGGCTTTCGAATAAGGACAAAAAATCGACATGTTTCATATAGCGTTTTCGAGATAGTGAGCAAATACAGAGCAAAAAAGGGCCAAAAAACGGGGTAAAATTTTGGCCACGCCCACAGGAAAGACCCTCGGGCGGAATTCGCCCAATTTGTGTCCTATTAATCTTGAAGACTTGCTCTATCAGCCAATATTTTTTTCAGCTTCCCATCTTCTCCGAAACAAAAGATACAAACGCTCAAACTGGCCAAACCAGCGCAACCTCGCGCCAAAAAGTTGCAACTTCGGCCGCTGGCGCCACCCCCAAACCCAAATCCAAAAAATTCCAAACCAATACCAAAACGTAGCCCCAATATTCATTTACCATCCTAAAAAAACCCCACTCGAAAATCTCAACTCCCCCGCCCACCACGCCGCTCCGCGCAAACCCCGGCAATAATGGACAAGCGTTTCTAAGTACATTCTCTAACTAGCGGAGCTATGGGGGGACCTGCTTTCAGTATCTTTGCCCATTATCTCCCTTGGAGTTTCCGCTATGTCCTAGCATAGGTTTTGTTTAATTTGGGTTCACACAAAAGAGCGCAAAACGGTTTGCCCGCGAGCGACTCCGAACCTGGGTCGGTATAGGATATCTGCGTGCGATGAAAATGTACCAAAAAGCTACAAAATAATTCATATCTCGAAAATGCCTAAACGAATACCGACGAACAACCTATCATTCGATAGCTAATTTTATGCTCTATTCGAATAAAAATATGCGCCAAAAAGTTTCAGTGATAGCTAAGGTCGAAAAAGTGCCCTAAACATTCTGACCACAAAAGTAGATCAAAAACGTCGTTGTATGAAAAAGTTTTGTATGAGACATTTGTTCGCCTTCTCGAGAGCTACAGAATGATATATAACATGTTGCCATATCTCCAACATAGAAGAAAAAACAGCCGCGGAAATGACCTCCCAAAAATTTGACATTTCACGGCCACCTTAGGGTACTTTCCCGGAATCCCAGCCAAACGGGAGTAGGCTCATTTCAAAGCTCTCCAAAAACTGAACAATATTCTGTATGTCCCATCCCGCTCCATTCCCTATTCTGCGAGTATTGATTTTTCAAAGGTTCGCTCCTAACAAAATGGGTCCGCCTGTTTTTGCCCTCGATCGATATGACCCAATGTCTTTTTTTCCACAATGTATATATCAAAACATGCGCCGTGAAAAACTACATCATATATGTCGGAAAGAGAAAAAGTTAATTTTGAAAATTTGAGTTAGTGAGAAAAAACAGAACAAAAAAGGGCCAAAAAACGGGGTAAAAGTTTGGCCACGCCCACAGGAAAGACCCTCTGGCGGAATTCGCCCAATTTGTGTCCTATTAATCTTGAAGACATTCCCTATCTGCCACTATTTTTTCCAGCTTCCCATCTTCTCCGAAACAAAAGATACAAACGCTCAAAGTCGCCAACCCAGCGCAACCTCGCGCCGAAATGTTGCAACTTTGGCCGCCGGCGCCACCCCCAAACCCAAAACCGAAAAATCCCAAACCATTACCAAAACGTAGCCCCAATATTCATTTACCTCCTAAAAAAAACCCCACTCGAAAATCTCAACCCCGCCGCCCACTACGCCGCTCCGCGCAAACCCAGTCAATAAACCACAAGCGTTTCTAAGTATACTCTCTAACTAGCGGAGCTATGGGGGGACCTGGTTTCAGTATCTTTGCCCATTATCTCCCTTGGAGTCTCCGCTATGTCCTAGCATTTTAATCTTTGCATTGGGGGTAATGTTAAAACGCGCAAAAGAGTTTGCCCGCGCGCGACTCCGAACCTGGGTCGTTAAGAAAATCTGCGTGAGATGAAAATGCACCAAAAAGCCACAGAATAATTCATATCTCGAATATGCCTGAACGAATACAGAAGATCAACCTATCATTCGATAGCTAATTTTAGGATCTATTCGAATAAAAATATGCCCCAAAAAGTGTCAGTGATAGCTAAGGTCGAAAAAGTGGCCTAAACCTTCTGACCCCAAAAGTAGATCAAAAACGTCGTTGTATGAAAACGTTTTGTATGACAAAGTTGTTCGTCTTCTCGAGAGCTACAGAATCATGTATAACATGTTGCCATAAGGTCAATTCCCGAGAAAAAACAGCGGCGGAAATGGCCTCCCAAAAATTCGACATTTCACGGCCCCCTCAGGACACCTTTTCCGAAACCCAGCCAAATGGGAGTAGGCTCCTTTCAAAGATCTCCAAAAACTGTTCAATATTCTGAATGTCCCATCCCGCTCCAATCCCTAATCTCCGAGTATTGATTTTTCAAATGTTCGCTCCTAACAAAATGGGTCCGCCTGTTTTTGCCTCGTATCTATCGATCCAGGTACTTTCAGGAGATGAGCAATAGATCAGTCGATGCGCCGTCAAAAAATACATGATATATGTCGAAACAAAGAAAATCGCGGGTACAGATTTTGAAAAAGTGAGAAAAAACAGAGCAAAAAAGGGCCAAAAATCGGGGTAAAACTTTGGCCACGCCCCCTGGCCACCCCTGAGGCACCATCAACTAACCAACCAGGAATCTTAATAATTAAGACATGGGCTATCGACTCATATTTTTTTCATTCACCAACTCCGCTCCGTTCAAAAGATACAAACGCTCAAAGTGGCCAACCCAGCGCAACCTCGCGCCAAAACGTTGCAGCTTTGGCCGCCGGCGCCGACTCCAAAACCAAAACCCAAAAATCCCAAACCAAAACCATATCGTAGCCACAATATTCATTTTCCATCCTAAAAAAACTGCACTCGGAAATCTCAACTCCCCCGCCCACAACGCCGCTCCGCGCAAACCCAGTCAATAAACCACAAGCGTTTCTAAGTATACACTCTAACTAGCGGAGCTATGGGAGGACCTGGTTTCAGTATCTTTGCCCATTATCTCCCTTGGAGTCTCCGCTATGTCCTAGCATTTTAATCTTTGCATTGGGGGTAATGTTAAAACGCGCAAAAGAGTTTGCCCGCGCGCGACTCCGAACCTGGGTCGTTAAGAAAATCTGCGTGAGATGAAAATGCACCAAAAAGCCACAGAATAATTCATATCTCGAATATGCCTGAACGAATACAGAAGATCAACCTATCATTCGATAGCTAATTTTAGGATCTATTCGAATAAAAATATGCCCCAAAAAGTGTCAGTGATAGCTAAGGTCGAAAAAGTGGCCTAAACCTTCTGACCCCAAAAGTAGATCAAAAACGTCGTTGTATGAAAACGTTTTGTATGACAAAGTTGTTCGTCTTCTCGAGAGCTACAGAATCATGTATAACATGTTGCCATAAGGTCAATTCCCGAGAAAAAACAGCCGCGGAAATGGCCTCCCAAAAATTCGACATTTCACGGCCCCCTCAGGACACCTTTTCCGAAACCCAGCCAAATGGGAGTAGGCTCCTTTCAAAGATCTCCAAAAACTGTTCAATATTCTGAATGTCCCATCCCGCTCCAATCCCTAATCTCCGAGTATTGATTTTTCAAATGTTCGCTCCTAACAAAATGGGTCCGCCTGTTTTTGCCTCGTATCTATCGATCCAGGTACTTTCAGGAGATGAGCAATAGATCAGTCGATGCGCCGTCAAAAAATACATGATATATGTCGAAACAAAGAAAATCGCGGGTACAGATTTTGAAAAAGTGAGAAAAAACAGAGCAAAAAAGGGCCAAAAATCGGGGTAAAACTTTGGCCACGCCCCCTGGCCACCCCTGAGGCACCATCAACTAACCAACCAGGAATCTTAATAATTAAGACATGGGCTATCGACTCATATTTTTTTCATTCACCAACTCCGCTCCGTTCAAAAGATACAAACGCTCAAAGTGGCCAACCCAGCGCAACCTCGCGCCAAAACGTTGCAGCTTTGGCCGCCGGCGCCGACTCCAAAACCAAAACCCAAAAATCCCAAACCAAAACCATATCGTAGCCACAATATTCATTTTCCATCCTAAAAAAACTGCACTCGGAAATCTCAACTCCCCCGCCCACAACGCCGCTCCGCGCAAACCCAGTCAATAAACCACAAGCGTTTCTAAGTATACACTCTAACTAGCGGAGCTATGGGAGGACCTGGTTTCAGTATCTTTGCCCATTATCTCCCTTGGAGTCTCCGCTATGTCCTAGCATTTTAATCTTTGCATTGGGGGTAATGTTAAAACGCGCAAAAGAGTTTGCCCGCGCGCGACTCCGAACCTGGGTCGTTAAGAAAATCTGCGTGAGATGAAAATGCACCAAAAAGCCACAGAATAATTCATATCTCGAATATGCCTGAACGAATACAGAAGATCAACCTATCATTCGATAGCTAATTTTAGGATCTATTCGAATAAAAATATGCCCCAAAAAGTGTCAGTGATAGCTAAGGTCGAAAAAGTGGCCTAAACCTTCTGACCCCAAAAGTAGATCAAAAACGTCGTTGTATGAAAACGTTTTGTATGACAAAGTTGTTCGTCTTCTCGAGAGCTACAGAATCATGTATAACATGTTGCCATAAGGTCAATTCCCGAGAAAAAACAGCCGCGGAAATGGCCTCCCAAAAATTCGACATTTCACGGCCCCCTCAGGACACCTTTTCCGAAACCCAGCCAAATGGGAGTAGGCTCCTTTCAAAGATCTCCAAAAACTGTTCAATATTCTGAATGTCCCATCCCGCTCCAATCCCTAATCTCCGAGTATTGATTTTTCAAATGTTCGCTCCTAACAAAATGGGTCCGCCTGTTTTTGCCTCGTATCTATCGATCCAGGTACTTTCAGGAGATGAGCAATAGATCAGTCGATGCGCCGTCAAAAAATACATGATATATGTCGAAACAAAGAAAATCGCGGGTACAGATTTTGAAAAAGTGAGAAAAAACAGAGCAAAAAAGGGCCAAAAATCGGGGTAAAACTTTGGCCACGCCCCCTGGCCACCCCTGAGGCACCATCAACTAACCAACCAGGAATCTTAATAATTAAGACATGGGCTATCGACTCATATTTTTTTCATTCACCAACTCCGCTCCGTTCAAAAGATACAAACGCTCAAAGTGGCCAACCCAGCGCAACCTCGCGCCAAAACGTTGCAGCTTTGGCCGCCGGCGCCGACTCCAAAACCAAAACCCAAAAATCCCAAACCAAAACCATATCGTAGCCACAATATTCATTTTCCATCCTAAAAAAACTGCACTCGGAAATCTCAACTCCCCCGCCCACAACGCCGCTCCGCGCAAACCCAGTCAATAAACCACAAGCGTTTCTAAGTATACACTCTAACTAGCGGAGCTATGGGGGGACCTGGTTTCAGTATCTTTGCCCATTATCTCCCTTGGAGTCTTCGCTATGTCCTAGCATTGGTTTTGTTTAATTAGGTTTCACACAAAAGCGCGCAAAAGGGTTTGCCCGCGCGCGACTCCGAACCTGGGTCGTTAGAAAATCTGTGTGTGATGAAAATGTACCAAAAAGCCACAAAATAATTCATATCTCGAATATGCCTGAACCAATACCGATGATCAACCTATCATTCGATAGCTAATTTTACGCTCTATTCGTATAAAAATATGACCCAAAAAGTGTCAGTGATAGCTAAGGTCGAAAAAGTGGCCTAAACATACTGACCACAAAAGTAGATCAAAAAAGTCAAAATATGAAAACGTTTTGTATGAGAAATTTGTTCGCCTTCGTAAAAGCTACAGAATGATATATAACATGTAGCCATAAGGCCAATCCCCGAGAAAAAACAGCCGCGGAAATGGCCTCCCAAAAATTCGACATTTCACGGCCCTCTCAGGGTACTTTTCCGGAAACCCAGCCAAACGTGAGTAGGCTCATATCAAAGCTCTCGTAAAACTGAACAATAATCTGGAGGTTCCATACCGCTCCGCTCCCAAATCTCCGAGTATTGAATTTTCAAAAGTTCGTTCCTAACAAAATGGGTCCGACTGTTTTTGCCCCCGATCGATATGACCCAATGTATTTAGCCCGACAATTTATATATCAAAACATGCGCCGTGCAAAACTACATCATATACGTCGGAAAGAGAAAAAGTTAATTTTGAAAATTCAAGTTAGTGAGCAAAAACAGAGCAAAAAGGGGCCAAAAAAGGGGGTCAAAATTTGGCCACGCCCCCTGGTCACCCCTGAGGCACTATCAACAAACCGACCAGGAATCTTAATAATTAAGACATGGGCTATCGACTCATATTTTTTTCATTCCCCAACTCCTCTCCGTTCAAAAGATCCAATAGCTCAAAGTGGCCAACCCAGCGCAAGCGCGCGCCGAAAAGTTGCAACTTTGACCACTGGCGCCACCCCCAAACCCAAAACCCAAAAATCCCAAACCAATACCAAAACGTAGCTCCAATATTCATTTACCATCCTAAAAAAACCCCACCCCAAAATCTCACTTCCATCGCTCACGACGCCGCTCCGCGCAAACCCCGGCAATAATGGACAAGCGTTTCTAAGTACACTCTCTAACTAGCGGAGCTATGGGGGGACCTGGTTTCAGTATCTTTGCCCATTATCTCCCTTGGAGTGCGCGCTATGTCCTAGCATTGTTTAAATCTAATAGGGACTTGTATAAAAGCGCGCAAAAGGGTTTGCCCGCGCGCGACTCCGAACCTGGGTTGTTAGAACATCTGCGTGCGATGAAAATGTACCAAAAAGCCACAAAATAATTCATATCTCGAATATTCCTGAACCAATACCGATGATCAACCTATCATTTGATAGCTAATTTTAGGCTCTATTCGAATAAAAATATGCCCCAAAAAGTGTCAGTGAGAGCTAAGGTCGAAAAAGTGGCCTGAACATTCTGACCCCAAAAGTAGATCAAAAACATCGAAATATCAAAACCTTTTGTATGACACATTTGTTCGCCATCTCCAGAGCTACATAATGATATATAACATGTAGGCATAATACCAATCCCCGAGAAAAAACAGCCGCGGAAAGGGCCTCCCAAAAATTTGAGATTTCACGGCCCCCTCAGGCCACCTTTTCCGAAACCCAGCCAAACGGGAGTAGGCTCATTCCAAAGCTCTCGTAAAACTGAACAATATTCTGAATGTCCCGTCTCGCTCCAATCCCAAATCTCCGAGTATTGAATTTTGAAAGGTTCGCCCCTAACAAAATGGGTCCGCCTGTTTTTGCCCCCGATCGATATGACCCAATGTATTTAGCCCGACAATTTATATATCAAAACATGCGCCGTGCAAAACTACATCATATACGTCGGAAAGAGAAAAAGTTAATTTTGAAAATTCAAGTTAGTGAGCAAAAACAGAGCAAAAAGGGGCCAAAAAAGGGGGTCAAAATTTGGCCACGCCCCCTGGTCACCCCTGAGGCACTATCAACAAACCGACCAGGAATCTTAATAATTAAGACATGGGCTATCGACTCATATTTTTTTCATTCCCCAACTCCTCTCCGTTCAAAAGATCCAATAGCTCAAAGTGGCCAACCCAGCGCAAGCGCGCGCCGAAAAGTTGCAACTTTGACCACTGGCGCCACCCCCAAACCCAAAACCCAAAAATCCCAAACCAATACCAAAACGTAGCTCCAATATTCATTTACCATCCTAAAAAAACCCCACCCCAAAATCTCACTTCCACCGCTCACGACGCCGCTCCGCGCAAACCCCGGCAATAATGGACAAGCGTTTCTAAGTACACTCTCTAACTAGCGGAGCTATGGGGGGACCTGCTTTCAGTATCTTTGCCCATTATCTCCCTTGGAGTCTCCGCTATGTCCTAGCATTTTAATCTTTGCATTGAGGGTCGAATTAAAACGCGCAAAAGGGTTTGCCCACGCGCGACTCCGAACCTGGGTCGTTAAGAAAATCTGCGTGCGATGAAAATGCACCAAAAAGCCACAAAATAATTCATATCTCGAATATGCCTGAACGAATCCTGACGATCACCCTATCATTCGATAGCTAATTTTAGGCTCTATCTGAATAAAAATATGACCCAAAAAGTGTCAGTGATAGCTAAGGTCGAAAAAGTGGCCTAAACATTCTCGGACCAAAAGTAGATCAAAAACGTCATTGTATGAAAACGTTTTGTATGAGACATTTGTTCGCCTTCTCGAGAGCTACAGAATGATATATAACGTGTTGCCATAAGGCCAATCCCCGAGAAAAAACAGCCACGGAAAAGGCCTCCCAAAAATTCGACATTTCACGGCCCCCTCAGGACACCTTTTCCGAAACCCAGCGAAACGTGAGTAGGCTCATTTTAAAGCTCTCCAAAAACTAAACAATATTCTGAATGTCCCGTCCCGCTCCGATCCTAAATCTCCGAGTATTGATTTTTCAAAGGTTCGCTCCTAACAAAATGGGTTCACTACATTATCGAACGCTGCCGGAAAACTATTGCCCTGAGGGGGGAGGAAACCATGTCAGATGGTGTATTTCGAGGAGGGCTTTCGAATAAGGACAAAAAATCGACATGTTTCATATAGCGTTTTCGAGATAGTGAGCAAATACAGAGCAAAAAAGGGCCAAAAAACGGGGTAAAATTTTGGCCACGCCCACAGGAAAGACCCTCGGGCGGAATTCGCCCAATTTGTGTCCTATTAATCTTGAAGACTTGCTCTATCAGCCAATATTTTTTTCAGCTTCCCATCTTCTCCGAAACAAAAGATGCAAACGCTCAAAGTGGCCAACCCAGCACAACCTCGTGCCGAAAAGTTCCAACTTTGGCCGCCGGCGCCGACCCGAAAACCAAAACCCAAAAATCCCAAACCAATACCATAACGTAGCCCCAATATTCATTTTTCATCCTAAAAAAACCCCACTCGAAAATCTCAATCCCGCCGCCCACCACGCCGCTCCGCGCAAACCCGGTCAATAATGAACAAGCGTTTCTAAGTACATTCTCTAACTAGCGGAGCTATGGGGGGACCTGGTTTCAGTATCTTTGCCCATTATCTCCCTTGGAGTGCGCGCTATGTCCTAGCATTGTTTAAATCTAATAGGGACTTGTATAAAAGCGCGCAAAAGGGTTTGCCCGCGCGCGACTCCGAACCTGGGTTGTTAGAACATCTGCGTGCGATGAAAATGTACCAAAAAGCCACAAAATAATTCATATCTCGAATATTCCTGGGTCAAATGCAAAGCTTGACCTACCATTCGATAGCTAATTTTACGCTCTATACGAATAAAAATATGCCCCAAAAAGTGTCAGTGATAGCTAAGGTCGAAAAAGTGGCCTAAACCTTCTGACTCCAAAAGTAGATCAAAAATGTCGTTGTATGAAACAGTTTTGTATGAGAAAGTTGTTCGCCTTCTCAAAAGCTACCGAATGATATATAACACGTTGCCATAATGCCAATTCCCGAGAAGAAACAGCCGCGGAAAGAGCCTCCCAAAAATTCGACATTTCACGGCCCCCTCAGGGCACCTTTTCCGAAACCCAGCAAAACATGAGTAGGCTCATTTGAAAGCCCTCGTAAAACTGTTCAATATTCTGAATGTCCCGTCCCGCTGTAATCTCTATTCTCCGAGTATTGATTTTTCAAAGGTTCGCTCCTAACAAAATGGGTTCACTACATTATCGAACGCTGCCGGAAAACTATTGCCCTGAGGGGGGAGGAAACCATGTCAGATGGTGTATTTCGAGGAGGGCTTTCGAATAAGGACAAAAAATCGACATGTTTCATATAGCGTTTTCGAGATAGTGAGCAAATACAGAGCAAAAAAGGGCCAAAAAACGGGGTAAAATTTTGGCCACGCCCACAGGAAAGACCCTCGGGCGGAATTCGCCCAATTTGTGTCCTATTAATCTTGAAGACTTGCTCTATCAGCCAATATTTTTTTCAGCTTCCCATCTTCTCCGAAACAAAAGATGCAAACGCTCAAAGTGGCCAACCCAGCACAACCTCGTGCCGAAAAGTTCCAACTTTGGCCGCCGGCGCCGACCCGAAAACCAAAACCCAAAAATCCCAAACCAATACCATAACGTAGCCCCAATATTCATTTTTCATCCTAAAAAAACCCCACTCGAAAATCTCAATCCCGCCGCCCACCACGCCGCTCCGCGCAAACCCGGTCAATAATGAACAAGCGTTTCTAAGTACATTCTCTAACTATCTTTGCCCATTATCTCCCTTGGAGTCTTTTCTATGTCCTAGCATTTTAATCTTTGCTTTGGGGGTCATATAAAAGCGCGCAAAAGGGTTTGCCCGCGCGCGACTCCGAACCTGGGTCGTTAGAAAATCTGCGTACCATGAAAATGCACCAAAAAGCCACAAAATAATTCATATCTCGAATATGCCTGAATCAATACCGATGATAAACCTATCATTCGATAGCTAATTTTAGGCTCTATCTTAATAAAAATATGCCCCAAAAAGTGTCAGTGATAGCTAAGGTCGAAAAAGTGGCCTAAACATTCTGACCCCAAAAGTAGATCAAAAATGTCGTTATATGAAAACGTTTTGTATGAGACATTTGTTCGCCTTCTCGAGAGCTACAGAATGATATATAACATGTAGGCATAATACCAATCCCCGAGAAAAAACAGCCACGAAAATGGCCTCCCAAAAATTTGACATTTCACGGCCCCCTCAGGACACCTTTTCCGAAACCCAGCCAAACGTGAGTAGGCTCATTTCAAAGCTCTCCAAAAACTAAACAATATTCTGAATGTCCCGTCCCGCTCCGATCCTAAATCTTCGAGTATTGATTTTTCAAATGTTCGCTCCTAACAAAATGGGTCAGCCTGTTTTTGCCCTGTATCTATCGATCTGGGTGGGCTATGGAGCAGATTAATAGATCAGAAGATGCGCCTTGAAAAACTACATCACATATGTTCGTAAATCGAAAAACGTACCTACAGAATTTTCGATAGTGAGAAAAAACAGAGTAAAAAAGGGCCAAAAAAGGGGGTCAAAATTTGGCCACGCCCCCTGGGCACCCCTGAGGCACTATCACCAAACCAACCAGGAATCTTAATAATTAAGACATGGGCTATCGACTCATATTTTTTTCGTTCCACAATTCCTCTCCGTTCAAAAGATCCAATTGCTCAAAGTGGCCAACCCAGCGTAAGCGCGCGCTGAAACGTTGCAACTTTGACCGCTGGCGCCACCCCCAAACCCAAATCCCAAAAATCCGAAACCCATACCATATCGTAGCCCCAATATTCATTTTCCATCCTAAAAAAACCCCACAAAAAATCTCAACCCCACCGCCCACGACGCCGCTCCGCGCAACCCCCGTAAATAATCGACAAGCGTTTCTAAGTATACTCTCTAACTAGCGGAGCTATGGGGGGACCTGATATCACATTTTCCGCCCATAATCTCCCTTGGAGTCTTGGCTATGTCCTAGCATAGGATTTGTTTGATTAGGGTTCACAGAAAAGCGCGCAAAAGGGTTTGCCCGCGCGCGACTCCGAACCTGGGTCGTTAAGAAAATCTGTGTGCGATGAAAATACACCAAAAAGCCACAAAATAATTCATATCTCGAATATGCCTCAACGGATACCGACCATCAACCTATCATTCGATAGCTAATTTTAGGCTCTATTCGAATAAAAATATGCCCCAAAAAGTGTCAGTGATAGCTAAGGTCGAAAAAGTGGCCTAAACATTCTCGGACCAAAAGTAGATCAAAAACGTCGTTTTATGAAAACCTTTTGTATGAGAAAATTGTTCGCCTTCTCAAAAGCTACAGAATGATATATAACACGTTGCCATAACTCCAACATCCGAGAAAAAACCGTAGCGGTAAAGGCCTCCAAAAAATTCGACATTTCACGGCCCCCTCAGGGTACTTTCCCGGAAAGCCATCCAAACGGGAATAGGCTCATTCCAAAGCTCTCGTAAAACTGTACAATATTCTGAATGTCCCATCTCGCTCCGGTCCCAATTCTCCGAGAATTGATTTTTCAAATGTTCGCTCCTAACAAAATGGGTCCGCTTGTTTTTGAAAAGTTCCAACTTTGACCGCCGGCGCCGACCCCAAAACCAAATCCTAAAATCCCAAACCCATACCATATCGTAGCCCCAATATTCATTTTCCATCCTAAAAAAAACCCCACTCCAAAATCTCACTCCCACCGCCCACTACGCCGCTCCGCGCAACCCCGGTGAATAATCATCAAGCGTTTCTAAGTACATTCTCTAACTAGCGGAGCTATGGGGGGACCTGCTTTCAGTATCTTTGCCCATTATCTCCCTTGGAGTCTTTTCTATGTCCTAGCATAGGTTTAGTTTGATTAGGGTTCACACAAAAGCGCGCAAAAGGGTTTGCCCGCGCGCGACTCCGAACCTGGGTTGGTAGAATATCTGCGTGCGGTGAAAATGAACCAAAAAACCACAAAATAATTCATTTCTCGAATATGCCTGGACCAAATCTAAAGGTTCAACTACCATTCGATAGCTACTTTTATGCTCTATTCGAATACAAATATGCCCCAAAAAGTGTCAGTGATAGCTAAGGTCGAAAAAGTGCCCTAAACATTCTGACCCCAAAAGTAGATCAAAAACGTCGTTGTATGAAAACGTTTTGTATGACAAAGTTGTTCGTCTTCTCGAGAGCTACAGAATCATATATAACATGTTGCCATAAGGCCAATCCTCGAGAAAACACAGCCGCGGAAATGACCTCCCAAAAATTTGACATTTCACGGCCACCTTACGGTACTTTCCCGGAATCCCAGCCAAACGGGAGTAGGCTCATTTCAAAGCTCTCCAAAAACTGAACAATATTCTGTATGTCCCATCCCGCTCCATTCCCTATTCTGCGAGTATTGATTTTTCAAAGGTTCGCTCCTAACAAAATGGGTCCGCCTGTTTTTGCCCTCGATCGATATGACCCAATGTCTTTTTTTCCACAATGTATATATCAAAACATGCGCCGTGAAAAACTACATCATATATGTCGGAAAGAGAAAAAGTTAATTTTGAAAATTTGAGTTAGTGAGAAAAAACAGAACAAAAAAGGGCCAAAAAACGGGGTAAAAGTTTGGCCACGCCCACAGGAAAGACCCTCTGGCGGAATTCGCCCAATTTGTGTCCTATTAATCTTGAAGACATTCCCTATCTGTCACTATTTTTTCCAGCTTCCCATCTTCTCCGAAACAAAAGATACAAACGCTCAAAGTCGCCAACCCAGCGCAACCTCGCGCCGAAATGTTGCAACTTTGGCCGCCGGCGCCACCCCAAACCCAAAACCGAAAAATCCCAAACCATTACCAAAACGTAGCCCCACTATTCATTTACCTCCTAAAAAAAACCCCACTCGAAAATCTCAACCCCGCCGCCCACTACGCCGCTCCGCGCAAACCCAGTCAATAAACCACAAGCGTTTCTAAGTATACTCTCTAACTAGCGGAGCTATGGGGGGACCTGCTTTCAGTATCTTTGCCCATTATCTCCCTTGGAGTCTTCGCTATGTCCTAGCATTGGTTTTGTTTAATTAGGGTTCACACAAAAGAGCGCAAAACGGTTTGCCCGCGAGCGACTCCGAACCTGGGTCGTTAGAAAATCTGAGTGCGACGAAAATGCACCAAAAAGCCACAAAATAATTCATATCTCGAATATGCCTGGATTAACTGAGAAGTATTACCCACCATTCGATAGCTAATTTTTGGCTCTATCTGAATAAAAATATGCCCCAAAAAGTGTCAGTGATAGCTATGGTCGAAAAAGTGGCCTAAACATTCTCGGACCAAAAGTAGATCAAAAAAGTCAAAATATGAAAACGTTTTGTATGAGAGATTTGTTCGCCTTCTCGAGAACTATCGAACGATATATAACACGTTGCCATAGCTCCAACATTCGAGAAAAAACAGCCGCGGAAATGGACACCCAAAAATTTGAGATTTCACGACCCCCTCAGGGTACTTTCCCATAACCCCAGCGAAACGGGAGTAGGCTCATTTCAAAGCTCTCCAAAAACTAAACAATATTCTGAATGTCCCGTCCCGCTAGAAACTCGAATCTGCGAGTATTGATTTTTCAAATGTTCGCTCCTAACAAAATGGATCCGCCGGTTTTTGCCCCCGATCGATATGACCCAATGTATTTAGCCCCACAATCTATATATCAGTGCATGCGACTTGAAAAACTACATCATATATGTCGAAAACAGAAAATGCGCCCTTTGAAAATTTGAGTTAGTGAGCAAATACATAGCAAAAAAGGGCGAAAAAACGGGGTAAAATTTTGGCCACGCCCACAGGAAAGACCCTCAGGCGGAATTCGCCCAATTTGTGTCCTATTAATCTTGAAGACATGCTCTATCGGCCACTATTTTTTCCAGCTTCATATCTTCTCCGAAACAAAAGATACAAACGCTCAAAGTCGCCAACCCAGCGCAACCTCGCGCCGAAATGTTGCAACTTTGGCCGCCGGCGCCACCCCCAAACCCAAAACCGAAAAATCCCAAACCATTACCAAAACGTAGCCCCAATATTCATTTACCTCCTAAAAAAAACCCCACTCGAAAATCTCAACCCCGCCGCCCACTACGCCGCTCCGCGCAAACCCAGTCAATAAACCACAAGCGTTTCTAAGTATACTCTCTAACTAGCGGAGCTATGGGGGGACCTGCTTTCAGTATCTTTGCCCATTATCTCCCTTGGAGTCTTCGCTATGTCCTAGCATTGGTTTTGTTTAATTAGGGTTCACACAAAAGAGCGCAAAACGGTTTGCCCGCGAGCGACTCCGAACCTGGGTCGTTAGAAAATCTGAGTGCGACGAAAATGCACCAAAAAGCCACAAAATAATTCATATCTCGAATATGCCTGGATTAAATGAGAAGTATTACCCACCATTCGATAGCTAATTTTTGGCTCTATCTGAATAAAAATATGCCCCAAAAAGTGTCAGTGATAGCTATGGTCGAAAAAGTGGCCTAAACATTCTCGGACCAAAAGTAGATCAAAAAAGTCAAAATATGAAAACGTTTTGTATGAGAGATTTGTTCGCCTTCTCGAGAACTATCGAACGATATATAACACGTTGCCATAGCTCCAACATTCGAGAAAAAACAGCCGCGGAAATGGACACCCAAAAATTTGAGATTTCACGACCCCCTCAGGGTACTTTCCCATAACCCCAGCGAAACGGGAGTAGGCTCATTTCAAAGCTCTCCAAAAACTAAACAATATTCTGAATGTCCCGTCCCGCTAGAAACTCGAATCTGCGAGTATTGATTTTTCAAATGTTCGCTCCTAACAAAATGGATCCGCCGGTTTTTGCCCCCGATCGATATGACCCAATGTATTTAGCCCCACAATCTATATATCAGTGCATGCGACTTGAAAAACTACATCATATATGTCGAAAACAGAAAATGCGCCCTTTGAAAATTTGAGTTAGTGAGCAAATACATAGCAAAAAAGGGCGAAAAAACGGGGTAAAATTTTGGCCACGCCCACAGGAAAGACCCTCAGGCGGAATTCGCCCAATTTGTGTCCTATTAATCTTGAAGACATGCTCTATCGGCCACTATTTTTTCCAGCTTCATATCTTCTCCGAAACAAAAGATACAAACGCTCAAACTCGCCAACCCAGCGCAAGCGCGCGCCGAAAAGTTGCAACTTTGGCCGCTGGCGCCACCCCCAAATCCAAATCCCAAAAATCCGAAACGAATACCATATCGTAGCCCCAATATTCATTTTCCATCCTAAAAAAACCGCACCCCAAAATCTCAACCCCGCCGCCCACTACGCCGCTCCGCGCAAACCCAGTCAATAAACCACAAGCGTTTCTAAGTATACTCTCTAATAGCGGAGCTATGGGGGGACCTGGTTTCAGTATCTTTGCCCATTATCTCCCTTGGAGTGTGAGCTATGTCCTAGCATTGAATTTGTTTAGTTTTAGCTCATATAAAAGCGCGCAAAAGGGTTTGACCGCGCGCGACTCCGAACCTGGGTCGGTAGAATATCTGAGTGCGATGAAAATGTACCAAAAAGCCACAAAATAATTCATATCTCGAATATGCCTGAACGAATACTGACCAACAACCTATCATTCGATAGCTAATTTTATGCTCTATTCGAATAAAAATATGCGCCAAAAAGTTTCAGTGATAGCTAAGGTCGAAAAAGTGGCCTGAACCTTCTCGGACCAAAAGTAGATCAAAACTGTCGTTGTATGATAAAGTTTTGTATGAGACAATTGTTTGCCTTCGCAACAGCTACAGAATGATATATAACACGTTGCCATAACACCAACATCCGAGAAAAAACAGGCGCGGAAAGGGCCTCCCAAAAATTCGACATTTCACGGCCCCCTCAGGGTACTTTCCTGGAATCCCAGACAAACGGCAGTAGGCTCATTTCAAAGCTCTCGTAAACCTGTTCAATATTCTGAATGTCCCATCCCGCTCCAATCCCGAATCTCCGAGTATTGATTTTCCAATGGTTCGCTCCTAACAAAATGGGTCCGCCTGTTTTTGCCTCGTATCTATCGATCTAGGCAACTTCAGGACCTGGGCAATAGATCAGTCGATGCGCCGTCCAAAACTAAAAAACCTGGTTTCAGTATCTTTGTCCATTATCTCCCTTGGAGTGCTGGCTATGTCCTAGCATTCAGAACTTTGCATTAGGGGTAATAATAAAACGTGCAAAAGGGTTTGCCCGCTCGCGACTCCGAACCTGGGTCGGTAGAATATCTGCGTGCGATGAAAATGTACCAATAAGCCATAAAATAATTCATATCTCGAATATGCCTGGATCAAATCCCATGATCTACCTATCATTCGATAGCTAAGTTTTGGCTCTATTTGAATAAAAATATGCCCCAAAAAGTGTCAGTGATAGCTAAGGTCGAAAAAGTGGCCTAAACATTCTGACCCCAAAAGTAGATCAAAAACGTCGTTATATGAAAACGTTTTGTATGACAAAGTTGTTCGTCTTCTCGAGAGCTACAGAATCATATATAACATGTTGCCATAAAGCCAATCCTCGAGAAAACACAGGCGCGGAAAGGGCCTCCCAAAAATTCGACATTTCACGGCCCCCTCAGGACACCTTTTCCGAAACCCAGCCAAACGGGAGTAGGCTCATTTCAAAGCTCTCGTAAAACTGTATAATATTCTAAATGTCCCGTCCCGCTCCGATCACAAATCTCCGAGTATTTATTTTCCAATGGTTCGCTCCTAACAAAATGGGTCCGCCTGTTTTTGCCTCGTATCTATCGATCTAGGCAACTTCAGGACCTGGGCAATAGATCAGTCGATGCGCCGTCCAAAACTACATGATATATGTCGAAAGCAGCGAAAGCGCAGGTACAGATTTTGAAAAAGTGAGCAAATACAGAGCAAAAAAGGGCCAAAAAAGGGGGTCAAAATTTGGCTACGCCCCCTGGCCACCCCTGAGGCACTATCAACAAAACAACCAGGAATCTTAATAATTAAGAGATGGGCTATCGACTGATATTTTTTTCATTCCCCAATTCCTCTCCGTTCAAAAGCTGTAATAGCTCAAAGTGGCCAACCCAGCGCAACCTTGCGCCGAAAAGTTGAAACTTTGGCCGCCGGCGCCGACTCCAAAACCAAAACCTAAAAATCCCAAACTAATACCACAACGTAGCCCCGACATTCATTTACCATCCTAAAAAAAACCGCACCCCAAAATCTCACTCCCACCGCCCACCACACCGCTCCGCGCAAACCCGGTGAATAATCATCAAGCGTTTCTAAGTACATTCTCTAACTAGCGGAGCTATGGGGGGACCTGGTTTCAGTATCTTTGCCCATTATCTCCCTTGGAGTGCGCGCTATGTTCTAGCATTAAGAACTTTGCATTGGGGGTCATACAAAAGCGCGCAAAACGGTTTGCCCGCGCGCGACTCCGAACCTGGGTCGATAGAAAATCTGCGTGCGACGAAAATGTACCAAAAAGCCACAAAATAATTCATATCTCGAATATGCCTGAACTAATACCGACCATCTACCTATCATTCGATAGCTCATTTTTGGCTCTATTCGAATAAAAATAAGCCCCAAAAAGTGTCAGTGATAGCTAAGGTCGAAAAAGTGGCCTAAACATTCTCGGACCAAAAGTAGATCAAAAACGTCGTTTTATGAAAACGTTTTGTATGACAAAGTTGTTCGTCTTCTCAAAAGCTACAGAATGATATATAACACGTTGCCATGACTCCAACATCCGAGAAAAAACCACCGCGGTAAGGGCCTCCAAAAAATTCGACATTTCACGGCCCCCTCAGGGTACTTTCCCGGAAAGCCATCCAAACGGGAGTAGGCTCATTCCAAAGCTCTCGTAAAACTGTACAATAATCTAAATGTCCCATCCCGCTCCGGTCCCAAATCTCCGAGTATTGATTTTTCAAATGTTCGCTCCTAACAAAATGGGTTCGCTTGTTTTTGCTCTGTATCTATCGATCCAGGTACTTTCAGGCCATGTGCAATAGATCAGTCGATGCGCCGTCAAAAACTACATGATATATGTCGAAAGCAAGAAATGCGCAGGTACAGATTTTGAGATAGTGAGCAAATACAGAGCAAAAAAGGGCCAAAAAACGGGGTAAAACTTTGGCCACGCCCACAGGAAAGACCCTCGGGCGGAATTCGCGCAATTTGTGTCCTATTAATCTTGAAGACATTCCCTATCAGCCACTATTTTTTTCCTCACCCAGTTCCTCTCCGTTCAAAAGATGCATGCGCTCAAAGTGGCCAACCCAGCGCAACCTCGCCCCAAAAAGTTGCAACTTTGGCCGCTGGCGCCACCCCCAAACCCAAATCCCAAAAATCCGAAACCCATACCATATCGTAGCCCCAATATTCATTTTCCATCCTAAAAAAACCGCACCCCAAAATCTCACCCCCACCGCCCACCACGCCGCTCCGCGCAAACCCAGTCAATATTGAACAAGCGTTTCTAAGTATACTTTCTAACTAGCGGAGCTATGGGGGGACCTGGTTTCAGTATCTTTGCCCATTATCTCCCTTGGAGTCTCCGCTATGTCCTAGCATTAAGAAATTTGCATTTGGGGTCATATAAAAACGCGCAAAAGGGTTTGCCCGCGAGCGACTCCGAACCCGGGTCGGTTGAATATCTGCGTGCCATGAAAATGCACCAAAAAGCAACAAAATCAGTCATATCTCGAATATGCCTGAACCAATACCGACGGTCAAGCTATCATTCGATAGCTAATTTTAGGCTCTATTCGAATAAAAATATGCGCCAAAAAGTGTCAGTGATAGCTAAGGTCGAAAAAGTGGCCTAAACATTCTCGGACCAAAAGTAGATCAAAAACGCCAAAATATTAAAACGTTTTGTATGACAAATGTGTTCGTCTTTTCGAGAGCTACAGAATCATATATAACATGTTGCCATAAGGCCAATCCCCGAGAAGAAGCAGCCGCGGAATTGGCCTCCCAAAAATTCGACATTTCACGGCCCCCTCAGGGTACTTTTCCGGAATCCCAGCCAAACGCGAGTAGGCTGGGATTTCAAAGCACTCGTAAAACTGTACAATATTCTAAATGTCCCTTCCCGATCCGGTCCCAAATCTCCGAGTATTGATTTTCAAAGGTTCGCTATTAACAAAATGGGTCCGCCTGTTTTTGCCCCAGATCGATATGACCCAATGTATTTAGCCCCACTATCTATATATAAAACATGCGTCTTGAAAAACTACATCATATATGTCGAAAGCAGAAAAAGTTAATTTTGAAAATTCAAGTTAGTGAGCAAAAACAGAGCAAAAAAGGGCCAAAAAAGGGGGTCAAAATTTGGCCACGCCCCCTGGCCACCCCTGACGCACTATCAACAAATCAACCAGGAATCTTAATAATTAAGACATGGACTATCGACTCATATTTTTTTCATTCACCAACTCCGCTCCGTTCAAAAGATACAATCGCTCAAAATGGCCAACCCAGCGCAAGCACGCGCCAAAAAGTTGCAACTTTGGCCGCTGGCGCCACCCCCAAACCCAAAAACCAAAAATCCGAAACCCATACCAAAACGTAGCCCCAATATTCATTTACCATCCTAAAAAAAACCCTACTCGAAAATCTCAACTCCCCCGCCCACCACGCCGCTCCGCGCAAACCCAGTAAATATTGAACAAGCAATGCTAAGTAGATTCTCTAACTAGCGGAGCTATGGGGGGACCTGGTTTCAGTATCGCCGCCCATTATCTCCCTTGGAGTCTCCGCTATGTCCTAGCATTGAATTTGTTTAATTAGGTTTCACACAAAAGCGCGCAAAAGGGTTTGCCCGCGCGCGACTCCGAACCTGAGTCGTTAGAAAATCTGTGTGTGATGAAAATGTACCAAAAAGCCACAAAATAATTCATATCTCGAATATGCCTGAACCAATACCGATGATCAACCTATCATTCGATAGCTAATTTTACGCTCTATTCGTATAAAAATATGACCCAAAAAGTGTCAGTGATAGCTAAGGTCGAAAAAGTGGCCTAAACATACTGACCACAAAAGTAGATCAAAAAAGTCAAAATATGAAAACGTTTTGTATGAGAAATTTGTTCGCCTTCGTAAAAGCTACAGAATGATATATAACATGTAGCCATAAGGCCAATCCCCGAGAAAAAATAGCCGCGGAAATGGCCTCCCAAAAATTCGACATTTCACGGCCCTCTCAGGGTACTTTTCCGGAAACCCAGCCAAACGTGAGTAGGCTCATATCAAAGCTCTCGTAAAACTGAACAATAATCTGGAGGTTCCATACCGCTCCGCTCCCAAATCTCCGAGTATTGAATTTTCAAAAGTTCGTTCCTAACAAAATGGGTCCGACTGTTTTTGCCCCCGATCGATATGACCCAATGTATTTAGCCCCACAATCTATATATCAGTGCATGCGCCTTGAACAACTACATCATATATGTCGAAAGTAGAAAAAGTTAATTTTGAAAATTTGAGTTAGTGAGAAAAAACAGAGTAAAAAAGGGCCAAAAAAGGGGGTCAAATTTTGGCCACGCCCCCTGGCCACCCCTGAAGCACTATCAACAAACCAACCAGGAATCTTAATAATTAAGAGATGGGCTATCGACTCATATTTTTTCCATTCACCAACTCCGCTCCGTTCAAAAGATACAATCGCTCAAAATGGCCAACCCAGCGCAAGCACGCGCCAAAAAGTTGCAACTTTGGCCGCTGGCGCCACCCCCAAACCCAAAAACCAAAAATCCGAAACCCATACCAAAACGTAGCCCCAATATTCATTTACCATCCTAAAAAAACCCCACCCCAAAATCTCACTCCCACCGCCCACAACGCCGCTCCGCGCAAACCCGGTCAATAATCCACAAGCGTTTCTAAGTATACTCTCTAACTAGCGGAGCTATGGGGGGACCTGCTTTCAGTATCTTTGCCCCTTGGAGTTTCCGCTATGTCCTAGCATAGGTTTTGTTTAATTTGGGTTCACACAAAAGAGCGCAAAACGGTTTGCCCGCGAGCGACTCCGAACCTGGGTCGGTATAGGATATCTGCGTGCGATGAAAATGTACCAAAAAGCTACAAAATAATTCATATCTCGAAAATGCCTAAACGAATACCGACGAACAACCTATCATTCGATAGCTAATTTTATGCTCTATTCGAATAAAAATATGCGCCAAAAAGTTTCAGTGATAGCTAAGGTCGAAAAAGTGCCCTAAACATTCTGACCACAAAAGTAGATCAAAAACGTCGTTGTATGAAAAAGTTTTGTATGAGACATTTGTTCGCCTTCTCGAGAGCTACAGAATGATATATAACATGTTGCCATATCTCCAACATAGAAGAAAAAACAGCCGCGGAAATGACCTCCCAAAAATTTGACATTTCACGGCCACCTTACGGTACTTTCCCGGAATCCCAGCCAAACGGGAGTAGGCTCATTTCAAAGCTCTCCAAAAACTGAACAATATTCTGTATGTCCCATCCCGCTCCATTCCCTATTCTGCGAGTATTGATTTTTCAAAGGTTCGCTCCTAACAAAATGGGTCCGCCTGTTTTTGCCCTCGATCGATATGACCCAATGTCTTTTTTTCCACAATGTATATATCAAAACATGCGCCGTGAAAAACTACATCATATATGTCGGAAAGAGAAAAAGTTAATTTTGAAAATTTGAGTTAGTGAGAAAAAACAGAACAAAAAAGGGCCAAAAAACGGGGTAAAAGTTTGGCCACGCCCACAGGAAAGACCCTCTGGCGGAATTCGCCCAATTTGTGTCCTATTAATCTTGAAGACATTCCCTATCTGCCACTATTTTTTCCAGCTTCCCATCTTCTCCGAAACAAAAGATACAAACGCTCAAAGTCGCCAACCCAGCGCAACCTCGCGCCGAAATGTTGCAACTTTGGCCGCCGGCGCCACCCCCAAACCCAAAACCGAAAAATCCCAAACCATTACCAAAACGTAGCCCCAATATTCATTTACCTCCTAAAAAAAACCCCACTCGAAAATCTCAACCCCGCCGCCCACTACGCCGCTCCGCGCAAACCCAGTCAATAAACCACAAGCGTTTCTAAGTATACTCTCTAACTAGCGGAGCTATGGGGGGACCTGGTTTCAGTATCTTTGCCCATTCTCTCCCTTGGAGTGTCCGCTATGTCCTAGCATTGAATTTGTTTAGTTTTAACTCATATAAAAGCGCGCAAAAGGGTGTGATCGCGCGCGACTCCGAACCTGGGTCGGTAGAATATCTGCGTGCGATGAAAATGTACCAAAAAGCCACAAAATAATTCATATCTCGAATATGCCTGGATTAAATGAGAAGTATTACCCACCATTCGATAGCTAATTTTAGGCTCTATTCGAATAAAAATATGCCCCAAAAAGTGTCAGTGATAGCTAAGGTCGAAAAAGTGGCCTAAACATTCTCGGACCAAAAGTAGATCAAAAACGTCATTGTATGAAAACGTTTTGTATGAGACATTTGTTCGCCTTATCGAGAGCTACAGAATGATATATAACTTGTTGCCATAAGGCCAATCCCCGAGAAAAAACAGCCACGGAAAAGGCCTCCCAAAAATTCGACATTTCACGGCCCCCTCAGGACACCTTTTCCGAAACCCAGCCAAACGGGAGTAGGCTCATTTCAAAGCTCTCTAAAAATTAAACAATATTCTGAATGTCCCATCCCGCTCCGGTCCCAAATCTCCGAGTATTGATTTTTCAAAGGTTCGGCCCTAACAAAATGGGTCCGCCGGTTTTTGCCCTCGATCGATATGACCGAATGTCTTTTTTTCACAATGTATATATCAAAACATGCGCCGTGAAAAACTACATCATATATGTCGAAAGCAAAAAATGCGCCTTTTGAAAATTTGAGTTAGTGAGCAAAAACATAGTAAAAAAGGGCCAAAAAAGGGGGTCAAAATTTGGCCACGCCCCCTGGCCACCCCTGAGGCACTCTCAACAAACCAACCAGGAATCTTAATAATTAAGACATGGGCTATCGACTCATATTTTTTCCATTCACCAACTCCGCTCCGTTCAAATGCTGCAATAGCTCAAACCCGCCAACCCAGCGCAACCGCGCGCCAAAAAGTTGCAACTTTGACCGCTTGCGTCACCCCCAAACCCAAATCCCAAAAATCCCAAACCAATACCAAAACGTAGCCCCAATATTCATTTACCATCCTAAAAAAACCCCACTCGAAAATCTCAACCCCGCCGGCCACTACGCCGCTCCGCGCAAACCCAGTCAATAATGGACAAGCGTTTCTAAGTACATACTCTAATTTGTGAATTTACTTTGATATCTTGATATAATTAAAAGTAAATATTGTAGGATTTCCAGTAAATTTGGCATTGGAAAAGAGGGCCCACGGCCCTCGCAGACTCGCACCGCTTGACATAAAGCGAGCGCTGCTTCTGAAACGGAAGTTAGCCAAGAAAATGAAATATACTTTTTCAATTCGTCTGTATGTCGTAACTCTTTCTTTGCTTTAGGCGCCACTGTTAGACATTGGCTAAAACGTTCTACGTGTTCTTTGTTTTCATAGCTCATGAATGACAAAAGTTGTTACTGTACGATGCTTTTGAAATGAATGCAATCATACGAGGTGTCGACGGGAGAAGACGCGGGCTCCGTTGCAGTCATCTCGTAGATGTAGCGGTACCTTCGATAAGGGTCAACGTGATCGAACCTTTGTACTCACTTTTAGATAGACTATTCCAACCGACTTTCCATTGGGGGTCGGGATGCATCCAAGGGTGGCGGATTCGACGCGAGAGCCGGCCGCCAGCCACTCGCGCGCCGCTGGGCAGACCAGAAGCGCCGCCGCGCCCACCGACTCGCAGTTGCTGCACAAGGCAAAATGACATTATTTTTATACTTTTATATTTTTGTCATATATGCCATTATAATTTTTAGCGCGTTATTCTATAACTAGGTTGCGCTATAGAACAATCGCTAATTGTTAGGAGTTCGTTCCATGTTTTAATTCGAGAAAATATTTTCTTCCCATGTTTTAATTGTCGAATTTTTTTATTGATTCTTGATTGATGAACTAACACTACAGCTTGGCCCGAATTGCAGATAGTGGACATCGAGTCATTCTTCTTCTTCTTCGAATGCGACATCTCAATTAATGAAGCTGAGAGATTCCAGAAGGCCAGCCGATCGCGACCAAAAAGTTAACAATGAATGACAGGAATTGAATGGGTTTCTATTATTCCAAAATAGCCGATCTTCCGTTGTGTTGAAAGGCATGAACACAAATTGGGATGATTGTGTCAATTGGCGTCAGTGCGAGCGCAGTGAGGAACTGTCCTAGTTCAACTTCATCATCCCCAGGGTACCGTAACTTCTTGCTACGTGGTTCCTATGTAGCCTTCTATTGCTCTAAGTTCATGGGGCTTCGAGCTGAGTCGAATGCGCTATAGAAGGGGTCTGTACCCACGGGGGCCGAGATATAGACACCTCCTATGTATGTACTTCCTTTCAACAGATTAGATCCTCCTGGACTAGTCTTAGAGCCTAGAGACACTACATAAAAGTTGCTCAGTACCCTTGGCCATAACAGCACCGAAGAATGAACGTCAAGAACTTTTTAAATGAGCGAGGAATGTGATTTGAAATAAATGGTATTTAAATTCCCTGAAACAGCGGGATTAATGGTCTTCTTGAAGTAGCCTATTTTTTTACTAGATTGCACTAAAATCCAGATACTAAAATTATTTCGAACGTGAATGGTAATCGTGAAGTTTACATGTTCAAGTCTCCTTTGAGTCTCAAGAGTAACCGAGAGAACCAGGAAAAGCACCTTGCCCGGCTTGTTAGAAGGCAATGCCTGACCCAATCAGCTTATATGTGCGAAGAGTATGAACAAAGTCTGCTGTTCTTTAATTGGAAAAAGAAAACGAACGTATTTTTTAACGAATGAAGGAACACTTTGTTAATGGTGAGAAAAAGATTCGCGAAAGCAGCTGGGGAAAGAACAAGCGTCAAAATGCAATAAATTACTGTCCCGAATATTCCTATCTTCATAAGATGGAGAGAGCGAGGTAGCTTGGAATGGTGACACAGAGCTTCTCAACGACTATCAAGCGACACATCTGAATCGTTGGTGGGTTATGAGCTTCAACTATTCTAATACTGCGTAGTTTCTCAAAGAGAGGCTAGAGACCTGTCCATACGGGCAATCCAAATCCTGCTCACACGAGCGGAAAACGTGCGACGGACGACATCGAAAGTTCTAAAACAATAATCAAATCGATTCGAGTACATCAAATATTGATAGCCAGGGAGAGGAGAGAGGGTGGCGAAAGAAGAGAGAGGAGAGAGGGTAGAGGGGGGGGGGAGAAAGAGAGAGGGGGGGGGGAGAAAGAGAGAGGAAAGATGGTGGAGAGGGAGGAGAGAGAGAAGAGAGGGTGGAGGGGGAGGAGAGAGAGGAGAGAGGGTGGAGGGGGAGGAGAGAGAGGAGAGAAGGTGGAGGAGTAGGAGCGAGGGGAGAGAGGGTGGAGGGGGAGGAGAGAGAGAGTGGAGGGGAGGAGAGAGGGGAGAGAGGGTGAAGGGGATGAGAGAGAGGAGAGAAGGTGGAGGAGGAGGTGAGAGTGTTGGGGAGGAGAGAGAGCGTGGAGGGGGAGGAGAGAGAGAGAGTGGAGGGGAGGAGAGAGGGGAGAGAGGGTGAAGGGGATGAGAGAGAGGAGAGAAGGTGGAGGAGGAGGTGAGAGTGTTGGGGAGGAGAGAGAGCGTGGAGAGGGAGGAGAGAGAGAGTGGAGGGGAGGAGAGAGGGGAGAGAGGGTGAAGGGGATGAGAGAGAGGAGAGAAGGAGGAGGAACGTGCCATTGTTCCATCGACATCCACACACTTCTCTTGGCCAGAACACTCGTAGTCGTACTGGCATTGCCAGTTCTTCTCTGTGGTAGGGGTGCAGAGAAAGCGGCGCGAGCTATCTTCTCGGACACAACGCTGTTTCAAAGTTTTAAAGTTTATTCCACAATAAGGGACTGGGCCATTCACAACGCTTTAGACTTAAAAAAAAACTTTTTTTTTTATTATCTGGTTGTTTATTTATTTATCCACTTTATTTATTATAAAAAAATCTATTTGGAATTCGAAAGACCTGGCCACTGATGCAGTCCGCATGTACAATGCACTCTCTCTGCTGCTGCAGACGATCCCTGCGGCAGACACGGCGCGGACCAGAAGAAGGAGAAGACGAGAGAGGGGGGAATGGAGAGAGGGAAGGGGAGCGAGAGGGCGGAAGAGAGAGTTTGGCAGAAGAAGAAGAAGCGGGCGCTCTTCCCGTGCACGACTCTCCCACGCGGCACTGACATAGGTCGTTTCCACTTTTAGGAGCAATGTTTTTCTACCAGTTCTTTGGAAACCGTGTTTACTTGACCAAAGAAAATGTATAACTAACAGCCATGGAAAAAGGGGTTAAATAAGGTAGTCTAGGAAAAAAACATGCGTGATAGTCGGCGGTGCAGGGCATGGCCGGAAGATTGATCTCCTCGTCGTCGTATTCCAGCTTCTCTCCGGGCTCTTCATCCAAGGTTGATATCACTTTCGGCAAGCCTTCTAATCAAGTACATAGATAAGATATAAGTTGCTTATCTGGCGGGTTGGCTGACGATGCTTGTCGTGAGAGAAGTCGATGTTAGGCGGATTGGTGGCTGGCTGTGGAGAACTGAATGGAGAGGGAGTAGAAAAAATAGCGTCCTGGCCCGTCATCACATCACCAACTTCGATGGGAAACAGACTTCTCTAAAGATTGTTTCATCTTTACTTTTTCACTCAAATAACATTACCCCCGTCCCGCTATAGTTGGTTAATTACCATGCGGAGAGTTTGCTATTATTTGCCTTTGAAAAAGATTTTACAAAATGGATGCTTACTTTATTCATTGTAGATCGCTATTCCACCAAGAAGTCTGATTGAGTGGTGAAGACAATAGCGCTTAGACAGAACAGCAAAAATAGAATATGAAACAAGGATGTAAAACTTACCGAATATCAGTGAAAATTTAATCGAAATAATCGCTTACTGTATTTTTCGAAATAAATTTAAAAGGCAAAATATGTATATCCAAGGACTTAATTCCATTAGGCAGGTTGAATTAGGAGTGAAACTCAGAATGGATCAGGGAGGATACTCTCCGTCCACAGCCACCCACAAATGGCAAAAGGACATCCTTGCTGGATCCGCGTCGTTAGTCATGTTCAAGGCTTCTCTAGCCTCTCTTCCTTTTATCTCTCTCGCTTCTCTGGCCTATCTTCCTTTTATCTCTCTCGCTTCTCTCGCTTCTCTGGCCTCTCTTCCTTATCATCTCTCTCGTAACCCTTTGCATTCCTCTTCACTCCTCTCTGTGGATGCTTCTGTTCTTTTGTGTTGATTTTCTGGCTTTGCTCTGTGTTCGTATAGAAATATCATAGTTACTCGCTTCAAGGTCAGAGACATCCATCTGATGATCCTTTTCATGGCAGGGCAATAATAGAATGATGCACATAAATTTACACGGGTAAAGTTTTGTTTTCGCAGGTATTTGAGCAGAAATATATTGTGAAAATCGGCCGATATCACAGACAAGTAAACGCTATCCATGACGCATGAGAGCTGCTAAAGGCAAATGTTTGATCAGAGAAAGAGAAAAAGAGTGAAAGAGAGAGAGGGAGAGAAGAAGAGAGAGAGATTTAGACAGAGGGGAAATAGAGTGAGCAAGAGAGGCTGATGATGAGAAAGAGAGAGATAAAGAGTCAGTGAGAGAGATTGAAGAAGAGATGGAGAAGGAAGAAAACAGCTGTTCTCACATCGGCTGATTTCCCCTGCAATCGTCTGGCATCTTCTTTGCATTTCAACAAGCCATAGTAAGAAGAGAAAAGTCACAACGAATCTTCCTCCATTTGCGCAAACATCGCTGATTCATCATAAGTCATGCAATGAAAACAAGTATTTGTTGATATGTTTATGCCTAAAGAAATTATTATACATTCACGAGATTGATGATAATGTCATGGAGATTCTTTTAAAACAATCGACCGGGAAAATTTAGCGCTGCGATAAGGGAAAGGACAATAAATTGCTGTGCTAGTATTAATAATGGGGCATCGGCTCAGAATGAGCCGGTTTTCGTTTAGAGTCAGCACAAGGAACGAAAGAAGGACTACTGAAGCAGATGCAAATTTATAGAAGCAAGAAAAGCTTTTTATCTTTATTTTACATGAGGTTACAAGTCTTTTCGCGCATGCTTATGCACATTATGATATCTCTCTTATAATATGATATCTCTGTTAGACTGAAGCATGCCAATCCTATTGATTAGCAGTGTGGATTGGCATGGCATTCAAGAGGAGGAATGGCGCATCCCCCAGACACAGGCACCGATTCCGAGGCAGAGACAGACGAGGACTCCGAGGCCCACGAACACCAGCAGGATTCTGAACAGGCGAATCGTTCTTACGCACAATTACTTTGTTTTTTATGCACACCACCATTTTACACCATCTTACCCGCCGTACAACCGTCAGAACAGTGTGCGTTATTATTATTATTTCATTATTGAAGCTTGTTAAAACATATTCTTTTTTTTTGCCTCTGATCGCCCTATAGATTTGTCTAGTTTATTTCGATAGTTCAAATGGAGAAGTTTTTGAATAGCTGATGATCCCACGAGTTCCGAATAAATGAAGAAAAATAAACCGGGGGACTGACATAGCCCAAACTTCGAGACGCACGCAGCATTCACTCAGATTGTAATCGCAGCAAGTCCAATGGTAGAAGATGCTATCAAGTCCACACCTACAAGCAGTCGCCGGATAACCACCACTCATTTCTTCTGCAAACGTTTCGTCTAAGCGCGTGAGACGTTTATGTAATAATTGAGATTCAAACGAAATCAGCGGTGGCCAGGCATATGGAGAGGTAATCAGGGCATCGCCAAAATACAACCATCGATTAACCCCACGAATAGAAATTTCTTTTTTTGCGCACAGTAAGTGTTAGCTTTTCCCTTCAGTCAACTGCTATCAGCGCCTCCGTGCATTAGTAGCGAAGAAATGAAAGAAAGATAAGAGAAATGCATGATGAGCGCGGTCACTAACATTCCCATGCCGTATCCGCCATATGGATATCCTCCGCCATATCCATAGCCAGTGTTGAAGCCGAACATTCCACTGAGAATGCCTCCCCCTCCGCAGCCGTATTGTGCAGTCACGATCTCTGCCAGCAGCAGCACAAGGAGGACATGGAGGGGATGGAGAAGCTGAGAGAGAAGCATGGCCATCACGGCTCGGCTCAAGGCAATGCAGATGCCAGCAGAGGGAGCTGGCTCTCTCCTTCCCTGCCCGAAACAACTTGAATTGGGCGAGAAGCACTCTAAATCGCCCCGAGGCAATGTCCAATAGTGATGAGTGTCACTGGACGGTATATCGTGACACACTTGAGTGAACGGAGATATTAGAAGAGAGAAGAATGAGATGGAGAGAGGACAAGAAACTCATAGGAGAAACAGAGGGACAGAGAGAGAAAGAGAGAATGACAGAGAGAGAGAAAGAGAGAGAGAGAGAGAGAGAGAGAGAGAGAGAGATGTGGAGGTGTGTGACACTTATGTTTCCACTCTGTAGAAGACATGAATTTTACTGTAGTCACTAAAGAAAGAGAGCAATGTGGTAGGTACGGAAATAGAAGAAAGGGAGAGAGAGAGAGAGAGAGAGAGAGAGAGAGAGAGGAGAGAGAGGGAGAGAGAGAGGAGAGAGAGGGAGAGAGAGAGGAGAGAGAGGGATAGAGAGAGAGAGAAAGAGAGCGAGGGAGGGAGGAATGGAGGGAGGCAGAGAGGGAGAGGAGGGAGGCCGAACTAAAATGAGAGATGTGGGTCCTCGCTTACGAAAGATCAGAAGGTATGGTAACAAAGCCAAAAAATGTGGCAAAAGAAGCAGAGTCTTATAAGGAAGAGGTTGGGCAATGTGTGTGTATGAGCGAGAGAGAGAGAGAGAGAGAGAGAGAGAGAGAGAGCATGGGGGAGAGAGAGGAAATGTGGGAATAGGTTGTTATACCCATTGCCTAGCTTTTCTTCGCTCATATCGTCACATGCGACTGGGTGTATTGTTGGAATGTTTGCGACATGAGAGAGAGAGAAGAAGGCTGGATGAGCCAGAGACGACTGTCAATTGAAGTGGGGAGCCATAACAGTTGGAATGCTGTCTCCTTGTCTGGTGACAGAATCTCTTGCATTCCCTTGTTGACAGGAAGGAACGATCGAGCACATTGAAGTGGTGTTTTGGTTCTTTTCTTTGTCGAGAGCCTGAACATGCCAGAAGGAGTGAAATACGGCGTCATCAATCACATAAGCATCTTAGACCATTTTCAAGTACAAATAAAATTTTGATGCAATATAATGAATCCAGTAGAGGATTTCGTAAAGTGTCATTTTGCCTCAGCAAACGCGCCTTCGTTCTTTTTCAAACAGAGGTGATACTGTACGCCATAAGTTGCAACGTTCAAATGCTATGGCGGCATTCTTTGCTTTTCCAGTGTTGCGATTATATTAAGCGAGGTTGGCTTTGAAGTTGTTTGCGTTGAAGGGTGGAGGAGAAGTGGAAAGCAGCTTCGCTGTCTACTTCACAATGGATGTCGCTGACGGTGGCGGTGCGGACGTCATGATGGGCGGCAGAGAGGTTCGTTTATTTTTGGATTCGAAAGGTTTTTGCTGAACCGAAACTCTTCTATGATACATACCGCAGTTGTATTTGAGTTGACGATATTTGCTGGTTAACACCAACCGTTTTCCTTCTTTGAGTGGGCGAGTGGCGACAACGTGTACATGTACGCGGGGTCCGCTTACGGCAACTCGAACTCGCCCATCTCGGTCGTCCACTTTGATGTGGATGAAGAAATCATCTGGACTGGCAACGAATCTGTCCCTTTTCATTTCTTTATCATCTAGCATAATTTGTTTTTCGGATCGAATCGGTCACAAATCGTGCCTTAGCGTTTTGGGCCATGAGAAACACGAATATAGTTCTCATTTTGTATCATTTTGTGTTTTTGCAAAGTTACAGTACTTTTGTTTGACTTTGATTGCAGCTCTATTTCAGACAAAATCCTACACTAACAAGGGAATAGTCTAGGATTCCCCCGAGGTTATGAAATGAGTAATATACCTTCGAAACTTGTCGTCGAGTAGATAACGGAAATGATAATCAAAACTGGGGAGCAGAACCTTCTCTCTGGTCTATGTGGCCAGGGCATCCATGGCGGTCTTCAGATTGACGTAACGTCATTACTGTTAAACACTATATGCGTGTTAGCCACTTCTGAGTGTTGGATTTTAGCCGAAAAGGAGCTACAAACAGAGTCAAGCAAAAGTACTGTAACTTTGCATAATCACAAAATGTTACAAAATGAACACTATTCGTGTATCTCATTGGCTAGAACCCCCCCCCCCCTGTGCTCGATTTGGGATTGGTTGGATTGCGAAAACATATGGTACCCCCACTTACTTTAATCCGGGAAAATTGCAGGGGCGCGTTGTTTCCTTCTATGGCGCGCAGATGCAGCGGTACACTGCATTTGTCACCGGTCAAGCTCCGGTTCGAGCCATTGAGTCGTGCGAGGTACGAAAGCTATTTTATTGTATCCATATCGAATCATGAGTATGGAATAGTGAGTTTGGGAATTCAACTACAATTTGTTTTTTTTTGCTATCAAAATTGATGTTTAAATAGGCCTCAATTTGCCAGGGGCCCTCCCGAAATATAGGTATGGAAAAGTGAAGACCATCCTGAAAACTAAGAGAGAGGAGCCCGATTTAACATGTAAAAAAAACACTCAAGACTACCCGATTTTCCGCATATTGTAAGGCTAAAGAGGCTGTCCCATTCCGATTTTTGTAGGTGGACCCTTCCGAAAATGTCTTAAGCTAAAACGTATTTAGACACTGTACCCTACATATAATCTATTTTTTCAGGAATCAGTTTTAACCCTGGCACCAAAGGCACTCCGTGCCCACCACCGATATGGCTATCACCAGTTCCATTATCAGTCAGGATATCTGAGAGACTTTCTCATGTGTTATCCAAATGATGTTCTAGTTCCGAGAAGATGACAAATCTGACGGGTTTGCATCGCATGCCTGAAGCGCCCACGACAATCTTCCTGGGAGGAAGGCAGAAGGAGTTCATTCACATCGACATTGAACAGCAACGCGAACTCAGATGCGTTAGTAGTTCAACTTTGTAATTCGTTCATTCTGAAGGGAAATGCGATGATGCTGTGTATATTCCGATTTCGACTTTACCATCTTTCGTTCTTAGAATTCAGCTATCAGCTAATCTTACAAGTAGCAAAAAGTCTTTCCAGGTGGAAGTCAAGCAGAAAGATGCCACGATCATTCGATCCAACCAGAAATTTCTGCTGACCGCAGATACCGAAGGACAGGTAATTTGTCTTGAAGTTATAAAAGCTAGTGGCGATACACAGTTTACTTTTCTTTTTCTTACATATATGGTTAGTAGAAATAAGGGCAATATTGTGAGAAATGAAGGTTCCTTGTTGAGATCGCAGTTCGTGATGCGAGTAGCCTGGAGGCGATCCGTCTCATAGCTGCCCACGGCGGCCCCATCATGGACTTCGATGTTTGCGGCACGCAACTCGTCACTTGCGGCACGTCCTTCAGGTTATTTATTGCTAGTCTTTTTATTTAAATGTGGCCCTGCTTGCCTCTAATTTCGTCATCACTATTTATTACATGATTTGCAGAAAATGGAAACAAATAAAGGAATAGAAGCGTAGCCTTTTTTGATTGACTTTGAGGATGAAACAAATCTAAAATTCTATTCCTTTGAGGAACGCGACGTACCACGGCGACCCGTACATGAAGGTGTATGACCTGCGCACCTTCCGCACCCTCCCTCCCCTCCCTCTCGCCTTCTCTCCTTCCTTTGCTCGCTTTGTTCCCACCTACACCGACAGCCGAGTCATCATTTGCTCCCAGGTCAATTTCATTTTATCACTTTTTTAAGAATGAGCACTTCTCTCATGTAATCATGAAAAGGGTTTTTTCTGAGTACTCTAACCATAATCGAAAAGAAAGAAATGATGATGTAGAGTGAGAAGTTTTAGCTTGGCCAACTACAAATCGTTGATCTGAACTCTCGTTCTTCACTGTCGATGATGGCTGAGATGGCTGGTGAGATTGTCTGTGCATTCAACTTCTCGCCCAGCAAGCAGGCACTCGCATTCGGCGACTCTTCTGGTTTGCTAAATACTATTATTTAACAGAAAAGGGCTATTAGTAAATGCTCAAAAAATATGTAAATGAAACTAATATTACATAAACGATTTTTAATGATATTTCCTTGAAACTGAACTCTACCGTACGTTAGAAAAAATATCCTGAAATACATTAAAGGATGATGGTGAGCGGCTCATCGAATGATTCTTCACATTTAGGATGCACTCATCTCTACACGGACCGACGTGTGGAAGAGGTTCAGATGAGTGAGAACAACTACAAGACCGAGTTTGCTGATATTCCTGTGAGTTTTACAGGATAATTACAATTTAGTTAATTATATTAAGTGTCCTGTGTTTAGGTTGGTCCTCCGCATTCTTTCTCGATCGAAGACACAACGAATTGCTTATCGAGCATCCCGCTGCCTTTCTCCTCTGATGACGGTTTTCTCTCCGACTGGCCTGAAGAGCTCTGCGAATATGTCTACAGGTATCAGTTCTTTGGTTGAATTGTCTTGCTGGGACCTTTCGCAAGTTGCTGTCATCATCAGGGAACGCCGCCCCCTGCCAGAGTACGACTCCGTTCGAACTGTGCAATTCCTACAGTATGCTAGGAATGCTCGCGCGGGCACTCCTCTCGTCCGCTTCAACGTCCTCCCATACATTCTCAGTGAAAACGACTTGGCA
Organism: Allodiplogaster sudhausi; assembly: GCA_945643635.1. NCBI lineage: Eukaryota > Metazoa > Nematoda > Chromadorea > Rhabditida > Diplogasteridae > Allodiplogaster > Allodiplogaster sudhausi. The sequence continues at coordinate 163,624 of CALZFC010000115.1, forward strand.
CAGGAAGCTAAGGTTTCTTTTATCCAAGTCCTTATCACGCAATGTAATGCTGAAACTTCAGTAAGAATGCGCAGGATGTATTTTGCAGTCCCTTTTATTCATCCCTTACACTTTTTCGGGGTTTAAAGCTGGTTTTTTTATTAGCGTGTACAAGCTGGGAAAAAGGGTGGTCCGAGGGTCCCACAAAAATGGGTGGGCAAGACCTGCGGGATAAGCCAAAAATTTAATTTTTTTTCCGGAAAAATAGTGTGAGCAAGCCAAAAATATATAATTTAAATTTTCATGTCTTAAAAATTGCTTGTGTAGCCTAGTTCGGACCTGGCTTATTTTTCCCTCTGTACAAGTACAATTTATTCCAGAGAGAGGAAGCAATGCTTGCTACAGAAGCAGCTGCTGCGGCTGCTGCTGGTCAGTTTTCGCTTCCAAGATTGAGTTGTCCTTATCGCGAGAGACCGAGAAAGAGAAAGAGAGAGAGAGATGTGAGTGTTAATCTTGAGCATGTGCACCGCGTGGCCCAGTGGATTCCGTGGTAGTGCCTGGAGCAGCCCTCCAATGCCCTGTGGCAGTTGAAGAAGAGCCTGAGCAGCCCGTGCTTGTCCCTCGCTACTACAAGCCCGTCGTGCTCAACCACACTCGCCAGGCACACGGAGAGGACGTGCTCACCATGCAAAGGTTTCATCAGTACTTCCAGCTGGCAACAACAAAGTGCTCAAGTAGCTTTGAACAGCATTTAACTGTTGCTTAAATGTTTGCAGATACAACAAAACGCGCCGGGTGCCTCTGGAGCACTACCACTCGTCCACCTTTGCTAATTCTCTTGTTCAGCTTTTGTGGCAGGTGTCAAACCGTAAAAAAGAGATATTTTACTTGATGGATAGAGAAATCCGCTTGAGTTTTATTATTTTTGACTGACGGGTGCTAATATATTTTTTAACTTCGAATACCTATGACTTCTCTCTCTCTCTCTCCCCCGCTCTCTCTCGCTCTTTTTCTCTTTCACTCTTCTCTTCTAACCCCTGCCCCTGAGGCGGCTGCAATCCGTGTTCCGTTCCTGCTGCACATCTGCATGGAAGATGAGCACTGCGTGCTCTGCCAGCTCCACTTCCTCTTCCGAATGTTGTCTGACCGTCCGCCCAATCAGCCAGCATCTGTCAGATTTACAACTTATTTTCTCAACATTGTAGAATACACTGATATTTTTGTTGTGATTTTGTCTTTTGTATTATTCAATGACCTTCTTTTGAGAGCGGCAATCTGATGCGTGCTCTACGGGGGAATGGTTTCTCCGGATTGCTTTCCGTAGTTTCCACCGGCGAGAAAGTCCATCTTTTACTCGGACTCATCTTTGACTCTGCTCAGCAGGTACTTCTTTATAGCTTTCCCTCTCCCTTCTACCGTCTCTCCATGTCATTTCGAGCCATACCATATCTCATACATTTTTGAAAATACGAAATTACTGTGACTAGCAACAGTGTTTAAATAGGTCTAGATTTAGCCAGGGACCCTCCCGAAAAATTGGGGTTCAAAGATATGGGGCCCATCCGAGACTGGCGTGGCCATATCAAAGGCAGCGAGTAGGACTCCTTTCTAGCGCTAGTTCTCAGCGTAAAGGAATAATTTTGAAGACTGAATGGTTTCAATAGAACGAGAAAAGAAAGATCTATTTACTAACTATAGGGTTCTCCATAATTCGTTTTCACTAGCTCAAACGGATATGTGTCCAGCCCGTCAGTTCTAACCTCGCGGATGCTCGTGTGCATACATATCTGTCTCTCTCTCTCTCTCTCACTCCAGTGTTATCTCATGAGCAGGCTGAGTAGTTGAAATGAATGGAAATGACTGCGCCATGAAAAAAAGCCTGAAATACAATCACTTGCACTTTCTGTCATTCTCACTCTTTTAAGGAGAATCCAGAGGCAGGCATTATTTCAGCACTGACACCTGCACGTGGTGCAGGAATTTTTTTTTTTTTTTTCATTTTTTTTTTGCTTCTGGAGCCTTCCGAAATTTTGCCGATTTGGGCACCTGCACCTTCCTAAAAAGTTTGGCCCGCCAGTGGTCATTTAAAAACTGATTAGCAATTGCAAATGACGCTCTTGGAAGTAGAAGTATGTTCTTTATAAATTTGCCAAGGAAAAATAAACTATTGAATGTATTGAAAAGTATTGAAAAGTAATCAGAAGGCGAATGATGAGAATGTTTTATTTTGCAGAAGTTGGAGCCATCGGAGTGGCAGAGACTTCGAAGTGCAGTTGAGTGTGCTCTTACAGTCAATGTTCGTTGTGTCCGCTGCAGTTCCGTGCGCAGCGAGGATACCGTGCAATCTCTTCTGCTGCTTCAGTACCCATCGGGTAATAATCATTCTATTATTTCCCTTTAAATTAAGTAATACTTGACTGAGTTTGAAATTTTTGAATTATGTGTGTTGAAAAGATATCTTTGGCTATGTACATGTGAGAATAAAGAAGTAGTTACTTGAAGGAGGCCAGTCCGTGTCATTCTGCTCCCTGCTGGAGAAGACTCTGAATGGACGGCGGAGCTGCGAGGCCGAGTGCGGCGAGTGCAGGAGCTCCACTCGAAGCGAGCAGACTTTGAGGTCATTCTTCTTTTACTTTCGAGTGAGTTAGAATCAGTGGTATAGTGTACATTTAACTCAATTGTTTAGTACAGCGATGTCTTCTACTATTTCAAATGTTTTTTTTAATGATGACTGAAGCAATTTGAGAGTGCGATCTCTTCCTCCTCTCCTTGTCATCGATGCGAATCCGATTGGAACTAATTACATGCACTACTGGAAGAATCAGCTGACGGTTTCTTTTTTTTTAATGAAATTTTCCTTTTTAAATGCATGAGAAAAATTTTTTAAAATTGTTAATTGTTCGATCCTTGGTGAGTTAGTGACCCTCTTTCAGAAGATTGAACGGCGACCGCGTTTCGGTCGACCGCCTCGGCCGGATTCTGAGAAGAGCGAACGGCCGTGCAGATGGGGGGACGAGTGCCGGTTTGCATTCTTTACATTTAGGAAAATCTAATGTATCAATTGCTATGAAATTTGCAATGATTTTGTAAATTGAGCTATTTGATAGAATAAATGCATACGCTTTAGCAACCGACCGAGCTGCAAGTTCCACCACGGCAGTGCAGACTGGGCCTCTGAGTGTGCGGCGTGGCTGGAGGAGGTTTGCTTCTTTTTTTCATTCTCGATACCTGAACTGTTCTCATGAAACACGAATGATGTAGGGTGCGGGAGCGTGGCAGCACGTTCTTCCGCCTCGCTTCTTTGCTCGTCTCTCAAGTGGAATCACGGCCTTCCAGACGAATTCCCCGCCCAAGGATGCCAGTGACGAGTATGTCACGTACGAACTCATTGCCATGTGTGCTCAGGTTAATATATATATATATATATTTATTTATTTATTCTTATTAGCTCATTTAATCTGATAATATATGTTTTATTTATTGTTTTAATGATTATAGATATCGGAGGATACAAAGGTTCCATCGTGGAAGCACGTCATCTGCGAAGTGCTCGTCACTGAAACCGATTCTACTTTCGACCGGAACAAGCCATGGCTTATCATCAATGGAGTTGCTGTTACGAGGGTGTCTGAGGTTAGAGAAAGAGAGAGAGAAGCAGAGTAAGAGGAAGTTGTTTAGGATGAAGCACTTGCACTTGACCATCGCTGGAAGCTTCCTCTGGTTTTCCTTTATGCCAGGAAGGGCAGTGATGTTATGTCAGGTCTGATTAATTTTGTTGCCTTAGGTTTTATTTTCTTATTCCTGCCGTCATTATACAATTTCAATAATATCCACGTCATGTTTTTTTTTAAATCTTATTGTAATACTAGAAGTGGAGCGGCGTGCCACGATGCCCACGAACATCTTCGAGTGCGATTCGAATCTGACGGGGAAGGACGAAGTGGCGAGGGAGCGACGCGAGTTCGCTGTGCCAGGCATCGGAGACATCGTGGGCATTGATGCCGAGTTCATTTCCATGAGCAAGGTTGAGATAAGTGATGTGTTCTTAGCGAGTAAGAATGTCGCAGGATCACAGCCGGAAGAGCGTGGGTCGCGTGTCGGTAGTGGACGAGAGTGGCCAGCACGTCCTCATGGATGACTACATTGTCACTTGTCATGGTGACGTCATCCATGACTATCTCACCCAGTACAGGTACCTCATGGATATACATGGGTGAATCGTAAGGCAGCAAGTCTGACATGAATGATTACAGCGGAATAATGGAGGCTGATCTCTGCCGGGAGAGGTCCACGAAACATCTCACAACTCTCAAGAGCGCTTACATGAAGTTGCTCCATCTCATTGAGAGAGGCGTTATCTTTGTTGGTCAGTATCTTTTGTCTCTTCTGGCCTTTCTTAGTATTTTGTGGAAATCTGCTGCATTAATCATCTTGATTGTTCAGGACATGCTCTTTGCAACGATTTCTCCATGCTGAACATTTATGTTCCGAATGAGCAAATGAGGTTGTTAACGTGTGCTCCTTTAACTTATTGTCCACTATTTATGGTTAAATACGATGTTTTCTGCACGCATTGCAAAGTACTGCCTTCAGAGATACGGTGCAGCTCTTCCGCCTGCCGCAGCAGCGGCTCATTTCTCTGCAGTTTCTCGCCTGGCATTTGCTCGGTTCTCTCTTTCGTTTGACTATTTATACTGTTCCTTTTTTTTCTTCTACCGATTAATCAGTTCGTATTTGGAGACAAGAAAATACAAGAGAGCTCACATGACTCGGTCGAGGACGCACGCATCGCTCTGCTACTGTACAGGAAGTGGGAGGAGCTCAGTGCTTCAGGTTTTCCACTCCTTCTGTACTCTCTCTCTCTCTCTCTCTCATTTATCTTATCTCTTTACTCTTAAGGAAGTCTGGATTCGGTGATTCGTTCCCTGTACGAGAAGGGCAAGGCGACCAACTGGCGATTGGGCGACTATTCGGGAGGGGCGTCGGTCTCCTCGATGACGTCATCTGCCGGTAGTTTGGGAGGGGGACGAGGTTCTTCTGCTTCTCCATCCAAGGAGACCTCTCCAGGAGGCAGTGACAAGAGCTGAATGTCGCAAAGAGAAGAATAGTGAAATTAAATTGTTGGAACCCCCTTCCCTTCCCCCGGCCTGCTCATGTTTAGAATCATAGTTGAACCTCCCGGATTGCTCATGATCAGGGAGGAAATTTTCGGCATTTTCCCCAATAATATTATTTTTGAACGATGAGAAATAATTTTTTGGCTCTGTGCCTCCCCTCCCTGGCCTGGAGTCGTGCATCCGACCTTATTCAGCACTGATTGAAATTCTTCCATGTTGATATGGTTAATATTTTTTTTAAGTAATGGTCGATTCATTTTGGCGGTTGTGCTGTGTTATTATAGCTATAAGCATATGTCTCTTCATGGATCGTTTTATTTAAAGAGTACTTACTAACATCATTAGAAGAAGAAGTCTTCATGGATCGTTTTATTTGAAAAGTACTTACTAACATCGTTAGAAGAAGGCTGTGCCCTCCACCTCTGATTGCATTGTGATGTAATGTCAATCTACTATTGTATATTGGTAATTAGATCTCCCACTTGATTCTTGTGATATGCATGCGACAAATCAGTTTAAGAGAGCCCCTCTGTAAGGGTCAAGGAGCGTCTGCCCCGGGGAATTTTTGTTTTCTTTTACTTTGAAAACTTTATGAGGGACACATCTAGTGTTCATAAAGAAATATATTTTTTAAAAAAATTTTTTTTCTCTTATAAGTAAAAATGTTTAAAATATTTGGAAGGCCATATCTAACGTTATACTTAATATTTCTCGAAAATCTTTTCACTGTTCGATTCCTTATTTAAAAATACACAAAAAAGTCCCAGATGACTGTTTTCGAAAAATTAAAATTTTTATGACTTGTGCAATTTAATTTTTTGGAAAATGGTTTTTAGGTAATAACTTTTTTTTTTATTATGACTTTCCAAAAACTGAATCTTCCATAAGAAAGAGCAGGAAAAACTACATATAATATATCTCTACGAGGAAAAATCTCGGATACCCTTTTTGGGTATCTGCATTTGAATATGTGTTTCTAAGCAAATTCCCCACAAACCACAATTTCATTCAAACTTCTTCAATTTTAAAAAGAAATAGTCCATTCGATGTGATTTTTTATGCTCTTTAAAATGGTATATACTTTGTTCGCAAAAGAAATTAGTCTAAAGGCCTAAAATTGACTTTTTGTGTTTTAGGCCTATTTCTGGTGTTAAAATACTCATTCTTTGCACGATTAATGGACCTTGTAGGCTGACATATCATTTTTTTTTTCCGCATATAACATTTCATTCTTCGATCAAAAGTACCATGGATGATACACGAAAGTAGAAAATTAACATCGAATTCATGTTTCTCGTCTCAAAAAACCATATGGTACAATTTTCAGAACATAATTTCCATTGGTATCGTTTTTCGCGAACTGCTCAAATTAGTCGAAACCTGTCGTCGATATTTTTCCCAATATCAAGATTTCTGAAAGATGTACATATTTTGCTCTTTCATCTGTGGATATATTATGCAACAGTCTCTGCTCTTTCGAATGGTTATGACGTTTTTGGCAATCTCTCACACAAAAGACCTTTTAGTTGGCTTCTAATTAGTTTTCGTACATTTATTTCAGCACCTATGCTTGTAAAAATGTGATTTCCTGAATTTTGAAGTACTTTTGAGCATTATATCGTAAAAGAACTACAAAGAATTCTGGATTACCCATAATTCCGAGCTAGATGCTTCAAAAGAACAATTTTAAAATATTTTCTAAAAATATTCAGGAATATCTCCTTCAACAGTCAGTATTCAAATACATATTTACAAAAAGTGTATCCTCAGATTTTAATCTTAAAGCTGTATCCGACTCAGTTTTAGCTGCTCTTTCACGCAGTATAAATATTATATGGAAAATCAGCCTACAAGATCCATTAATCGTGCAAAGAATGAGTATTTTAACACCAGAAATAGGCCTAAAACACAAAAAGTCAATTTTAGGCCTTTAGACTAATTTCTTTTGCGAACAAAGTATATACCATTTTAAAGAGCTTAAAAAATCACATCGAATGGACTATTTCTTTTTAAAATTGAAGAAGTTTGAATGAAATTGTGGTTTGTGGCCAAAACCGAAATTTGCTTAGAAACACATATTCAAATGCAGATACCCAAAAAGGGTATCCGAGATTTTTCCTCGTAGAGATATATATGTAGTTTTTCCTGCTCTTTCTTATGGAAGATTCAGTTTTTGGAAAGTCATAATAATAATAAAAAGTTATTACCTAAAAATCATTTTTCAAAAAGTTAAATTGCACAAAAGTCATAAAAATGTTAATTTTTCGAAAACAGTCATCTGGGACTTTTTTGTGTATTTTTAAATAAGGAATCGAACATTGAAAAGATTTTCGAGAAATATTAAGTATAACGTTAGATATGGCCTTCCAAAGTTTTTTAACATTTTTACTTAACTAAGAGAAAAAATTTTTTTTCATACTTTTTGAAAAAATATATTTCTTTATGAACACTAGATGTGTCCCTCAAAAAGTTTTCAAAGTAAAAGAAAACAAAAATTCCCCGGGCAGGCGCCTATGTAAGCATCCTTGAGTCTTGCAGAGAGGCTCTCTTAATGTCAGTCGAGGTTCAGAGTGCAAATGTTATTCCGTGGCTGTTCCATGCGTTTCAATGAGTTTTATCGTTCGTTTGCCCTTATCATGTCGCGATAAAGTTGGCCCGAATCTCGAATTTCTTGTGATCTATGATGAATATGATGTTATGTGCTTCTGGGAATATCTTTACGGAAGCCAGAGTCAGTTCTCCTTCTTTTACCCTCTTTTTCAGGATTGATCCTTTTTATTCTGGGGTGACAAACAACTCGACAGCGATGGCAAAAGCGGCTTTAGAAGAGAAAGGTTGGTTCTTCATTACTTCACGCAGGGTACTTTCTAGGCAGGAAAGGGGTTATTTGTGCTCGGTCCGGCAAATTTGATTGGTCTGCAGCGATTCGAGTGATTGGAGAGTACATGATGGAGCAGAATCGACCGTACAGTGCAATCGATGTGTACAACAACATGCGACAGGAGTATGGCAAGACGGTTGGAAGGAGACAGAGAGGGAGAGGGTGGGAGAGAGAAAGAGAGAGAGAGGGTGGGAGAGAGAGAGAAAGAGAGGGTGAGAGAGAAGAGTAGAGCGAGTGAAACAGAAGGAGGGAAAATGGCATACAGGGGAGATAGAGTTTAATAAACTTCGAGAACAGCGGAGAGAGCGAGAAAGAGAGAGAGAGAGGGGGGGGAGGACACCCAGGTGAACAAAAAGAGATATGAAGGATTTCTGTTTTGTGGTTGAATCAAAAGTCCATTTGAGCTTGTGATAAAGGCGCTGGAGCAGGGAGTCTCGCAGGATCTTCTCAAAGAGAAGATCATTTCGAAACAGAAGATATTCTACGTCAATCAGGTAAGAAGTCATCATTTTTGATAAAGAATTTTTAACGATTGGAGAGCATTTCATGAAAGTGCAAAATTGAAGGACAAACTGCCGCAGTGCGATGAGGCGGCTCTGAAGGAGTTAGATAAAGAGATCGTGAGGAAGAGCGAGACTCTCTCCTCTCTCTCCGCCAAGTACAAGACTCTCAAAAGTGGTATCTCCTATAAATAGTTTACTGCTGCAAAGATGTTACGATCTTATAGAACTGGCAGCTCTTCGCTCTAGTGAGACTACCGCGCAGCTACGCATCTCGCTTCAGGAAGGAAAGAAAGTGGTTCGTCGTTTAGTGCAAATTATTCTGTGGTTTGTACTACTACATACATATTTGCCCATCATATTTTTCTTTCATGTTAAGTACTAATACACTGATGTAATGTTATTGGCAGATGGCGTTAAATTTAGCACTGAAAGACGTTTAAACATGTTAAAATGAATCCGAGTGAATATGCTGGTGATCTTCTAGTGCACAGAGATGCGTGCGAGGCTGAGGGTGCTGGAGTCTTCGCGTGACACGGCGGGAGAAGAGGAGGCCAGGAAGCTCCTCGCTGCTCAGGCGAGCATGGAGGTTAGCGGCTGGTCCGTTTTTTTTTTGTTATACTAAAAGTAATACTATTGTATGTCATTGCGTAGTTAAAGTAATTTTTAAGTGAGGACATGCGAATTGTTCGCGATGCTAGCTAGTAACCTTGGTTTTGTGTTATTGCAACCTAATTTAGGCAACGGCTCGCAAGAGAAAGCGCATGGCCTACGCCATGCTGGATGCCATCCGAGAAGGCTGCCCCATGCCGAAGAAACAGCTATTTGTCAGTGTTATTTCTGTTTCTCCTTTTATAGTTCTTTTGTTATTTTACTACTTATTTTATTCCTTGTTTCTATAGGATTCAATCGGATTGGAGCTTGAACAAGGAGAAACGGTTTGAGTGGCATTCCATCGGTCGTTAATTCTTGGCTGGTTATAAATAGATCATTATTCTATTTCTCCCCTTCCAGAAATATCATTCAGACAATACAGAATAGTTATCATTTCCCCCGCCTATATTAGTAGATTTTGATGCACTTCAATTTATTTTTCATCTGTGAATTGATTGGCTTCCTTGTAAATGGGCACATATGCTAGTTCTGCTCTTACTTGGTCATAACAGCAAAAGGTTTTACTACATCTGTTAATGTATTCTACCATGTGATATCGTCTGCCGCATATCCCAGATCTCTTCACCAGATTCTTTTGCTTTAAAAGGTATCATTTATCACCGCAGTATTCTTTGTAATCTTTTAATGTTATTACTATAAAAATAAATCGGTTTATAATTTGACTTGGATATCCTTCCGACCTTCATAAGGAGGTACACTGTCTAATACGGTCCTCTACTTGAAAGACAAGAAGCTTCGAGGGATCCTCAGGTTCTTTCCATCGCAGAGAGATGTTCAGTAGCACAGAACCTCAACAACTTTCTGTAGAAGATGAAGAAAAGCTGGCAAAGCAAGAAATAGCTTCGGAGTTTAAAAGGTTCAGATACTCTTTTCAGAACATTATATTTTTAATATGATTTCACGCCTTGTCTCTCACTCTCCCGCCCATTGTTAGCTCTAGTTCCTTATATCTCCATGTTTTTTTTCACTCTCTCCCTCTTCCTTTGCTCTCTCTCTCTCTCTCTCTCTCTCTCTCTCTCTCTCCCTCTATCTTTCCCTCTCTCTCTCCCCCCCTCTCTCTCCTGTCTCTCGGAAGACATAGGAGAGAGAGAGATCTCACTTTTCTCCGCCTCCTCATTCTTCAGATTGAAGCTTGAACGAGAGGCACGAGCCAACTGGGACCGCTTTTACAAAAGAAACAAGGATAACTTCTTCAAGGTGTGTGTCACGAAAATGATGCAAGTATTTGACTGAGTGACATCTGCAATCAAAGTAAGTTGAAGAGAGAGAGAGAGACAGACAGACAGAGAGAGAGAGAGAGAGAGAGATGGAGGGAGGAAGGGCAAGATAGACTGAGAGAGAGAGAGGGAAAAAGAGAAGAGAGGAAAAATAGACAGAGAGAGGGAACGATAGACTGAGAGGGAGAAAGAAAGAGGGAAGAATAGACTGAGAGAGAGAGGGAGAAAGAGATAGGGAAGAATAGACTGAGAGAGTGGTAGGAAGAGAGAGGGAAGAATAGACTGAGAGAGTGGGAGGAAGAGAGAGGGAAGAATAGACTGAGAGAGTGGGAGGAAGAGAGAGGGAAGAATAGACTGAGAGAGTGGGAGGAAGAGAGAGGGAAGAATAGACTGAGAGAGTGGGAGGAAGAGAGACGGAAGAATAGACTGAGAGAGAGGGAGGAAGAGAGAGGGAAGAATAGACTGAGAGAGTGGGAGGAAGAGAGAGGGAAGAATAGACTGAGAGAGTGGGAGGAAGAGAGAGGGAAGAATAGACTGAGAGAGTGGGAGGAAGAGAGAGGGAAGAATAGACTGAGAGACTGGAAGGAAGAGAGAGGGAAGAATAGACTGAGAGAGTGGGAGGAAGAGAGAGGGAAGAATAGACTGAGAGAGTGGGAGGAAGAGAGAGGGAAGAATAGACTGAGAGAGAGAGGGAGAAAGAGATAGGGAAGAATAGACTGAGAGAGAGAGGGAGAAAGAGATAGGGAAGAATAGACTGAGAGAGAGAGGGAGAAAGAGATAGGGAAGAATAGACTGAGAGAGAGAGGGAGAAAGAGATAGGGAAGAATAGACTGAGAGAGAGAGGGAGAAAGAGATAGGGAAGAATAGACTGAGAGAGAGAGGGAGAAAGAGATAGGGAAGAATAGACTGAGAGAGAGAGGGAGAAAGAGATAGGGAAGAATAGACTGAGAGAGAGAGAGGGAGAAAGAGATAGGGAAGAATAGACTGAGAGAGAGAGGGAGAAAGAGATAGGGAAGAATAGACTGAGAGAGAGAGGGAGAAAGAGATAGGGAAGAATAGACTGAGAGAGAGAGGGAGAAAGAGATAGGGAAGAATAGACTGAGAGAGAGAGGGAGAAAGAGATAGGGAAGAATAGACTGAGAGAGAGAGGGAGAAAGAGATAGGGAAGAATAGACTGAGAGAGAGCGGGAGAAAGAGATAGGGAAGAATAGACTGAGAGAGAGAGGGAGAAAGAGATAGGGAAGAATAGACTGAGAGAGAGCGGGAGAAAGAGATAGGGAAGAATAGACTGAGAGAGAGAGGGAGAAAGAGATAGGGAAGAATAGACTGAGAGAGAGAGGGAGAAAGAGATAGGGAAGAATAGACTGAGAGAGAGAGGGAGAAAGAGATAGGGAAGAATAGACTGAGAGAGAGAGGGAGAAAGAGATAGGGAAGAATAGACTGAGAGAGAGAGGGAGAAAGAGATAGGGAAGAATAGACTGAGAGAGAGAGGGAGAAAGAGATATGGAAGAATAGACTGAGAGAGAGAGGGAGAAAGAGATAGGGAAGAATAGACTGAGAGAGAGAGGGAGAAAGAGATAGGGAAGAATAGACTGAGAGAGAGAGGGAGAAAGAGATAGGGAAGAATAGACTGAGAGAGAGAGGGAGAAAGAGATAGGGAAGAATAGACGGAGAGAGAGAGGGAGAAAGAGATAGGGAAGAATAGACTGAGAGAGAGAGAGGGAGAAAGAGATAGGGAAGAATAGACTGAGAGAGTGGGAGGAAGAGAGAGGGAAAGATAGACTGAGAGAAGGAGAAATGGAAGAGAGAGGGAAAGATAGACTGAGAGAGTGGGAGGAAGAGAGAGGGAAAGATAGACTGAGAGAAGGAGAAATTAGGGGAATTCATAGATATATAAATATAGATACAGAGAGAAAAGAGGAGCTTGACGAACACGATCGTATTTTAAGGATCGTTACTGGAGCTCCATGGACATTCAGGAGGCGTGCTCCCATCTTGATCTTTCGGTATGATTAATCGGTCTGTCTCAATGAGCTCTCACCCTCCCTCCCTATCTCTCTCTCTCTCTCTCTCTCTCTCTCTCTCTCTCTCTGTTTTTCTCTTTCGCCATCCCTGCCTCTCTCTCTCTCTCACTACCTCTCTCTCATTCTCTGACGAAGCCTATCTCCTCTTTATCTCTCGTTCTGCTAATATTTTAACTCAATGCCAGAGATAAATGGCTCAACTGGAATTTTTTTTCAGAAAAGTCTGACTTATCTCGAGGCAGGATGTGGTGTTGGCAACATGTTGTTTCCGCTGGCAGAGGCATTTCCTCACTGGAGATTTCAGGTTCGAAACATTAAAAATTAACTCACTTAATATTTAGTTAGTAATCATGAAGAATGGAAATAAATAGTGTGACTGGGTTGACTTGCAGGCCTTCGACTTTTCCGCAAACGCGGTGTCCTTGTTGAAAGAGCGTGGAAAAGATTCGGCCCTCGAAGTTGCAGCTTGCGAGTGTGACTTGACAGAAAATCACGATCAGCCACCCTTCGGGGATCTGGTAAGTTACTCCTTTTTTTTCTAATTCTACTTTCACTAATCAAGACTCAAAAATTGCTTGGCATACTCATTCATTTAACCTATTCTTGTATTTATTGTTTATGAATTTGTTGTCATAGGCTGACATAGCAACCCTGATCTACGTTGTCTCTGGCATTCATCCGGAGAAACACGCTCAAGTCGCTCGGAATATGCTGCAGATGATTAAGGTGCAGCGATCCTTTTGCATTCTATCGTCATCGTTAGACACTGTTCCTGTTCATTCTCTATTGACATCTTCTTTGCTCTGCCCAGCATGGCGGCGCTCTAATTGTACGAGACTACGCAGTGAACGACCACGCCATGGTCCGCTTCGGGAGGGCATCCAAGCTAGACGAGAGATTCTACGCAAGACAAGACGGAACCAGAGCTTTCTTCTTCACCATCGGTTCTTCTCTTTCCCCTTCTTCTTTCTTCTCTCTCATTATCTATTCATCCTCGTCCCCTGTTTCGCACGGATTCCTCCGTTTTGAGAAGAAGTCTGTTCCCCATTCGAGGCGGCTGGCTTCAGAAGAGAGCGTGCAGAATACCTCCACCGACGGACTGTTAACCACGGCAAGGGAGTCGATGTCCCGAGGGTCTTTGTCCAAGCTCTATTCGTTAGACCCATCGAGGAATAAAGAGTTTTTGGAAGAAACACCAGCCACATAACAGAGCAGATCAGTTTATCTGAATATAAATGGAATGACGGAGGTTGCATTTACTCATGAATTGTGAAAGGAAACACTTGAAGATGCAAAATTGGGTTCTGGAAAGGGAACAAGAATCAAGTGCGTGAGAGGACGCCACCGATTTGGAAGAGAAGGTTGTCGCCTCTCCGGCCAGAGAGGGGGCGGAGAGAGAGAGCCACGCAGCCAGGCCACTTTGCACCGATCTCAGGCAGCTGCAAAGCAAGGAGCACTCTCTCTCTCTCTCTCTCCTCTCTTTCTCTTCTCCTCTCTTTCTCTTCTTCTCTCTTTCTTTTCCTCTCTTTCTCTTTTCCATTCTCCTATTAACATCTCTGAGGTCGTCAAAGGCGAATGCAGAGCGAACCTCTTCTCGCTGCGAAGGGAAGGCACACTTCGCGTGGTGTCGTCGTCCCTCGCGCCCTCTTCACGCTCAGCATCCTTCAAAGGAATTATCATAGAAATAACATAAGATTTAAAAGACAAATTTGAGATGTTTACATTATCTTTTAAGAAGATTGTCAAGAAGCTGTCATCTGCAGATGCTTCCGGCATGAAAACGTTCACTTGCCATTGGGGCTATGCGAGAAAGGAGACTCTTGTCTGGATTCTCGCTAAGAGACTTCTCAGAGGGAGGCGCAGGAGGAGAAGTATCGAGACCGGTCGATGGATTCTTTGAGGAACATCATCCGAAGGATAGTGTGAAGGAGAGAGAGAGAGAGGGAGAGAGAGAGAGAGAGAGAGAGAGAGAGAGGAGAAAGAAGGAGAGAGAGAGAGAAAGAGAGAGAGAGAAGCAGAGAGAGAGAAGAGAGAGAAGGAGAGAGAAGAGAGAGAAGGAGAGAGAAGAGAGAGAAGGAGAGAGAGAGAAGAGAGAGAAGGAGAGAGAGAGAGAAGAGAGAGAAGGAGAGAGAAGAGAGAGAAGGAGAGAGAAGAGAAAGAAGAGAGAGAAGGAGAGAGAGAGAGAGAGAGAGAGAGAGAGAGAGAGAAAGAGAGAGGAGAGAGAGAGAGCGAGAAGAGTAGAGAAAAATAAAGAGAGAACGAGAGCGAGAAAGAAGAGAAGAGAAAAAGAAAAAGAGAACGAGAGCGAGAGAGAAAGAGAGGGAGAGAGAGAGAGCGAATAGAAGAGAAAAGGAAAGAGAGAACAAGAGAGAGAAAGAGAAAGAGGAGAGGGAGAGAGAGACAGAGAGAGAGAGAGAGAGAGAGAGAGAGAGAGAGAATACAAGAGAAAAGGAAAGAGAGAACAAGAGAGAGAGAAAGAGAAAGAGAGAGGGAGAGAGACACAGAGAGAGAGACACAGAGAGAGATACAGAGAGAGAGAGAGAGAGAGAGAGAGAGAGAGAGAGGTTACCAGCTGCTTGATGGCATACGTTCTAGCGGATGGCAGACGACGGTATAGGGCCCTCTGCTTTGGCAGCGGGGCAAGTCTATCCATCTAGAGAACAGGGATAAGCAACCAGCAAGGACACGGGCAGGGTAACACAATGAAAGAAGGCATCTTTTCTCTGTCGAGAAATTAGCTCTCCTCTTGTAATTAAAAGTGCAGATATTCGTGTCCATTACTAGATGGTGTGCTTAACAAAATATCTTCTACTTTTGAAAATATCTTTTAGATCACGGTATCCACACTGAAATGTGTTCCTTATTTCCTCGCGACCAAGTTGGGTTTTTCTCTCAGATTCTTTTACAAGCCTTGCTTAGTATTTGCTGATCGTAAGGCTTTGGCTTCGCTACGTCCTGATACTTCGCTTTTAAAACACAGTGCTCTTTGGCTGCTGGTTATTCACTTTTTAAGGAGTAAATCGAGTTGGACGGAATGGGATTCGATATTGTTCGTGACAAGGTTCTCTTGGGAATTATCGTTGGTGTGGATGAGGGTGTCTCAGTCGATGTCATCGTGGGGTCGTACCTGTGGACGGTCGAGGCTCGGCTCTTTCCTTGCAACATAAGAGTTGGCGCGTTCTGCAAGGTCTCCTTCAGTGTTCGTTTCTTTTCCAAACATAACGAAAAAATATACCGTATTTTCTCTATTAGTGCCCCTCCCTCTATTAGAACCCCCCCTCTAATAGTGCCCCCCTCTTGCAAGGGTATTGAAAAATAATGCCCCTCCTTCTAATAGAACCCCCCCCCCCCTCCAATAGTGCTCCCCCCTAATTGTCTAATACGTACCTGGAACCTATGCTTGAGTTGTGGGATGCTCTTCCCAATGAACTGATTGCAAATTCATTCAAAATCTGCAGTAAAACTGTAATTCCAATGATGATTCCATTGAAGTAGAGCTATAATTCTTAGTTTTTGTGAATAAAATGTTGTTATCAAACTTTTAGTCAATCACATTGAAAAATAGTACCCCTCCCTCTAATAGAACCCCCCTCCCCCTCTAATAGTGCCCCCCTCTCGCACGGGGATTGAAAAATAGTGCCCCCGGGGGCACTAATAGAGAAAATACGGTACTCTTTCCAGATTCAGCTAAAATGATAAATTGCATTTTGTACAAGGAGGAATATGGTAATGGCTGCTCTGTTGTAAACTTCTTTTCTTATTTACTATTTAAATAACAAGAGTTGTGGTTATCAATATATTGTTATGTAGCGTGTTGAATGCGTTCCTTTCGTCATCCTAATATTTTTGTTTAGCCATGGAAGCGAATGGATAGAAGAATTCGTGAGACTGCAATCAGCGGCAGCGTCGCCGAGGAGAACAACAAACAACAGGTACATCTCGGTTAATTACCTCCATTTCTTATCTTTATTTCTAATTTACATATGAGAGCTGTTACAGCTGATTTCTGAGGTATCTTTCTGTTTATCTGACGCAGGCACAATTTTTACCGTTATCTCTCAGTTCGCTTCAATATTCCGTCATGGAGATGAAAAGTGGAAGGACAGACGCTGTGGCTTTCTGGTTTACAGCCGTATCGACGGGAATGGTCAGCAAATGTAAAATTTGAAATTAGTCATTACTTATTGAACCTGATGTGCATGATAAATGCTGTTTTAAATTCCTTTTTATACTTGAGATCGAGTAGAAATTAATTGTGTTAGATCCCGAGACAGTGATCTTCTCATGTCACGGAGGTTTTGTTGCGACTGAGGAGCCACTCCTCAACGCTGCTCTTGGCTCCTTCTTCTCTGGAAGAGCGGACTTCGAGAAGGGAAAGGTTCGGTTGCAGCAGAATTTTTCTCCCTTTCTCACGCTTGCAAATTGTTCAATAGTCTTGTCGCGATTGGAGTAATTTGTAATAGCCATATCCCTGGTAGAAGGAGTGAGGGTGAAAGGTGGTTGAATAGACGCTTGGTGATCAAGAGAATGTGTATTTGTTCACCAATTTCTTCGTTAGGGACTTTTGATGCCTTCTTCATCTTGGTTTTGACACATTTTTGGGAAGTTGTTTCTTTTGCGGATGGATATTCCTTCCTCTTACTTGCCGGTATTGACTTCCTTGCAGTTGGTGAAGGTGCGAGGAGCGCCGTACGTCGACAAGTGGTTCAGCTACTACGCAGAGAGGGGAGAGGACGGCTCCAAGCATATGGTGGTGAGGTTTCTCTCTTTTCATAGTCTTGTTTACTCATACGGAGTGCTCTTCTATTGGCCAGATCTGTTTGCCAACTTCGCGAGACTTCAGAAGACGAGTTTGTTCTTCGTACCGACTTCTTCGGTGATGTTGAGTGCATGAAGAGAGAGGTTGGGGAGTCCTCAGTGTGGGGGAAGAAGGGAAGTGCAGCGCTAAAAAGGCAACAACAGGATATGAATCTTATCCCAATTTTGTTCTTCTCTGTTTGAAAAGTTCAAGCATTATGGAGCTATGCAGCTTAATTTTACTGATTAACTATTTTGTGTGAGAAGTGATCAGCAGGTTTTTCCAACTAGATCGATGCAAAGAATAGATAAATGTTGATGAGAATATTTTTTATTCATAATGGGAATTATTATTGGGCGCTATCCTAGTTGGGGGGGGGGGGCCAAAAAAATTTTTTTTTACCAATCGACTCCAAATCGTGCACAGGGGAGTTATAGGCCATGGGAAACACGATTATACTGTTTATTTTGCATTATTTTGTCGTTTTAAAGCGCGCGAGTGGACATTCTCCCTCCTCTCCCCTGCACATCCTTGTGTTATTTTGTCTCTACCCTCACTACCAGTCATGAATTCCCAAACACGCTTGCCGTTCGCTTCGTGATTTTGGCCTAAGCAGCTAAAAGCGACATGCAATTTCATGAATGAATAGCAGAGCGGGGCCTGCAATTTGATGAAAGGAAGAATCGCCCTTGCCCAATCTGCGGCAATAACAGAGGAATCACTCGGCAGCTAAATACAAATGGAGAGATTGTCAGGTAAAGTTAATGTAGTAGTTTTTATGAAATTAAAGCATTTCTTAGAGCCAAGTTCGAGTGTGGAAGGCAAAATAGACATTAAAATCGTGTTTCCCATGGCCTATAACCCCCCTGTGCACGATTTGGAGTCGATTGGTAAAAAAAAAAATTTTTGGTCCCCCCAACTAGGATAGCGCCTATTATGGTATCGAAAAATATGTAATACTCTCGAAAATAACCTTGTTCCAAGCTTCTGGCTGACCACTGCGCTTTCCTCGTATCCCCTCATTGCATATGGCTATGCCTCTCTTGCTGTCTTCTCCCCATCTCATACAAAGAGTGTATAGATAGATGACGCCCTCACGAAGGTCTTCCTTAGCCGCGAGGACGCGGCTGGACATGCTCTGGTTGTCTGGCTCCGTTATGAGCAGCCATTCAAGACATGGGGACTCGTCAAGGTTGACGAGACCGAACCGGTGAGATACGTGCCATTCTGAGTAAGAGCTCCAAGCACCTCATGCCCCGACCGACAATTAGCTTAAATTGCTGTTCAAATTTGTTTGAAAAATGATGAAGTTTCGTTTAGATCCGAGCGATAAATTGCAATACTGTGGCCGGCTGTGAATATGAGTTAGAGAGAGATCTCCTAGGCGGGCTCATCATGCCAACGGTAGCTGAAGATGGAGAAGATAGTGATGAGGTGGAAGAACATGCATAAAATCTATACGAAAATATTTATCTTCGACTAGTAAATGTCTTTTTCGAGATCTCATTATTTGTGCAGGTAAAAAAACCGATCCATTGCCTTGTATTTCATAGTAGTAAGATTGTTATTCTGATCAATTTTTTTAAATGTTTTATTGCCTTTTTTGATTTTTGTACATTTTTTAGTTGATTATTGATCTTGTAGAAATATAGAAGATTTCCTTTTAAATCCAACAAACGTAGACGTTTTAGCTTCATATTTTCAGCTGTTTCGATACTTATTGCAATAAAGTCGTTTCTCAGAATTCGTAGAAAAAAGTTCTCAATTTAACCCAGCAAAGCATCTGTCTAGCCATTTGGAAGCAGGATCACTGCGGAAATAACAGGGAGTTTTAGAATAGACTTCCTAACTTTTAGTGTACGTGTGTCGTGAACTAGAGTACTTAAGCACCTAGTTAGATTCTTAATGTTGCTACTGTATGATCGTGTTTGGACGCGCATGATTGAACCAACGCGCTCCAATTCTCGATTTTACATGTTCTAGAATTCGTTGGGGATGTTTTCCGCTTTGTGTCAATTTTGTTTGAATTTTCTTTTACAGTAAAAAGTGAAGATCGCTTGCCCCGAGTTGAGCTTTCCTTATCATGATTGATCGGTGTGAGAAGGAAGAGGAGAATGCCGCGAGTGCAGTCGGTGACACAGGTCAAATAGTACCGACGTCTACGTGAAATAGTCTTCCTCGCCTCAGGAGTCGCTCGTCAAGATCACTTCCCAGTCAAGGCTTCTGTTCTACTCGCCGAGTTGATCTGCGGCAGACACTACAAGGGTGTGCCGTATTTCGAAGTCTTGTCATCCAAGAAGCACGAGTATCGTCAAGTCAAGGATAGGTCAGCATGTGATCGGTTCATGCAACGAGTGTAGCAAGAAGCTGCCGCTTTTTTATTGCAGATCTTTTATGGCGCATTGTTTGTATGCAGGATGTGCTATATTATTGAATGTTGCTTGTTCAGAATCCTGCTTGAAGTGCAATGCGAGCTGCAGAAGGCTGTCGGTACTCGTCCAACCGCGTGCTCCATTCGCAAGCACTGGAACTACCATTTCAAACGGGTCGAGAAGAATGTACCAATCATGGAATTGTCAGCTTCGGAGAATGGATTCGTTCGCATCAAACAGATTCCAACAATTGATCGGCATTAATGTTGAGGCTTCGCTCGAAGCCAGATGAGGAGCGCAATGCTAAGTTCAAGCAACTTGACTGGCTCATCTACGAGAAAGCACTTTTGCAGCCGGGTATAAATACTTCGTCTCCTGGATTTCAGGTTCCATTTATCGACATACTTTTTGAGCTGTGTTTTAAACAATGATGCCATATCCCAACGTCATAAATAGTATTTCTGACGTATTAATCCAGTCTCAATTCAGATGCTTGCCGAACTGTCATCAACAGTTAGCATTTCTAACAAGGTGGTTATATTCAGCTTGTTTGATTATAGAGTGAAAATACTGCATACTTTTTTTTTATTACATCTAATACTTCTTCAGCGTCGTGCCAAATGCAACGACTCTGGACAATCTGGTTAGTATTTGAGATTTGATTTTCTTGGCTAAAAAATTTGTATTGTTATTTCAGACTACAGCAAGTCATCCTCGACTCCTTCTCTTGAGGAAACGCCAGCCAAGCGGAAGCCTTGTCAGTTATCGCTGTTATATTTTCAAGTCATTTTTAGATTTGGCAACTTGAAATTATTGAAATGAACCTGACTTTGTTTCAGCAGCCATTTCCAACGACGAAACTCGCTCAGTAACGTCGCAGAAAATACACGAAGACGAGAAAAAAGTGCTGCCGATAAAGTTTGTTAACTATTTGTCTGCTTGAAGGAATGGTAAAGATCCAGTAAGACATAAAAAAAAGTTGTTTTTGTGTTTGTATAGCAGCGTGACGCCAGTCTTATCTGTTTCTACTTTTCGAACGGGCTCTCTCTCTCCATCTCGCACTCAGAAGACGTCTCTCTCACTGCCGCCACCCCCCTTCCTCTCCACTTCGGTTTATGTCCCACAATGTGACGCCTACCCCATGTCTCCTCTCTGGCAAGAACCAGAACTCATCCAACCAGCTTCAGAGAACTCTAGGCATGAATTAATTTCAATGTAACATCGTATTTCACCATTACAGATTTCATAATTTTCTAATTTTGTAGCTGCAGTTTCTCGGGATACGAGGCAGATGGGGAGTATGGCTATCTCAAGCGCACCCGTGCAGAGATTCGGCAACAACTAGTCGAGGCTCGCTTTTTTTCTTTTTACAGCTGTGTATCTCTTTTAGATTATCAATTATTTAGAACGCTTCATTGGAAAAAAAACCTATTTTTTTACAGCCATCACGAGATACATCACTGGAAGTGTTCAGCGGTGATGGTGAAAGCGGCTTGGGCGCAGAAACCGTCGCCATTGTTGAGGGTGAGTTTCGAGCTGACAGGCCACACGATGAAAAGTGATAGCAATTTCCGGAAGATCTGGTTATCTTCTCCGTGGAAGCCGCGATAGTGTGATCAAAATTGCTTGATAATGAATGGACTATTGTTACCGACGCTCAACTAAATTATATCTCATCCTTAATTCAGTCTCAAATATGAGCACTTTCGTTTTGATTTGTTTCTGAAGGTGTCTTCTTGCAGATTCTGAGCGCGAGAGTCTCACTTCGTCTCTCCTGGCTGAACCCAACTCTCAACTAATGAAGAATGTGTGCCTCATTATGGATGGAATACGAGGGCTTATCAAGATGATTGATCAGCCTATCACGGTATTTAAAGGAATTAACTTACGAGGTTTATGAATAGAAGTTGTTTGGGAACGGTGGTTTGGCGTAAATCTACGGGAATTAAATTGTGAACTGTGATTAATATGAATTAATTACGTCTTCGAATTTGAAGGAGGATGAGCTGCATCTCCTTACGCAACGTTTCGCACTCGTTTCGCATGATCTCGAAGCCAAGATTGCGTACTGAAGAAGTCAATGTTTTGTTGTTTGTATCGATTTGTCTTCTTTGTGAGTAATATACGTTTTTTTTTGATAAGTTTCTGTGAATTTCTCAATGAAATCATTCCTCCTCGGTGTGCCGTTTTGTCTCCCTGAGTTCAACAGCCTAGTATTTCTGACTGCTTTGTGACCTATCGTTCTGTAAATTCCTCAAGTTTTCCACTGTTCTCTGAATATCTCTGCTCACTTGCATTGTAAGGATCCATTTTTTAAAGTTCTCAGCTCGTTAATACCCGAATAAAAGAAAATTAGATGCAATTGGTGGACTGAGGACATTGATGAAAGTGATAGCATTTCAAGAAGAGTTTACCTAGCAAAGTGTCTCGGCTGACACACGGGATGCGGCTCGCTCTTCCATTCTGCGCGTTGTGTACAATCTGACCGGATTAGGAAAACCCTTTTCGAAATTGTATTCGGAATAAACACTCGCATCCTTTGTGTTGTTAAGATGTCGAAGAGAGATCGACGGAAGCGAGGGAAGTGGGAAGCATTCAACTCGGACTTTGCCGCGGATGAGACTTCCCAGGCGAGTGTCGCTTCCGGGGGAAAGGAGGGAGGAGAAGAGGCAGCAGGTAGTGGAGATTCTTCATTAGCAGCAGTTAGATGGGTTGTTGATGTATTTAGTTCGGAATGTTTTTAGAATCACAACTGAGAAACCAATCAATTCCAGTCTAGATCGATCATCAATCGACTGAGAAAGTGGATTGTTCATTGCTCTGGATTAGAGCAAGAAAGGAAAGTCTTAAGAGAGTGTCGATTTCAGTGCCAAAGGCTGCTTCGGAGAACATTGAACATAAGGCTGCAGTGACTGGAAGAGTCGATGAATTCGGTGCCAAGGACTATCGTGATGAAATGCCATTGAAGGTGAGGCCGTGCAACAAAAAGACAGTCCCATGTTTGCTTATATATTATCTTCCATTGTTAATATGACAGTTTTTGAATGTTTCTTCCCTTGGAACTCTCATTCGTTGGATCAGACAATTGTGCGTTTAGTTATGTGTAGTGAAGTTGAATGAAGATCCCTCCTGTGCAGGATGACTACATGCACCGTCCCCTGTGGGTCGCCCCCGATGGCCATATCTTCTTGGAGTCCTTCTCTCCCGTCTACAAACACGCTCGCGACTTCCTCATTGCCATCGCTGAGGTTTATTAGTAATTTTTTTCAAATTGTATTTCTGAGTTTTTGTGTTGCATTCTTACAGGGAAGTAAAGGGTTGCCGTATCGTCTTCCAGAACAGGGCGGAGCAGGTGAAAAATGTAGTAAAAAAACAGGGTAGGGTAATTAAAAAAAATCTATGTCCCCCGTTTTTCTCTCATTTTCTGTATATAGTAGCCGAATTTGTGGAAAAAATGGCGTTAAAAATAGATTGGGGTAATTGAGGGGCCACCAAAACGGTCTGGTGCCGGAATCCGGCAATCCTTTTATTCCCTGCATTTTAAATGTACGACTGTACAGTTAGTTGCTTTCCTGACTTAGCCAGTCTGCCGTCCCGAGTTCATCCACGAGTACCAACTGACTGCCTACTCCCTCTACGCCGCAGTCTCCGTTGGCTTGCAGACCAATGACATCATCGAGTATCTCGAGCGGCTCTCCAAGTCGGCGCTTCCCAATGGAATCAAGCAGTTCGTCAAGGTATCTTTTTTGCTCTCCTCGCCATTCTTTGATAAGAAAATTGTAATAAGGTGCGTAATGCACATCGTTAATTGAACTGATTATTTAAAAGCTAATTCATTGTGTTACTGTTAATGTAAGAACTGTCTTTAGATGTGCACTCTCTCGTACGGAAAGGTGAAGCTGGTGCTGAAGCACAACCGATACTTTGTGGAGTCCCGCCACTCGGATGTCGTGCAAAGGCTTCTGAAGGATCCCGTCATACAGAAATGTATCGTAGATGAGAAGGCGGCAGAAGAACATCCGCAGCTGGTATTCTATTCTCATGGTTCTCTCTTCATTTTCGGTGCACAACGTCACGCTTTCAGAAGAACCACGAATAGAAAGCAGCTTATTTCAGATCTACAGTCTATGTTTACTAGAGAACATTAATGCAAGATGTCATTATTGTTATTGCTGTTTTCCTTACTCTGAATTTCAGATGACGAGTCTTCCTGAGAAGATAACGTTTCCCCAAGAGAAGAACAAACCAGACGAAGCGAAGAAGACTGGTGAGCCGACAAAGGTTACGAAACTTTCTTATTGTCTGCTAGCTTTGCTCGATGTGTGACTGAGATTGTTTAGATGATTCTTCTCTTATTCAGGACTCAGACGTCCCAGATGACATTGGAGAGTTGTATGAAAGACTGGAAGGGGACGAGGAGGAGGACGCAGACGCCATCAAAAGTCTGCAGTTGCTTTCATTCGAAATTCAACCGGTATGAGCGAATGACATGCATTACTTTATATACTGGAATACATTATTTTCAAAGAACAAACAAACATAACTTATTTTATTGGACTGAAGTCCCGGATTGCAGGCAACGATTGAAGTGGTGCAGAAGCGTTGCATCGAGTTGGAGTATCCACTTCTGGCAGAGTATGACTTTAGGTATGGCTGAGACGTTTACTCTTTGGCATTTAGTGTAAGCTAATGTACTCTTGCTACTGATCATTCTTAGGAATGACACTCTGAATCCGAACCTGGGCATTGATCTGAAGCCATCGACCACTCTTCGCCCGTATCAGGAGAAGAGTCTCCGGAAGATGTTCGGCAACAGCCGAGCACGGTCAGGAGCCATTCTTTCGTGACTAGTCCATGACTTCCTCCTCTGCAGCTCTGGAGTCATTGTCCTTCCTTGCGGCGCGGGCAAGACTCTTGTGGGAGTGACGGCAGCCACGACAGTGAACAAGCGTTGTCTCTGCCTCGCGACATCCAATGTCTCCGTGGAGCAGTGGAAGTCTCAGTTCAAGCTATGGAGCACGATTAAGGCAATTCACTGCCATCAATATTCTCCATTAGAACATCAGTCATTCTCTACTGTAAACCTCGACTCTGAGATTGATTTCAGGAGAGTCAGATTATTCGGTTCACGCGGGAAGCTCGCGATCAAGTGCCTCAAGGTATTTCTGGTTTTCGTTTCCGACTCTTGTCGATATCTAGGGACTCATTTATTCATTAATATTAGTTTTTCTTGTGGTGGCAGTTGCGATTTGATTGAAAAGAACTGCGGTTGGATTTGCAGGAGCTGAGGCGAAGAAGTCAGTTGTGTGCGTGTCCACGTACTCGATGGTTGCCTACTCTGGCAAGCGAACCCTCGCTGCGGAAGAGGCCATGAAGTTCATCGAGAGCCAGGAATGGGGACTGGTTCTCCTTGATGGTAACTACCGAGTGTTCAGACAGTCAAGCTATCATTCAACATATCATTTCATCTGTTTTGTAAATAATGATTACTGTAATTTGTCTTGACTCGATGAAGAGTGTGTTGAGAGGTGCACACGATCCCTGCGAAGATGTTCCGCAGAGTGCTGACCATTGTGCAGGCGCATTGCAAGCTCGGCCTCACTGCGACTCTCGTCCGAGAAGATGACAAGATTACAGATCTCAACTTTCTCATTGGTATCATTTCCACCAGGACTACGGTCTTCAAGTACCCTACCATCTTCGTTTCAGGACCAAAGATCTACGAAGCAAACTGGATGGAGCTTCAGAAGGCGGGTCACATCGCGAAGGTGCAGTGCGCCGAAGTCTGGTGTCCAATGTCAGCGGAGTTCTACTCCTATTATCTGAGGTAAGAGGAAGTATTGCTGATGATGAAAAGAAAGCAATAGGTCTCGTGCTTTTTGTTGACTAAAAGTTCTACTAATTGCAAGAAACAACTTTGTATCAGATGTGATGTCAAGTTCGCTCATTAAATTGTGCTGTACGTGTGTCCTAGATCACAAATAGCCCGCCGCCTGCTGCTCGCCGTGATGAATCCTCACAAGTTCAGAATTTGCCAATTCCTCATTAACTTCCATGAGAGGCGCAAAGATAAGGTATTCGTCCAAAGTAGAATATCTGGGACGAAGGAGCAGTCCTTTTCAGATCATCGTTTTCTCAGACAACGTCTTCGCTCTGAAGAAGTATGCGATTGAGATGAACAAGCCCTTCCTTTACGGAGAAACGTCGCAGAACGAGCGAATGAAGATTCTCCAGAACTTCCAATACAACCCAAAAGTCAACACAATCTTCGTATCAAAGGTTAGTTTCTAGGACGCATGCATGAGATGGAAAACACGAAGATGTTTCATTTCTTTTAGATGAAATTGATGCTTATTGCAATTCAATTATACTTCTACGTAACAGAAATGAAGTAATGAATAGGTCGCGGACACTTCCTTCGACCTTCCCGAGGCAAATGTTCTCATCCAGATCTCTGCTCATGGAGGATCAAGAAGACAGGAAGCTCAGCGACTCGGCCGAATTCTACGGTTATTACAAACAATAGAAAATGTGCTATGGAAATTATATTTGATGAAGTTGTTGTGTTCTTGAGAGCGAAGAAGCATTCAAGCGATGCATTCAACGCCTTCTTCTACTCCCTTGTCTCCCAGGATACGGTGGAAATGGGCTACTCACGTAAACGTCAAAGGTACGATTATCAGTTGTCAGGCAAAGGTAATAAATTCATATTTAAGAAACGATCAGAAATATGTTTGCTGTCTAGGTTCCTCGTAAATCAAGGCTACGCGTACAAGGTTGTCAACAAACTGCCCGGGATGGAGAAAGAGAATCTCAAACTTGGAACCAAAGTTTGCTTACCTCCCGTTGGATTGACTTTGTTGTCTATAATTGCTGTCTTCTAATACAGGATTCTCAACTGCACTTCTACTCTTCTAATACAGGATTCTCAACTGCAACTTCTACACCAAGTACTCGCAACTTCTGATGCGGACGCAGAGGAAGAAGATGTCAAGGAAGAACATGTCGATGGATCCGTCAAGGTTTTCTACACATATTTCTCCCTCTTGTCAGCTGTCAGCTGAACAATTTCTACGAACACTCCCTGACTGCTTTTCTGTCGGGAACAGAATATATAATTGGTCTTAAGAATACCCCGGTTTTAGGTATCTCGCCGAGAGTCGTCACTATCATCCATGGCAGGAGCATCTTCTATTTCTTACAGTAGCAAGAATAAGGTCTGGCAGCTTTTATTATTATAATTTTTTTTTTACTAGGAGATATCAGGAGGAAGAGAGTGAGTTCTTGGTTGATACCAATCATGATTTGCTTAATCGCCCTAAGCTCTCTTCGCTTGCAGTCAGCAGCGGCTGCTGCACTGGACAACCGCCATCCGCTATTCAAGCGGTTCCGGACCAAGTGATACATTACTGTTCAAGACATATTTATTAGTAATATACTTTAGTATTACGAGTTGTAATTACACGGTAAAAAGGTTTGCTTATCTTAATACCTCGATATGCTCGTACAAACTAAAAGTAAGGGATGATAAATTCGTTACTTCTCCTGGATACAATTGTTTTACAACGGTTAGGGAGAGCTTTATTAGAAATCCTTTTATATGTTGGGACATAGGAACATAACAGAAGCTGGTGTTCAGGGAGGTGACGGCTGTACGCATTTTTTTATGGATTATAATGCCAAGTCGGCGATGGCGTCCGTGGTCATAGGTTTTAGCACTATTGTAAAAATATGTATGCTATCGACATTAAGAAGAGAAAATAATTTCGATGAGCAAGAGGACGAGAGATTAGCTTCAAGCTTCTTTGCTAGAAGGCAGTCAGAGAGGGCGGCTTCACTAGATTACATGAAACCGGTTGAGCAGAGAAGGAAAGAACAGAGGAAATAGAAGGACGAGTCAGCAGTTCTGAGGCGTATTTGGCATAACAATGAAAGGAAACAAGTGCTAGCTACTAAATGACGTTCAAATGCGTATTAAATATATTTTTGTTTCATTAGTAACAGTCCCTCACAAGCAGCGCGAGAAGGAAGTATTTGAAGAATCAGTTCAGAGGAGCAGAAGCGGGCGGAGGGGGAGGGGGCGGAGGAGCGAGTTGCTGGAGCTGCTCGAACTGACTGCGCAGCATGCGCTGCTTCTCGGCCAGAGCAGCCTGCCGCTCCTCGAGCCGCGAGCGACGCGCTGCCGCTTCACTCGCGGCATCCGAAGCGGAAGGAGAGGAGGAAGGAGGCGGCAGAGGAGGCATCCCAACACGGGCACGGGCATCACGGACAGAGAAGCGGTACGGGGGACGGGGTGGTTGGCCAGTCAGAGGAGGAGTCGAGTTGACCTGGTTGTGGGAGGAGAGTAAGAGAGAGCGACGTGGATGATGAAGGGAAGTGAAAGAAAGAGAAAGAGAGCGAGAAAAGAGGAGAGAGAGAAAGAGAGAATCCAACCTCTCTTAGGACGCCGTCGAGACTGCTAACGGGCGACTCGTAGTTGAGTGGCGCGGGAGGAACCGGAGGCGGCGGCGGATCATTCGGCGGCGCCGGGCTCTCTCCGTTCCGAGATGGACGAGTGGAGAGGGAACCCGGAGAGGGGCCGGCAGTAGAGGAGGGAGGAGGAAGAGAGGGACATGGAGGGGGAGGAGCAGCCGAGAAATGGGTGGTGGATGAGGGCGGCGGGGTGGCGTGCATCGGAGAGGGAGGCTGCAGAGAGAGAGAGAGAGAGAGAGAGAGAGAGAGAGAGAGAGAGAGAAAGGGAGAGAGAGCAAGAGAGAGAGAGAGAGAAAGAGAGAGGAGAGAGAAAGAGAGAGGGAGAAGAGAGAGAGAAGAGAGAGAGAGAGAGAGAGAGAGAGAGAGAGAGAGAGAGAAAGGGAGAGAGAGAGCAAGAGAGAGAGAGAGAGAGAAGAGAGGAGAGAGAGAAAGAGGGAGAAATGAGAGAGAAAGAAAGAAAGAGAAGAATAAAAAAGAGAATAACCTTATTTGCCTGCCGCTGAATGGATGGATCCTGAACCATAGCCAGCTTCTTCATCGTGCCCATGATAATGGCGAGAGCCTTGCATCTGCAGCATTTACTTTAAAACTTTTTGTGATGCTATGGCATTTAACAATTTTATGCTATACACAGCGCACTTTGGATGGGCCGCCGAAAAGTTCGAAACTCGCAAGGCGTAATTTCAAAAGAACCGAAGCGAACTTGCAGACGGAAAGTGGACTGTGCCCATGGGCACTGCTTCTTTTCTCTCACTGCTTTAGATTTTTGTGATATTCGTACCTCTATTCCCCTCTTCATCCCTCTCTCCTTTCTTTCTCTTTCATTCATTTTGGTAGTGCGGGCACAGTGAAGTTCAGCACTGCGGGTCAAAACGCTTTTTATAAACCTGTTATAAAACTTTGGTAATAAAGAAAGATATGTTTTCTTCTTCGCGTAGCGGACCTGCGAAGACTCTGGTCGACGGCCGTGATGGCCTGCGAGCTCTCCCGGCGATTCCTTTCTATCTCTGCTAGCAACTCGTCCTCAGTCGCTCCGTGCACTGCCGGGAACGAAGCTAGAAAGAAGGGCCATCACACTTCTTTAACCTTAGAATTCTCATTGTTAGTAGAAAAAGCTTTTTTTGTGTTTTCACACGTCGCTATTTCATTTCTGGGACTCTCTCACTCTCTTTCTCTCTCTCTCTCTCTCTCTCTCTCTCTCTCTTCATCTTTCTATCGTTTCTCTCTTTCTCTCTCTCCATCTTTCTATCGTTTCTCTCTCTCTCTCTCTCTCTCTCTCTCTCTCTCTTCGTTTCTATCTCTCTCTCTCTCTCTCTCTCTCTCTCTCATCTTGCTATCGTTTCTCTCTCTCTCTCTCTCTCATCTTTTTATCGTTCTCTCTCTCTCTTTCTATCGTTTCTCTCTTTCTCTCTCTCTATCTTTCTATCGTTTCTCTCTCTCTCTCTCTCTCTCTCTTCATCTTTCTATCGTTTCTCTCTCTCTCTCTCTGTTCATCTTTCTATCGTTTCTCTCTTTCTCTCTCTCCATCTTTCTATCGTTTTTCTCTCTCTCTCTCTCTCTTCATCTTTCTATCGTTTCTCTCTTTCTCTCTCTCCATCTTTCTATCGTTTCTCTCTCTCTCTCTCTCTCTCTCTCTCTCTCTCTCGCTCTTCATCTTTCTATCGTTTCTCTCTTTCTCTCTCTCCATCTTTCTATCGTTTCTCTCTCTCTCTCTCTCTCTCTCTCTCTCTCGCTCTTCATCTTTCTATCGTTTCTCTCTTTCTCTCTCTCCATCTTTCTATCGTTTCTCTCTCTCTCTCTCTCTCTCTCTCTCTCTTCATCCTTCTATCGTTTTTCTCTCTCTTCATTTTTCTCTCTTTACTTCTTTCTCTTTTAATTTTCTCTCTTTCTCTCTATCTCCCTCATCTCTTTGACTGAATGACTTTTCAATGAGGCAGCAGTATGTCCAATGTCGCTGAGAATGGAAGTAAGCTTCTCGACTTCGCTCATTCTCAGCTTGCGATTTCTATTCTTGTCAAGAACCTCCGAGCGGAGCCCTTCCACGTTCTTTTCGAAAGACCTCAAAGGATACCATTGCAGATATGGGGAATAAGTAATGAGAGAAATTAAATGTGGAAGAGGAAGGGGAAACGAGAGAAATGGAGACGGACATGAAAAAGAGAGAAAGAAGAGTACAAAAATAAAGCAGAGCAACCGAGAAAGGCAGAGAGAGAGAGAGAGAGAGAGGCAGACAGAGTGAGTGTTACAGAGATCAAAACAGACGTGAGATCATCGAGAAGCGTGGCGAGCGCTCGTTCGTGTTCCTCTTTCCTTGAGTTGTCCGATCGAGTGGGCACGACGCTCTCGGCGCGGCTGCAACTTATCTTCTTCTTCTATTCCAGGACAATCAGTAATTCAATCAGATTATTCAAGGGGGGCATTCCTGCACAAACAACTACAAACATGGCGGTGCCATCTAAAAAAAGGTCGTTTCTGCGCTCTCGACCCGTTCTGCACATTTGCGCAAAAATGTACACGTATTTTTTGACCACTTTGGTAGATTCGTCAAGCATACGCAAAAAAGTACATGTACATTTTTGTGCAAATGTGCATAACGTGTCGAAAACGAAAAAAAACCACCGTTGTTTTAGTTGACACCGTCATGTATGTTCATATGTATGTAGATGTAAATAAAGAAACAAATAAAGAATCCGGAATGGCACCGACAAAGCAAGATACTGACCGTCCCAGATGCTGGGCGACAAGCCGCATGATGCTAGAACTGGTCTCTCGAATCAACTCTCTTGAGGCTTGCGCGTTTACCTGGCAGAAACATCAACTGCTAATCGACACAATTCTTTATCGATTTGTAAGTAAATGAAGTTCTGACAAAATGAATGGCATAGTTCTTTTCTGCCAATGAAACCTGGGCCATCCGCCGGAGCTGGCGCATTTCAGTGGCTGCGGAAGCCACGCGTTCCTTCAGGGAGAAGAGATGAGAGGCCGTCTGGATGGAGATGGAGGAGTCGGGCAGAGAGGGAGGCTCCTCCGAGGGAGCACGCTCTGGCAGGGCAAGCACCTGAGCAAGGTGATGATGCACTCTTCTCATCTACAGAGGGAGGCTTCTCTGGAGAAAACACATTTTCAAGATAATGGAAAGCACTCGAATATGGAAAAGTTACACATGGTGAAACTTCTGGCTCCTAATCCGTTTTGCTGTGTATTCCATAAATGGTGTTCGGAACCTGTCTCCGGAGAATCTCCATGTCCCGTCTTCCAGTCTCGTCGATGCCCTTCAATGCAGAGTGGACGAGAGTGGACAGACCGGCCAGCTGCCTCTCCATCGTGTCCATTCGGAATCTGCTAGCAGCCCCGGTCACAGGGGGCACATTCAGTTACTCTCTCTCTCTCTCTCTCTCTCTCTCTCTCTCTCTCTCTTCTCTCGTTCTTTCTCTCGCTCTCTCTCTCTCACTCTAATTCTTCATTCTCTCTTGCCCTCTTCTTCTTGTGCTCTCGTTATACTATTCGTTCTCTCTTTCTCTTCTTGTTCAATTAACTCTCTTCTATTTTTGTTCCTTTACGCCCCCTAATTGAAGCCAGCTTCTTTGCCTGCCCAGATGCCAGAGGGCGTAGCGCTTATATCTTTCACTCTCTCCCTCTCTTCTAACAATAAGGTTCTCCCTCTCGCATCTTTTCATTTTTAGTGTTTTAGTGTCTCTGACTCCCTTCTGTCCTCCTCCTCCTCCTCCTCTATCTCTTTCTCTCTCTCTCTCTCTCTCTCTCTCTCTCTCGCTCCCTCTGTCTATATCCCCCTCTCATACCGAGTGTCTCTATCAATGACTGGCGTTGCGGATCCACTCCTGGTGACACTCCTTGAGTCGTGGCTGCTCGCTGTGTCTGATGCGTACGGGTCCATGTAGGCGTCCAGCTGTGGCTTCGGCGGTCCTCCGCCGTATCCACCGAAGGAGTGCTGGAGGAGGAACATGAGATTATTGAGAGAATAAAAAGATTAAGATTTAAAAAAAGTTAAGAATATAGTATGAAAGAGGCCGATAATTACGCGTGGCGGTTCGGGCGCGAAGGCGGCCATTGCACTGGCGGGACGGGCGATGGACGAAGTGATCGAGGAGGAAAGATCGGCATCCGCCAGAAGATCAAGGCGGCAGGAAGCAGGCGGAGACAGAGGGCGGCCCTCCTTCAGACGAAGCACCGACTTGTCACTGATCTCGCTAGAATGGAGGACGAGTGAGAGAGACAGAGAAGGAGAGAGAGACAGAGAAAGAGAGAGAGAGAGAGAGAGAGAGAGAGAGGAGAAGGGCTGAGATATAAAGTAATCGAGAGTGAGAGGTAGAGGGCGAGTGACTGCATTGACAATCATTTATGGGAAGCTTCGAGTGCGAGGCTAAAAGCAGACTTGAAAAGAAGTAAGTGCAACTTATTCATCAAGAAGAAGAAGAAATGTGCTGAAAGACAAAGAAAGGTGAGCCTGCGACAAAAATCCAACGTTCTATCGCAAACTTTGGTGATAGGGGCTGCTGTAAGACGAAGAGGAGGATATTTCTCGTTCTTTCGCAAGAATGAGGAACAAGGGAAACTCTTGGAACTCCTTGAAACGTTGTGAAGAATGGAAGGGGCCCCATACATATCACTGGCAGATACCTATGCACATCTTGGTCCTTAGAGAAACAAAGTTGAACAATGAGAGGAAATTGCTGTTTTTAACAGTTTCCCGGCTAAAATGTAGATATCTCATCATTTTCATTTGCACTCCTTCGTGTGTCTGTTCAGAGCACTCGTGTGATAGTAGCAGAAATGCTCTATCCAAGGAATAGGTCTTCTCAACACTTTAATAGATTTACATAAATGTTCATTATGTTTGATGAAGATTTCATCATTGACAATTGTTTTAAAATGCGATATTCTGAAAGCATCTGACTGATAAAAAAAAGTTATGCTACCCGAAACAGAGTGTGAGCTTCAAGATGTGAAGAGATATGAGAAGGGCAGAGGGGAAGGTTTCATCTCAGCGAGAGAGAGAGAGAGAGAGAGAGAGAGAAGGGCAGAGGGGAAAGGGTGCCCCAGTGAGCGCTTAATCTCAATGAGTGAAAGAGAGAGAGACAGAGAGAGAGAGAGAGAGAGAGAGAGAGAGAGAATGACAGAGTTAGACAGGTGGCAAGTATTCAGGTCATTGCGATGAGGGAGGAAGTTGTCAGAGGGCTCTCAGGGCATCGAGAATGAGCTAGAGCTGATCGACGGATCAAGCATTGTCCAGCAGCCGATCGAAGAATAAGAGAGAAGTGAGAAAGATAAGATAGAGTGAGAGAGAGAGAGGTGGATAGAGAGTGAGAGAGGGCGAGAGAGATAGAGAAATGAGAGGGATAGAGAATAAGCGAGCTCGTTTGATTGAATGAAAAGTGAGAAGTACAGCAAAGGATATCTGAGGACTTCATGGCAGCTCGAACTAGCGGATTGTTCAAAAGAAACGGCTGATTGGCAGTGACTTGGGATTATCAATCATTGCCTGCCATTCAATAATCAGAATGCCAGTAGTTGAAAGAAGATTCTTGAGAACTGACTGTGTATTTGACAGAAACACTAATCTACTCACTACGTTATAGCGATATAGAAAGAACAATTTAAAGAATAATAGTAAAAAAAAATATGTCGAGACTGACGCCGGATCGTCGAGTTCGTAGAATATTTGTCCACGGGGCTCCTGGATGTAGATGCGGACGTGGGGCTGCTGGAGGTAGGAGAGGGGAAGGGAGAAGGCGCGGGCGAAGGCTGCTTGCACCTGCAGAAGACACAGTTCTTCTTATTCACTTCGATGCAATGCCAACCTGTCGGATGGTGTGCAGTTCGGCAGGCAGCATAGTCCTCTTCACCTAAAGTGAGTCATTAGCCCTTACTCTTTCTTATTATTTAACTTCGCCTTTCCTCAACTTTCTACGAGCAGTTACTCTTAAAATGTTATCGTACAATACAAAAAAGACGAAGGGAGAAAAGAAGGAAGAAGAGAGGACCTCGTCGTTCCTCTGCAAGAAGACGACGTTTACATGTGCAAGATGTCCAATGGAGGAACTGGATGAGTTGGACATCTCTTCCAAGCCCCCTCCAGGCACGCGCAGCATCTCAACCGGACGGAGAGGAGAGAACTCAAGGCCCGATTGCACGGGACTCCGCGGTGGTTGCAATCCCCTGAACATTGTGTTTAATATAACATTTACATATACATATGTACATATGTGGATAATTATGTATGTAAATCTGAAAGAAGCTTGTCAACTTCCTTATTGAATTTTTATCATATGGTAAATTTGTGTCATTATTACAAATGTCAATATTAAGATTATAATTAATAAGAATTAGGTTGGGAGTAACAAGAAAAGAAATGTGCTGAACAGTATTGATTAGCTGACCGGGGAGCGGAGAGAGAACGCCTCTGCCGCTGCAACGTGGACTCTTCATCGTCGTGGCGAGCAAGGGGAGCAATCTCAGATTAGTTTGCTTATCTTCACCTCTTTATCATGTCTTGCAAAATGTTCTTCCTTCCTTTTTGCCTACTTTTTCGCGCTTGCTTAATTATCCAGGCCTTATTTTCCTCTCTCTCTCTCTCTCTCTCTCTCTCTCTCTCTCTGTCTCTCTCTCTGTCACTCTCACTCTCTCTCTCACTCTCTCTCTCTCTCTGTTTCTCTTCTCTCTCTTCTCACCCCCCCCCCCCATCTCTTTCTATCTTCACCAACATGCTCGTCTTCCGTTTTTCCTAACCAAAGAGTGCGGGCGAACAAACTTATCGAATGATTGCTAAAGAGATAAAGGTACACTTCAGGATTCGGAGAAAAAAAATGTGCATTTCTTTCAAGACAATGAAAACGGAAATATAACAATGGTGGAAAAAAACATGAAATGTTACCTGAACTCGAACATCGTCCGTGAAGTGCCACTGCGGGGGACGTCGGTCGGGGACTCCATTCAGGCGGCCTGCAAGCCGAGACGATATCAATGCACTCCCAGGCATAGGGGACCATCAAAACATTCTTTACTTTACAACGTAAAAATATGTAAATCTGAAGTAAATGAATGCCACAGGAGAGCAGTCACAAGGGGTAGACATGCAAGCAGATAGAACGAGAGACAGAGAAAGAGAGAGAGAGAGAGAGAGAGAGAGACATGTCTCGCGGCAGAGAGTGTGTGAAAGAGAGCGAGAGAGATAAAAAGAGACAGAGATGGAGAAAGAGAAAGACACAGAGATAGAGTGTGTGCGTGAGAGAGAGAGAGAGAGAGATAGAGAGAATGGAAAGGAATTAGAACTGTTGCTCGATTCGAATGATAATAAGGCATAAGGAAGTAGAAATGACCAGGGAGAGTGCCATGCGCATTGGGCGACGCGGCAGTCGGCCCTCCTCCCCTGCCCTGCCATACATTGGCACCCTCGCCCGCCCCTCCTCCGAATCGGACGTGTCTGGCGGCCGGTTCCTCGGGCAGCACGACGTGCACGGCCCGCTGTTGCTCCGGAGACTTGGCCCTCGCCCCTCTTGCCGCCAGCAGTCTCTGCTTGCCCCAGGAAAGGAGGCCACCGCCTGGGGGCATCTTCACCAGGCCAGGAGTGGTGGTGCTGGCGGCGATGGTGCTAAGCTTCTCAGCCACTCTGCTTCGCTCTCTTCCCATCACATGCTCTCTCACAGGTCAGCTTCTGCCCCTCATGGCGTCAACTCTCTTCTTATCTCTGATTCTCTCTCTCTCTCTCTCTCTCTCTTCTCCGGAGCAGCCCCACTATCAGGGCTGTTACACACAGCCGCTTAGGCGGCAGGAGCACATCGCCTCAGCCCGCTTAGTCTTCCTTCTTTTGCAGGCCTCCGGGCAGTCGATCTTCTCACACTTTCTCCTGCACTTTCTTTTCTTCCTTCTCTCTCTTTCTCTCTCTCTCTCTCTCTCTCTATCTGTATCCTTCACTCTCTTTTCTCTGTTTATCTTCATATAATTTGCTCTCTTGTTGACCTCAACGCTACTATTATATTTCATATTTCAAACTAACAAGAAGTCTGCTCTCTTTGTGATCATTTCATTAATTAAAAAGATGTTGTCGTGTTCTTTTTTTAAATATAGAATATACAAGTATGGGAATTCATTGGGCACCGATGGCTTCAGTGTTATATTCTTCTTAAATTAAAATGCCAATTTATGCATCTTAATGAACTCGCTGAATGCAAGATAGTGAAATCTTGGCAGTCTCTCCCTTTCTATCATTCCTCTCATTCTGTTTCTCCGTCTCTCTCCGTTTCTATGTTTGTCTGGATGCTCTAAGTGTCCTTAACCTTTCCTTTTCTCACTCACTGAGCATCCAGGGTTTATCTGATGCTTTCCCACAGTCTCGTGGAAATCATCATTCAGCAACAATTCGATAGTGAAAAAGTGATTGATAAGAACACAGACGTCTAAGATATTTGCTTGTTCGGACTCTCAATTGCCCTCTCACAGGAGTGAAGCAGAAGTGAAGAAGCAGAGGGAAAAGATCAGTGAGCAGGTCGAATGGGAATCTCACTCAGAGAGAAAGAGTTACTAGCCAAGAGGAGGAGCCGGCCGGAGATGACTGGAGAACCACTGCTCAAGACGGCCCATTCTGGAGAAAGAGGACGAGAAGGAAGGCTCATCGGACGATCGCTGGCCGAGACTCACGCGCGGTCGGAGAACACTCTGAGAGGGAAGAGAGAGAGAGTTGGAGAGAGCAGAGAGAGAGAGAGTAGATAGAGAGGGAAAGAAAGAGAGAGAGAGGAAAGAGAGTAGGGAGAGAGAGGGAAAGAGAGAGAGAGAGAGAGAGAGAGTCAGGAAAGAGAGTTTGTATGGAAGATAAGAGTCAGAATAGAGTCTGACAAGAAGAGAAAACCAGAGAACGTGTTCAGATTCCTTGCGGAACAGGAAAATCAGAATTCGTGTATGGCTCTTGCCAGCGAACAGCGGTGTTAAGAGGCTCCGCGAGCACGAATCATTATTGTCGTGTTGAGAAGGCGAGAGTCAACCGCTCATCTCTCTCTCTCTCTCTCTCTCTCTCTCTCTCTCTCTATCTCCACTCTCTCTCCATTCTCTCTCACTCCTCTCTCTCTGCACTCTCTCCCTCTCTTTCTCTTACTCCCTCTCTCTCTCGTGCTGTCCTTCTTGCTCCCCTCTCTCTTTTAGTTGTCGCCCTCTTCATGTATTCTTTCTCTCTGTTTTCCTTTCCGCCTCTTTCTTGTTTTCCTCTTCTTCTAACTTCTCTCTCACTCTGTATCTCTCTTATATCATTCATTCTTTCCGTCTTATCCATGCTTTTCCTTCTCTACATGATCCTTCGAATGCCTGCCGTTGTGGTGGTCCTCTCTTGCAAAGACTGTTTGCGCAGTGTTAGTGTTAGGATGCAAGCACTTTGCTTTCTTCCCTGCTTCTCCCACTCTTCCTCCCTTCTCTCTCTCTCTCTCTCTCTCTCTCTCTCTCTCTCTTCCTCTCTCTCTCTCTCGCTTTCCCTCTCTCTATTTCTCTCTCCATCTTTGTTTCTGTCTCTCTCTCTCGCGTACTATATTTCTCCCTCTCCCTCTCTCTATCTCCCTCTCTCTCTCTCTCTTTCTCTCTCTCTCTCTGTCTCTCTTTCTCCCGCTCCACAACCTCAACTCATCTGAGAATGCGTGGTGAATATGTTGAACCTCCGGCTTTGCACCAGTCCAGCTCGCCCGCTATCACAAGCTTTCCCTTTCAGAGTAATTCTAATTCTCTCTCCCTGCGAGACATCTGAAGTCATCACTCTTCCCAGCAGCCATTAGCAACTTACCCCAGACTCTTCTGTTTCAGCGTTTCTCAAACAAAAGGAATGTCATGAGTGTTACAACCTGTTGATACAACAGTAGCTCTTTTTAATCTGCCTCTTCAAACTCTCTTCTCTACTCCCTTCCATTGAGAATCTTCACTTTTCTATGCATCCAACAATACTTTGGCAACTGAATCCTTCGCCTTTCTCCATCCAGCTCCAGTCGCCCAGAAGGGGAAATATGAATAGTCGGTGGGGTGAAGAATAAGGAAGATAAGAGAAAGAGAGAAAGGAATTGTGAGAAGAATGCCAGAAAGAGCATTAGAGAGAGAGACAGAGAGAGAGAGAGAGAGAGAGAGAGAGAGAGAGAGAGGAAGTTAATGGTGAGATTAAAGTGGGGATATAAAGGAGTAGAGGTAAAGAGGGATCGAGAGAGTAGTGTTTGCCGTCTCAGAAATCAGAAAAGCTGAGAAGATGCTGAAGACGGGCCAACTGAACAGCTTTTGCATACTATTTACCGGGGTGGGAAGGAGATATCGAGTAGCTCACAACAGGGCGGAATGACGAATGTAAAATTGACATAAGCAAGGAAGATAGAGAGGGAGAGAAAAAGATAGAGAGAGAGATAGAGAGAGAGAGAGAGAGAAAGAAGGTTATAGGGAAGAGGGTGAAGTTTGAAAGAGAGCATTGAAGGGAGCGTGACAGTTTAAGATACTTCAATCTAATGCTTCTGTTCCCGCAAGGTACAAAGCGCCGCAGCCCGTAGAGGAACAGAAGGGAGAGAAACGTGTATGTAAATGGACAGTTTACATGCACACCGTAATAATGGGAGGGAGAAAGGTTGATGGTGTTAAATACACAGGACGAGAAAAAAGGGTCAGGGATAGTTATAGTCATAGAAACAGAGAGATAGAGCGAGAGAGAGAGAGAGAAAGAGAGTGTGACACAGAGATAAAGAGAGAGAGAGAGAGTGAGAGAGAATTATTGATGGCGAGAAATAATAAAAAATTAAAGAAAGAGAAAAGAGAATATAGAGACCCATAATCGCCTGAAAATGCCTCTCCGCTTCCTCTTGGAGTAGAGAGCTGGCGGGTGTTCTTCGCCCCCTGGCTGCTCTCCCTCTCCTTCTGCCTCTTCCTCGATGCGGTCATGCCGTCTTCGCATCAAGCAGCCCGGGAGGGGTGCAGGGGGTACTCCCCTTAAAGGAGCACACATCGCAAGGGGTCAGGAGAGGTTAGAATGAAACCAATTCAAACTCGCGCAATCCAAGATCTTAAAAAAAATTGATTTTGAGAAAGTGAAATAGAGAGAGAGAGAGAGAGAAAGGAAGAGAGAGAGAGAGAGAGAGAGAGAGAGAGAAAGGAAGAGAGAGAGAGCTATCTATTTCAGAGACATCCGGAAGAACTGTTTCGGTGGATACCGTAATGATAAACTCTCACGAAAATGAACTGACCGATATGCATACTTCACTAGTTGAAATCAAAGTCGAATCTATAATCTGAAAACGAAAGATGGGAGAATGGAGTGAGATCCTTGATCCTCAGAAATTGTCTCTGCTGCTCAAATTCAATGTGAACGGCTGAATGGGATATAGCCTGGAAGGCGGATGAGGGTGAGTGAGAGAGAGAGAGAGAGAGACAAAGACAGAGAGACAAAGAGAGAGAGACAGGGAGAGAGTCAGTGAAGGAGAGAGATAAACGGATGTGATGGCTAAAGTCTGCGACTGCTTAATCCTCTGCCTGCCTCTGCCGATGCCCCTCGCACACACATCAGAAGTAAACAAATAATGACAAAGCTCCTGCCGCATCTTCTGATATGAAGCCATGAGGATGAATAGAGAGGTGCGCCTCCCTCTCCTCTCCCCCTCCTTCCCCTCAGGGATGAATAGAGAGGTGCGCCTCCCTCTCCTCTCCCCCTCCTTCCCCTCAGGGATGAATAGAGAGGTGCGCCTCCCTCTCCTCTCCCCCTCCTTCCCCTCAGGGATGAATAGAGAGGTGCGCCTCCCTCTCCTCTCCCCCTCCTTCCCCTCAGGGATGAATAGAGAGGTGCGCCTCCCTCTCCTCTCCCCCTCCTTCCCCTCAGGGATGAATAGAGAGGTGCGCCTCCCTCTCCTCTCCCCCTCCTTCCCCTCAGGGATGAATAGAGAGGTGCGCCTCCCTCTCCTCTCCCCCTCCTTCCCCTCAGGGATGAATAGAGAGGTGCGCCTCCCTCTCCTCTCCCCCTCCTTCCCCTCAGGGATGAATAGAGAGGTGCGCCTCCCTCTCCTCTCCCCCTCCTTCCCCTCAGGGATGAATAGAGAGGTGCGCCTCCCTCTCCTCTCCCCCTCCTTCCCCTCAGGGATGAATAGAGAGGTGCGCCTCCCTCTCCTCTCCCCCTCCTTCCCCTCAGGGATGAATAGAGAGGTGCGCCTCCCTCTCCTCTCCCCCTCCTTCCCCTCAGGGATGAATAGAGAGGTGCGCCTCCCTCTCCTCTCCCCCTCCTTCCCCTCAGGGATGAATAGAGAGGTGCGCCTCCCTCTCCTCTCCCCCTCCTTCCCCTCAGGGATGAATAGAGAGGTGCGCCTCCCTCTCCTCTCCCCCTCCTTCCCCTCAGGGATGAATAGAGAGGTGCGCCTCCCTCTCCTCTCCCCCTCCTTCCCCTCAGGGATGAATAGAGAGGTGCGCCTCCCTCTCCTCTCCCCCTCCTTCCCCTCAGGGATGAATAGAGAGGTGCGCCTCCCTCTCCTCTCCCCCTCCTTCCCCTCAGGGATGAATAGAGAGGTGCGCCTCCCTCTCCTCTCCCCCTCCTTCCCCTCAGGGATGAATAGAGAGGTGCGCCTCCCTCTCCTCTCCCCCTCCTTCCCCTCAGGGATGAATAGAGAGGTGCGCCTCCCTCTCCTCTCCCCCTCCTTCCCCTCAGGGATGAATAGAGAGGTGCGCCTCCCTCTCCTCTCCCCCTCCTTCCCCTCAGGGATGAATAGAGAGGTGCGCCTCCCTCTCCTCTCCCCCTCCTTCCCCTCAGGGATGAATAGAGAGGTGCGCCTCCCTCTCCTCTCCCCCTCCTTCCCCTCAGGGATGAATAGAGAGGTGCGCCTCCCTCTCCTCTCCCCCTCCTTCCCCTCAGGGATGAATAGAGAGGTGCGCCTCCCTCTCCTCTCCCCCTCCTTCCCCTCAGGGATGAATAGAGAGGTGCGCCTCCCTCTCCTCTCCCCCTCCTTCCCCTCAGGGATGAATAGAGAGGTGCGCCTCCCTCTCCTCTCCCCCTCCTTCCCCTCAGGGATGAATAGAGAGGTGCGCCTCCCTCTCCTCTCCCCCTCCTTCCCCTCAGGGATGAATAGAGAGGTGCGCCTCCCTCTCCTCTCCCCCTCCTTCCCCTCAGGGATGAATAGAGAGGTGCGCCTCCCTCTCCTCTCCCCCTCCTTCCCCTCAGGGATGAATAGAGAGGTGCGCCTCCCTCTCCTCTCCCCCTCCTTCCCCTCAGGGATGAATAGAGAGGTGCGCCTCCCTCTCCTCTCCCCCTCCTTCCCCTCAGGGATGAATAGAGAGGTGCGCCTCCCTCTCCTCTCCCCCTCCTTCCCCTCAGGGATGAATAGAGAGGTGCGCCTCCCTCTCCTCTCCCCCTCCTTCCCCTCAGGGATGAATAGAGAGGTGCGCCTCCCTCTCCTCTCCCCCTCCTTCCCCTCAGGGATGAATAGAGAGGTGCGCCTCCCTCTCCTCTCCCCCTCCTTCCCCTCAGGGATGAATAGAGAGGTGCGCCTCCCTCTCCTCTCCCCCTCCTTCCCCTCAGGGATGAATAGAGAGGTGCGCCTCCCTCTCCTCTCCCCCTCCTTCCCCTCAGGGATGAATAGAGAGGTGCGCCTCCCTCTCCTCTCCCCCTCCTTCCCCTCAGGGATGAATAGAGAGGTGCGCCTCCCTCTCCTCTCCCCCTCCTTCCCCTCAGGGATGAATAGAGAGGTGCGCCTCCCTCTCCTCTCCCCCTCCTTCCCCTCAGGGATGAATAGAGAGGTGCGCCTCCCTCTCCTCTCCCCCTCCTTCCCCTCAGGGATGAATAGAGAGGTGCGCCTCCCTCTCCTCTCCCCCTCCTTCCCCTCAGGGATGAATAGAGAGGTGCGCCTCCCTCTCCTCTCCCCCTCCTTCCCCTCAGGGATGAATAGAGAGGTGCGCCTCCCTCTCCTCTCCCCCTCCTTCCCCTCAGGGATGAATAGAGAGGTGCGCCTCCCTCTCCTCTCCCCCTCCTTCCCCTCCTTCACAGCTG
Source organism: Allodiplogaster sudhausi (assembly GCA_945643635.1). Taxonomy (NCBI): domain Eukaryota; kingdom Metazoa; phylum Nematoda; class Chromadorea; order Rhabditida; family Diplogasteridae; genus Allodiplogaster; species Allodiplogaster sudhausi. The sequence continues at coordinate 205,646 of CALZFC010000115.1, forward strand.
TCTTTTCACCCAAGCAATAAGTAGTTGTAATATGCTCACAAAACACGAGAAAAGGCTCTGCAATTGACAAAGGCTACAGCGGTCAATCGCATCTTCCCTCAATTGCTAACACATTTTCTGCTCCTATTGAACTGCTTACGGTATTCTTTTAATTACATATGTGTCATCGCTGAAATTTTTCCCCTTTTAATGATGTTGTCAGTTGTTCTTCGAATTTAGTTCTGTTTTCGATTGTTATTCTTTCGTTAACTAATAGTTATTAATTTGCTTTCTGGTTGACTTCTGTCCTCCATTGTCGAAGCAGACGAAATCATCTCAAAGCTTGGGGTGTTTTAAAGGCGGTTTTGAGCTTGTCGCAATGAAGAAGACGAAGACGAAGAGAAACGCTGGCTCTAAACCAAAGTCGAAGAAGCAGAATCCGTTCGATCTGAAGTTCACGCGGCCGAAGCATTCCGTTCCCGGCAAGAAGCACACGGCGGGCGCGCTCGGTCAGCCCGTCGCGGCTAAGAAGAAGGCCATCCAGCAGAGGCAGAAGACACTCGCACACGAGTTCAACACGCTCGGCAAAACTAACAAGGTCCCTGGTTATTGCGATTCCTTTAAATCTCGGTTTGTTAACTGGAACATGTGTTTAACCTTATTTCCATGGTGCAATTGTAGTTCTCGTCCATGAATAGTTTCAGAATGGTCGTTCTTTTCAGTTTGTGGACAAGCGAATTGGCGAGAAGGATGCGACTCTTAGCAAGGAGGAGAAGGCTTCTCGGCGTTTCGCTGAGGAGCGTGTGGAGATGAACAAGAAGGCCAGCAAGTTCAACCTAGTCGACAAGGACGAAGATAACGGTTGGACCAATTTTATGTGCTCGTATTCCCTGTTGTTGCTTGCTCGTCCACTTTATCTTTACAATAATTTTAATGGGTTGCTTCTCGTACTGCTAGTTTCTGAATTATCATCGGAACCTTTTTAAAGAATATTGGAACGACTACATATAGGTAACGTTAAATTTTTGTGACAGAAATCCTAACCCACGGTGGAAGAGCGCTGTCGGAAGTGCAGAAGTTTGACAAGTTGATAACATCGGATGACGAGGATGGAGACCTCGGGGCGGACCTCGTGGCCAGTGCTCACTTTGGGGGAGGAGAACTCGGCGGAGCCGACAAGCCGGACAGGCTAGATTCTCATTTATCTCCCTCTTTTCATAGTGCCTCACTAATTTTAGACTTCCATATCAGGAAAGTTAAAAGAATCTTTGAAGGAAGTAGAGAATCGGCATGTTTTCTATTTATACTGCGAGGAAGCTATGAAAGAACACAAGAGTATTTCTATGATAGTTCATTTCTAGGAAGGATCTGATCTCGGAGATGATCGCGCGGTCGAAGCAAACGAAGCTGGAGAAGCAGTCGGCGAGGAATGAACAGGAACACGCGACAGAGACACTGGACGAGAAGCTCAATAGGGTCATGCAGAGGGGCGCTCTCCATACACGGCAGCCAGGAGAGGGGCAGGGCAGGAAGGACAGAGACCACTACGACTCACTGGTCACTTTCCTTCATTCACTTTAAGGAGTCAACACGTTTCTGAAGAACAAAAGATGAAATTCTTCAGCTGATGGACTTGAAACTATCCAGCGACAAGAAAGGTCAAGCTGCAGAGAGAAAGAAGACGGAGAAAGAGGAGGCGGAAGCTGAGAAAGAGAGGCTGGAGAAGTTGGAGAAGGATCGACTTCTGCGAATTAATACAAAGGTTATTGATGTTCTTTTTATTCCCTTCGTAACTTACACCTTTATTTTGTTTTATAACCATTTTAAACAAAAACATGAAATGTTCAGTCGATTAAAACAGTTATGAAATATGCTTCTCCAGGCAAACTCGACTCACTTCTCCGTTGATGACGACACTCCGCGAGAGAAGAAAGACAGGAAGAATGGCCAGTTCGAGTTAATGTACGATGCAGAAGGAAAGGTTGTCAGCAGGCAAAAGGTACAGTTATCATACAATTTCGTTCTAGCTGTGATTGGTATTTCTATAGTTTAAAAGAGTAATATATACTCATTTTAATGCTAAACTACTCATACTACTTTTTTTGCGAAGAAAAGACGTGAAAATGGATAATTTTCTGAGATCGAGCGAGCGAGTATCAAGCGGGTTCGTATTGACGGGGTTTCGGATGAAGAAGAAGAAGAAGATTTGGATGAGGAAGAGATGGAGGATCCCGATGACGAGGACATCGTTGATGAAGAAGAAGGAGAAGAGGAAGAGACGGAACCACCGACCAAGAAGAGGATTTCTGCTACTTCCACGGGTATCCTTCTTCCTTTTTAAGTTAAACACTCATATACCTTTCATTACAGGAGTTGTTCAGATGCAAGGGGGTTGAATATATTTATTTCTCTAACTCAGGGAGGGGGACCCAGACAATTAGGGTGGGGATGGAGGTATTAGGCACGGAAACCAGGGTGGGTTTGCTGTTTCTGCCTAATTAATACTCAAAAACACGGTGGGGTAGGGCTTCGGGGAGGAGCAAAATTAGGGTGGGTCTGTCAAATCGACAGTATGTTTTTCCCTGCTCTAACTTTTCTCGAAAATGACTTTTTAAGAAGAGAAATCATCGTCGGCCTCGATTCCTTTCGCCTTGAAGATGCCCGTGACCTTCCAAGATCTACGCAGTTTGATCTGCAAATACGAAGAACACGCAGATGTTGTTCTTGAAAGGTCCGCTTGGTAGATTTAAGCTAGTTAAATATTTAATATCATTAATTGATATTCTGTGAACGGGTTTTCGACTACTTGTGCTGTTGTATAAAAGTACGTTCCCAGATTGATCGCCTGTTATCACCCTTCGCTGGCAGAGGGCAACAAACAGCATCTCCAGCATCTCTTCCTTCTTCTCCTTCGCTTCTACGAATGGACTGCCAAGAAACAACCAACTTCCGCAAGAATCTGTCTGCTCGGCCTCCTCACTAAGCCTTTTTCCACCTTGCTCAAGGTTTATTTGTTTTTTTTTTTTTTAAACTACTTTATTTATCCTTTTTTGTTATACTTTAGACTAGAAGTAAGTGTTGAGATGGTCCGCGAACACGGCGTCCGCTGCCTCCGCGCCCTGCTCCGCTCGCAGTACAAGCTGGCCTCTGGCACTCCGTCCCGCTGCCCTTCGTTCTCCGAGCCCGCCACTCTTCGCCTGGTCGCCCTGCTCTTTCCTGTCTCGGATGTCTGGCATCCCGTGGTCACTCCTGCCTTCCTCGTTGCCACCAGATCACTCGCGAGGTTTCAGTTCTCCTCGCACTTGTTTTGTTCCAATTTTAGTAGTTATTCTTTTGTTTTCCAATTTCTATAATTTTGAAAACGAGATAAGTGCTAGATGCCAACTTCGTACGCTGAGCACTGCAGCAGCGCAGCTTCTCACTCTTACTTCGCTTTCCTTTTTCATCGACAAGAGTGAAAGGTTACTTATTCTTTTTTTTAAACATGATTTCATTGATTTTCTCAGCAACAACTGAAGAACAAGGGAATTGATCCTTGTGCAGTTTTTAGATTTCACGAATGATTTGATCGGCACAGACTCATAGTTAATCACCTGGCTTCGTATAGAAGATGATTTCGACAAAATCACAGTAGTTCTTTTGAAGGTACATTCCCGAAGCCATCGCTTTTCTACAGGGATGCCTGCAACTCGCTGTTCAGGGGAATGAGGTTTGGTTTTTTTTTCTTATCATGAGCTAAATTAAAAGCGGTGGTTCTTGTGATGGATTGTTTTCGACTCTCTATCTGGTCTCAACATTCCGGAACTTGATGAAATGCAATGTCTTCCTGCTTCAGGACAATGCTATGCCGAGTACTGCTTTCCCCGTATCTCTTCCTTCTTCCCGGATGCTGAGGCCAAAGCAGGTATTTACTGTTTTCACTACTTCATCTTACATTATGGTTTCTCTTCACTTTTCTTATTATGCTTCGTATTTTCAAGAGATTAAAGTCTCTTGAAATGAGGCTTTTGCAGGCTGTCAAAGGGAAACTGACTCCACTGTCGCCAGCCGAAGTGTTTGGCAGCAACGGAAAGCCAGGGTCAATTCATTTCATCTATTTTCATGCAAAAAAAAATCTTGAGATAATGTTAAATCATTTGGTGAATGTGAATTTATTTACTTACATGGTTTTTAAGATAAATAAATTGGGTCAAGTCGAATACAGGGTTAAAAGGGTACAGTCTATTTTGCAGACCTGCTTAATTTATTTGTCGCCTCTGATCCATTCCCATATAGATTTGGATGTGCAAATTCTGTATTTAACTGGACTCACCTAACTTTTTGATCTCCAAACCCCTGCCCCACCCTGTTTTCCTAAGCAGTGGACCTTGGCATTTCTTCCCTGGTCGAATAGAAATGTCTAAAAGGTTTAGCAGCCTGGAAGCGACTGAATCGAACCGACTGCGCGTGCTGCGATGCGCGTTGCTGGCGCTGCGGAAGTTCATGCAACTCTACTCCTCTCACACTCACACTTATCACACGGTCTTCAGGTACGCTTCTTTCTTTTCAACAAGATCTTTCTTCTTCTTCATCCAAGCATCAAACCGATTCTTTTAATACAAGTTTATTTTGATGAAGTTATTAAGTATATTGTCTGGTTAGAATGGTAAAGATGAGAGTACAACAATGTAAGTGTCATGGTTGCAGCCCCCTGGCAGCCCTGCTGGCTGAGCTTCCCGTTCATCTGTACCCGGCCGAGATGGCTGCCGAGGTATCCAAGCTGCGCTCGGCCATCCTCTCCACCTGCCATGACCTCCGCTCTCTCACTCTCATCACGCGTCCCAAGACAGAGGCCAAGTATGGCTTTCTTTCTTTTCTCTTTCGCATCACTTTGTTTCACTTTATTATGACATTCCATATCACATTAACGTACACTGCTAAACTAGTGTTCTTTCCTGAATATAGGTTCTTCTTCCTTGACGTGTGTTCTAACAACCACTGAGTATCTTTCCTTGTGTTGTTCTAGACACGTTTTGCTAGATTTCTGCTACGTGAACAAACATCAGCAAAGTTCCTCCGGCAGAAATAGAAAGATAAGATTGCATTGTTGAGAATGCTGAAGATGCTGGAGCCGCGAATCGAGGACGACTTCGATCCGGACCATCCCCATGCGAGGAAGAAGGGAGCAGCTGCAGAGAAGAAGAAACTCAAACATCTCATCAAGAAGGAGCAGAGGGGGGCTGTCAAGGAACTACGCAAGGACACCGCTTTCATTGCCAAGTTAGAAGACGGAGATGAGGAGAGAGAGGGAGAGGAGAGAATTATGAAGAACAGTTTGGGATAAGTTAAAGAGACTGAGAGTAATGTCTGATCTAAAAAGCAGGTATCTCATGTTGACAGTTGCGAGTGAAAAGACACACTTGTTTGTCTAGTATTGGAGTGATAAGTTGAAATGATTAAGGAAGAAGCAGACGGCGGCAGTTCGCCTGGACAGAGAGCGCAAGGTCAAGACGAAGAGACTTCTCGCTTCTCTCCAAACTCAGGAATCGGAACACAACAAAATGCTTGGCAAGAAAAAGTATCAAAAACATTAAAGGACATTCTCCTCTCGTTATATCTTGGTTGCTGTTACGTTGTTTTTTGTTGGATAAAAAGTTCGTTGTCCACTCTTCTAACCGCAGTGAGTTGTTCATTTTTAAACCGATGCTGTACATAAATAAGTGTTATGTGTGAACTGGCTGTTTTGTTTGTACTTGCGCAGGCATCTAAGGAAAGAAGCAGAAAGAATGACTTAGGCTGACGAAATATATATGTTAAATTCCCGTACAGGATTAAGAAGGCTAACATGCAAAATGCATTGCCACGATTGAGAAACTGGGAAGAGAGGGCTGGAGTTTTGAAAGTCGTGGTAATTCCTACGGCATGCAGTCGCCTTGGGCGGCTGGCTTTCTTCTCTTCTTCTCTTTCGTCCCGGCAACTGCTTCGGAGGTATGAATATGCATCCAGTTAGGACAACAAATCCTCTCTTTCCTTTTTTTAGTATTCTGCAAACTCTTCTACTAATACATGGACGCCTTCTAACCGTTCACAACCAATCGAGGTTTCTTCGGGTTCTGAAGTACAAATTTGACGCTATTATCAATAGAAATAGTCTTTACATTTAGATTACGTTGAGATTTAACAGAGGGCTGACTCCAGACGATCCAGACAACGATCTCTTCCAAAGTAAGTAGAAGAAAAAGAATCCTCAAAAATCGCACGAATTTTGCATTGTATTTAGTTACCAAATTTGTCGAGGTATGCAAAAGATTGAATGTGTCGATGGAGCCGAATCTCTCCGGTCTTCCGGCTTACTCGCAACTCCTCCTCGTGGATCGATCCATGAAAGGGGACACTGTCCGTGCATTCTTCTTTGCTATTCTATTATTTCTTTAATACTATTTATTAATAGAAAATATTGATAAGTTAAGGAGAGAAAAGCTCGCGAACTCATCGCTTCGGTGGCCTGCCTCTTCAGATCGGCAGCCGGCAGTATAGAGGAAAGAATTTCCTTTGGAATCGTCGAGACTGACACGAGCGGGGTTCTTTCATCTTTACTCTTTCATTGTATTCGGTGCTCATAAGTCTTCTCCTACTTTTCAGAGATCGGCCACTATCCAACATCCTGTCCCCCTCATCGAAGTCATCGCCAAACTTGCTGCAGAGAAGGGTTTCAGTCTCTTTGTGGGAACGTAAGCAAAGAACGAAATGACTCAATGAATACACAACAGATCTAATCAATACTCCAGCTGCGAAATCGCGTGGACGTCGCGCTTCAAGCGGCCGTCCTTCTCCGTTGTCGCCTGCAGAGAGAATGGCGGCACTGGCAGAGGCAGTGGGCAGAAGTGGCCTGGCCAGGAAGGACTGCCGCTCCGCCTCCTGGCACCCGTTGATAACATCGACAAGTCCATTGGCCTGCCATGTCTGCCGTGCCTTCATGACAATGGCTGTCCATTTCCAGAGGATCTTATGACTGGTGCCGAGTTCGATCCGCCCTTCCACTTCAACAAGTATCTGGCAGAAGAGTTCGGTCTCCCTGCTCGTCTCTTCTTCCTTGACTATATCCAACTCTTACTTGACCTCAAGAAGTCTGGCTTGATCCTCCCGACTGGGCCTGTCGCATACATTAGCGACTTTTCCAATCGAACAGGCATCAATATTTTTTCGTCTTTCACTAAGTTAATAAAAAAAGCAATTTCAATAGATTTTTGGTTGCTAGAATTCGACACTTCGATCACGCGCTTATTGGGTTCGCTTGCTTCGAATCAGAGTTTCTGGACGAATTCTGATGTGGTCGAGCAGCTTGGAACTGCGAGAAAGAACGCCGAACTTTCTTCTTCTTCTCCTAAGGCCAAATCGGTAGCTACAATAACAACGATAAAGCTTCGAATACTTTCATCAAGTTCATTTTCGAAATGTAATTCCGATAAATTATCTGGCAGTTTGTATAATTATAATAATAGAACCACCAATGATATCGGCCTCTTCCTGCCAATCATGAGAATTGATTGAGGCACAAGCAGGTTCCGTCACTTCTTCTCGTTTTTCTTTTATCAAATTGCGGGCCCTTCATGCGAAGAACCACGCCCCCCTCAAGCGAGGTAATTCACCTCTCGTATTCTTATTTAACATAATCAAGAAGTGGGTTAACGAAATCACGGGAGATTGCAGAGTGGACGGGAAGAACGTCAGAAGAGACAACGTCTTCGGACTCAGTGTCGACTGCCGACTTCTCCAGCACGGAGTCTCCAATTCTGCTCGAGGAGTGGTGGGAGAAATCCCTCCCCTTCCATCCCAATCTCCTGCTTGCCAGGCTGGGCCCGCACTGGCTGTGGTATGTCGCTGTGCCTGGCGCTGTTCCTTCTCGTCGTCTGCTCCCTTCTCTTGTGCATCTTCTGCTGCCACGAAGCAGAGCGCAACCGAGTGGTCTGGCCAATGAGCTATTTACTCCGAGACTACTTGGTTTTTCCATCCTCCAGGAGAAGGTCGTGGACGTGTCAGGAATCGCCCTTCCTCCCCCTCCTCCGGCTCGCCGCGTTGGCTACAAGAATCTCGTCCTTGAGAATCCAAGCCGAGTAAGATTTTGTGCTATCTCTTTATGATGTTTTACGCTGGTTTTAAATGTTTATTTGTCCATGAAAAGAAAAAGAATATTTTCTTGAGCCGGCGCCCCTTGAGTCGGAGTTCCTCGACCATACGCAGGAGAGCGAGAAGGAGGCGCTGCTGAAGAAGGCACCGGAGCCAATGGAGAACCGCTTCGAAGTGCCCGACCTCTTCTCCCCCGTTGACATCGGAGCCACGGCAGAGACGGAGCAGGCTGTGGTTCGTTCTCCTCTCACAAACTCTCTTCCATCATGATTTGTCAGGACCGCGGCGAGTACATTCGCCTGACGCCATCCGACTTCCACGGAGCCACGGCAGAGACGGAGCAGGCTGTGGTTCGTTCTCCTCTCACAAACTCTCTTCCATCATGATTTGTCAGGACCGCGGCGAGTACATTCGCCTGACGCCATCCGACTTGTCCACCTTCAGTAAATCAGATGTCCGTCCCAAGAAGTCCAATGAGGTCGAAGAATTTTCTTAGCTGGTTTTCTTATCGCTCAAATATCTTTTGTGTGTGAAAGAACATATAATGAAAATGTTTCCTCAACATTAAGATGGGCACGAGATCCCTGGCGCCCATTGCTGTTCCCTCGCTCTCCGTAGCTTCCATGGTCAGCTTTCCGTCTGATCGTTCTTCTCACAAGTAGAGATGTCTTCTTCTCTCCAAGTCTGCTTCAGTCTCTCGCCACTCTCTCTTCCCCTTTCTCTTCTTCTCTAGCTCTCTACCATTCTTCATTTCATCGCACTCTACAATGATAAACCGCCCTCTGGCTCGTGCTCAATTCCTGCTTTAGAAGAACACGGCATTTCAACGAATTCAATACTTTAATATCATAATCATAGTATTGAGGGCCTTTCACATTCCGTATGCTATGAAGAAGAGAATAGCAAGAAGAGAATAGCAACAACGGGAGGAATACTAAGGGAAGTGGGGGGGGGGGGCAAGCTGCAGGTTTGAGTGCTCGCCCAAAAAAGTTGATGCCCTACCGAATTCAGCAGATCGATATTTTTATTGGCGCTAATTTAAAATCTACCGGTGCATTGACCGATTTGCAATTTCGATCGCCCTTCACAGACAAAATTTATCTATCCGAATCTTCATGAAATAGTTACTAAAGTGATCTCTACAGATTATAACGAAACAAAAGGGTATTGTGCTAGAGATCTGAGGAGTGAGAATCGAAGAGAAATTGCGCAGGATCAAACATCAAGAAGGTTTCATCTGAGATCAGTGAAGGAGTGGAAAGGCAATAGCAAAGTTCCAATAATGCAGACTAGCAAAAGGAAGAAATGTGGCAGCAAAGGACGAAAGGAAAGAAACAAAAAGAATCCCTCTAGTTCAGGCAATTTTTGTATAAGAGTCGAAAGATCGGCTCAAATGTATCCTAAAGCACTTTCACTTCGTCAACAATAAATTAAGTTCTTTTCGAAAGCATATATATATGAACATTTGTGCTATCAAAGAAAGAAGAAGGAAGTGAAAGCAGAAACAGAGAAAGAGTACTCACATGCTGTGATAATAGGCGGGAGGCCGTGATAAGCAAGGGAGAGTCACTGAGAGACATGGAGATTGAGCAGAGTTGAGATACTTTCATGAAAGCGGAGAGGGAAGCAACGCAGTCGTCAGGGAGAGACCCTGCGGACGACTGGGGTGAGCAGAGGCCAGTTGTCAACCAAGGGACTGGGAAGAGCAGCGGCCAGCCAAGGCAACGCCACTCACAATCAGCCGTTTATTTCTTCTGAAATAAAAAAAAGTTTGTAAAAATCATAAAAATTACTTTTCATCATAATTATTATAATTGCACAGTATTAGTAATATTATTTACCTACATACATAAGTCAAATACCCTTCAGCGTACCTGTTACAAGTATGCGCTTCGTTTTAGATTCTCTCTCTCCCTCTCGCACTCTGTCTCTCTCTCTCGCTCTCTGCCTGTCTCTCTCTCGCTCTCTGCCTGTCTCTCTCTCGCTCTCTGTCTGCCTCTCACTCTCTCGCTCTCTGCCTGCCTCTCTCTCTCGCTCTCTGTCTGTCTGTCTGTCTCTCTCTCTCGCACCTTGCTCGGCTCGCCCTTCTTGACGGCAGCCGATGTTTTGCGTGCATTGGGAGTCTTGCCCACATCGGAGGTCTTCTTGGAGAGTTGCTTGGCGCCTCCTGCCGGCGGCGCGGCAACGCTGGCCTTCTTGGCCGCCGCACCCTTCGCAGCGCCGCCAGAGGCCGCCGACCCGGACGCCGAGACTTGACTCGCTTGCCGTGCCGGGGCAGCCTCAAGGAGACATCATTCCTCTTTCTATCTTTCACTCTATTTCCTCTACACTCAGCTTCGTGTGCTGTTCCAGTGCTCGTATCTCTTACTTTCCGATAGTGTACACTGAAAAGAAGATGATGGACCTTTCTGGCTGCGGCCAATGAATCGGCGCCCTGCGTGGGGTGCGCGGCGACTCCGGCCGTCTGGCTGAAGGCCACGCCCTTGCGAACTCCGCCAGCTCCTCCGATTTCGGAGCCGGGAGGGGGAGCGGGCGGAGCGAGAGAAGTCAACGGGGACGTTTGAAGGAAGTTCGAGGGCACCAGGCCACGCTGCCCGCCCAGCTCTCCCATGTAGAAGCCATCTTCATCCATCTCGCCGTAGATTGTGATCGCATCGCCCTGCCGGAAGGACAGCTCCACCTGCTAAGAGAGATCGTCAGAGATCATGGCAGGCAGAGAGAGAGAGAGAGAGAGAGAGAGAGAGAGAGAGGAGAGATAGACTGGACAGAGATGGAGAGTGAGAAAAGAGAGGTAGTAGAGAGACGAGAGAGATGTAACTGACCTGCTCTGCGTCTACATTCGGACTGAGTTGCCTTGAGTCGTAGTCGAACTTGGCAACCATCACTCGCTTAGTCTGCGCGCCGTTTCGAATCCTACAATAGTGTATGTATATTTTTCAGCATATTATTAATACTAGCAGACGAAATAGAAGCGGCTCATCGAGAGAACCAAAGTGGATACTCACGGGTCTAATGGCTGCTGCCCTCCCATCTGCTGCTGCTGCGGTTGCTGTTGCATACTGTACCCGCTGGGAGTACCATAGGGCGTCTGTTGGGGCACGCTGCTGACCGAGAGATGAGACATCCCCTGCTGGAGGAGCTGCTGCTGGTGTTGGTGGTGTTGTTGAACGCCAGTCGATACCTGCAATGGAGGGAAAGAGAGAGAGAGAGAGTGGGTATTGGAATAAAAGAGAAGTTGAATGATAGAGATAGAAACGAAGATACAGACATTAGGGACGGAGAAAGAGAGAGAGAGAGAGAGAGAGAAAGAAAGAGAGAGAGAGAAAGAGAGAGAAAGAGAGAGAGAGAGAGAGAGATACGAATGGAAGAAGAAGTGAGAGTGGATGGTAAAAGAAGTGACCTGTCCATTGCCCGTGAATGGCTGCCCCCCTCCCCCTCCTGCAAAGTGCCCTCCTGGTTGGATGAGATGGTTGGAAGCGGCCATCTTGCTGCCGTGCCCGCCATGGCTCGTGGCGCTGCCGGAGGGGCCTAAGGAGACAAACTTTCTAGTCTTTTTCATATTTTACAATATATATACATATATATATATATATATATATATATTATTTTATTTATTTAAAAAAAGACAAGCTTATGTATGTACCTTGCTCGCCATATCGTGCAGGCCCACTGCTTGTAGAATAGTGCGTCTCTCGTTCTCTGTCTCTCTCCCGGTCGCGCTCCCTCTCATACCGTCCTCCTGTTCCCCCTCCATTACCGTACTCTTCTCGGTCGCGATAGGACTCGGGATGTCTCCGTTCTCGATGCTCTCCTCTGAGCTCGCCCCTGTCTCTTTCTCTGTCGTACTCCCTCGGCCCCCCTCTCCCGTACTCCTCCTCATATTCACTACTCCTATAGGCGGGATCTCGACTGCCTCCATATCGATCCCTATCTCTGATGTCCCGATCGTCATATGTTCCTCCTCTTCCGTAGTCATAGTCAGATCCGCCTCCCCTTCCATTGACGGCTCTTCGATATCTCTCTCTGTCTCTCTCTCTGTACTCTCTTGGTTCTCTCCTATCCAGACTGGCGTAGTCGACTTCTCTCCGATGAAGATGGTATCCACTGCGTCGTTCGCCCGCTTGCTCATACGAGCGAGATTTCAGCGAGCCCCATCTAAAGCGATTGGAAAGTTGCATATTTACTCACAATACAATGCTCGCTTGGAAATTAATTGCTATTAAAGTTACTTTCTCGTCGAAAAATCCATGAAAAAGAGGTGACCTGGCCCTGCGGAGAGTGGGCGCCTCTTGCCCGGCCGCCACGGCGGCGCCAGGAAGGACAGAGGCTGGCGGCGGCCGCCGCGGCATCAAGTCGTCCTTGGCGATCTCGATGACCATGTTCGAAGGGACGAGCCCTGTCCGGCTGCCGATTTGGCCATGGAAGAAGCCGTCCGCGTCCACGTCACCGAACACCTGGAGGATACTAATTCAATTCACAACTCAATTTAAGTATCTTTTCTTTACCAAAATAAACATAAATAAAAGGCCAGAAAAGGCATGAATGAGCAAAGTTGGAGTGGCCAACCTTGATGAGTTGGTGCTTGCGGAAGGAGAGCTCCTCGTGTTCGGCATTCACATTCGGAGACATATGGTGGTCGTAGTCGAAGAGAGCCACGAACCTGCAGAGACAAAGGGATCAGAGAGATTGAGAGATACAAAGAGAAGGAGAGGGAGAGAGATACAGAGAGAAAGATAGAGCGAGAAACGAAGCGGGATACAGAGAGAAAGAGAAAGAGAGAGAGAGAGAGAGAGAGAGAGAGAGAGAGAGAGGAGAGGAGATACAAGGAGAGAGAGAGAGAGATAGAAGGAGAGAAAGAGAGAGATATAGAGAGAAAGAGAGAAATAGGAGAAATAAACACTAGAAAAATCTTTTCGAATGAAGTCCTTCTATTCAATTTGTGACTTCATCCTTTGACATTCATCGCGTATTCTTCGAAGAAAGGAATAAATCCTATTTGATCGAGAATAAATGGCCGCTTTGCAGAGTTGAAAAGATTTGTATTAAGGAAGATGAGATATTCTGATTCCACATGACTTTTACAAAGAATTTAATCCCTTTCACCACTAATTGACAGCGCCGACGGATTATACTAATCCGGAATGGCTCTTTCTCTCTTTTCCTTCTTATAGTTTCTTTCTCTTCTTCTCACCATCTGCAGTCGTCCTCGAGCAGAGCCGGTCTGAGATCTGGCTCGCTGCGAGTGCCGAATCCACTCTCGCTCTTGACCCTTGCGAGTCGTGGCGGAACCAGTCGGCCGGTGCTTGGTCGGAGGGAGGGGAGCATTCCTGCTGGGAGGGCGTCGGCCGAGCACGCCCTCCCTCCCCCTCTCGACCCGTATACTTCTGACTGTGCTCCCGCCCACTCTGCACATCGGTGTCTGTCGAGAGAGAATTACTGTACTTACAGTATTCAAGGAAGAATATGGTAGGTAATATTCTATGTGTCTTCCTATTAGAGTGCGCGATGAACACGAACTCACATGACTTCCCGCAGTTCTACTATTTTATGGGGAATTCTTCAAAATTGAGGAATATAGTGGAAGGCATGCGCCTTTTGCAGCAAAAAAACTTTTAGATCTAGGCGATTCTGAATGGAAAGCAGAATTGACCTGGCGCTGTACCTCAGCAGATAGTTGTTCTCCATTTCGTGTACACTCGGCCTTTCCTCTACGCCGCGCCCACCCGCGTCCGCCCGCAGCACATGCGGATGGAATGTGTAGTACTGCTGCGCCGCACCCGCGCCAGCCACCGCCCCCGGCAGAACCGACGCCCCCGCCGAAGCGGAGGCCCCCGTACCCGAACTCTTCCACTTAACAATTATGTCATTATACTTCGTCGAGATTTTCATCTGCAGATTAAACAAGATTTATGAACGTAGAGGGAGAGAGAGAGAGATAGCGAGCGAGAAACACAAACAGAGAAACAAAGATATGTAAATAAACGAACATGTGAAAGGGTTGAAGCTGTTGGATTCTGAGCAAGTCCGAGGTTGGGGACTGCGAAAGCATTCGCTGAAATGACAATCGAGAATGCTTTAGATTTTTGTCTCTCCAAAAACTATCTGTTTCAAGACTTTACAGTGAAGAGAATGAATAAAGTAATCCTGACGGTACTGCTGCGAGATGGCTCCGGCGGGATAGCCAGGGAGAAGAGCGGACGGAGGGAGAACGGGGGCAGAGAAGGGCGCCTGTGGCTGGGCGTGGAAGGAAGCGGCAGCTGGGCCAGACGAGGACATCAGAAGAGGGGACGGGCCGTGGGCGCGGAAGTGGCCTAACATGGCTTCCGTTGCTGTTTTGATGTTTGGACAGGAAGTGATGCAAGAGTATATTTTTATAAAACGCATACGCATGAGAAAGCAAACAACCGTATAAGAATGTCATACATACGTAAGCGCGTGTAATTATGCTAAAACTCTCTCAGTTCCAGTAATCGGCTCATTCTCATTTTAAAATCGAGCCGAGTCACGAACCAGGAGGTTTCACTGAGACGACCTGCAGCCAAAGCAAACCAAGACTCACCGGGAATGCCGTAGGCTGAGGAGTCGTTGGTCGAGTAGAAGCCAGCTGCTTGGTAGGCAGAGGGGAACGAAGACGCCATCTCTTTCACTAGCAACGGATCAGACAGAGGACCTGCAGAGAGAGAGAGAGAGAGAGAGAGAGAGAAGGAGGAGAGAAGAGAAGGAGAGAGGAGAGACGAGAGAAAGGGAGAGGGAGAGGAGATACAAGAGAAGGGAAGAGGCAGGGGAGAGACAAGAGAACGGAAGAGGGAGAGGAAAGACAAGAGCAGAGAGAGATGGAGAGATGCATGAAACATCTGAGCCATTGCAGGCTTTCCGTCACACGTTGCCAATAGAGATTGGTTCCAAGCAGTCAAAAATCGCTGAATACTTGAACAAGAAGAGAGGCCCCAGTTGTATGAATGTACATACTACATTGATACAGTCAGAAATGGTCTGCAGAACAAAATATTATATAAGGTTGAATGCAATTGTAATGCTAATAGAATAAAAGAATAACTCGCAGACCAGTGAGTGGATTCTGGAGATTTGTGAGAGTTTGGAGTGGTTGGTGGAGGGGCGCCGTGGACTGAGTTGAGAGTTGGCCAGCCAGCAAGGGAGACAGGGAAGAGGAACCTGCAGTAGGAAAAGAGAAGTGAAAGAGGATTACGACAACCCAACGAAGGAATCCAAACACATTCATGAATGAAAGCATCCGACTGATGAATGACGGAGAGAAAAATGGAGATTAGAAGTAGACTTGAAACAGAGTTAAAAGAAGTGAATGAAGAAGAAGAAATCGCAAAGTGAGAGAAACTTGTGAAATCAAGAATGAATGGAAAGAGGCGGCAGCTTACGTGGATTAAGCCCTCCTGAGGGGGCGGAATGGCCGAAGGAGGGAAGAGCCGCCGGCAGTCCGCGGGGGACACGAGCCACGTTCGAATCGGAGGACACTGCGCCTGCACACGAATTGCGCTTCTTATCATTTTTATATCAATCCTGTGTTTTCATGTAAATGTTCGCGATACTTCATAAACAAAAAAAAATAATTTTTTCTTCATTAATTAAAAAAAATAATTTTGGAAACGTATGTAGTTGGAAAGGGTTTGCTCGGAGGGAAAGAAAGAGTGAGCGTACCTTCTCGCGTGCGAGTGCGGACCGTAATGAAGATGGGCGGGTCGTCCGAGAGGTCAGCCAATCGCAGCAGCACGTGGTCCGCTCAAGTATTCTAGCCATTTTCGATCATTTTAATTAATAATAAAAAAGAGTTGGGGATTGTTTCTATTACCGACCATTTTTGTTGCCATTTTTATAATAACAACAATCATTTTAGATAACAACACTTAATACATTTTACCCATTTTGAATGAAGATCCACGAATGAAACAAGGAAGACTTTCCTATGCCTGGCATCCAAAACAGCTTCTACTACATTCTTGCTTCATATGCACACACAACGTTAGTCTTACTTCATTTCTCTCGTTCTCTCTCTCTCTCTCTCTTTCCCTTTCTCTCTCTCCCACTCGCTCTCCTTCTCTCTCTCTCTCCCACTCTTTCTCTCTTTCTTTCTCTCTCCCCTTTTCTCTGACTTTCTTTCTTTTTCTCTTTTTCTCTCACTATCTCTCTCGCTCTTTCTCTCTCTCTCTCCCTCTATCTATCTCTCCCTTATTGTCTCGTCGCTCTCACTCCATTTTACGTACTCTCTCATCCGCTCTCTTTTAATTCGGTTTCATCTGTTTTAGCCCAGGGCGCACATTTTGGAGAGGCAGAAGAAAACGGGAAACAGAGTGGCCAAGTGAGCGCACACTAAGCACAAAGGCATTGGGATGGAGCGGAAAGAGGGGAGGCTGAGTCAGGGAGGCAATGGCCTGGGGCAACTTCAGAAGAGAAAGAGAGAGAGAGAGAGAGAAAGAGAGTAAGAGCGAGAGGGAGGGAAAGAAAGAGAAATGGAAGGCAAGCATCCACTTTTCCATTGTGTGGCAGAGAGCACGGCGTAAAGTTCGAGAAAGTTCGGCCAGAAGGGTTCAGAGGACAAAACAAGAGGGAACACTATTTTATTGGCATGTATATGGTATTATTAGAAGGATATACATATGCTGTTATGCTCCTTATCGCTGAAAGAACATTGGTATAAGTTGCAGAAAAGGACTGGTTGGAGTGGTTCTAGCACCTTGCTACTAAGGGTTCTCCCTCCTTCCTGCTAGGGGTTCTCCCAGCTTTCTGCAAGTGCTCCAACACCTTACCTTCCTGCTAGGGGTTCTCCCTCCCCCATTCACAAGAATAAGATAGTCGGGCAGATAACGCACAGCACAACTTGACCACAGATCAGAAAGAGATGGACGACTTCGATGTCTGCAGAAAGCTTCCGTGTGTGGGCAGGAAGCTAAAAGTAAGGGGAAGGGGGCGACAAAGAAACGGAGAGAGAAAGCGAGAGAACGAATTACAAAAGGCAAGAAGCAAAGGAATGGAGACCACAAATCACAATATACTGCCCTAATAAAACCGAAAAATCCATCAACTTTAAACATATTCATGATAGTTTAGAGGTAACACCACATGAACACACTGACGAAGGGAACTGCGTAAACTAGGGGGAGTTTCATTGTTGGCGAAGTTTGTTGTTGGCATGTCAGCTTTAAGGAAAAATGAGTTTGGGGCATTAAAAAGGGGAACAACAGAGAAACAGAGTGAAAGGGAGAGAGGTAAATAGGGAGAGGAAGAAAGAGAGAAAAACTAAATGGCGAAAGGGACCGAGTGGAAAAAGTAAATGGATGCCGAAGAGTGAATGGTTGCCGACGGCAACTGCGTCGCCACGTTGACCATTAAATGAGGGAGAAAGAGAGAAAGAGAGAGAAGAAAGCTAGCAACTGGAGATGATAGGTAGAGAGTAAGGGAGCGAGCAAGACAGAGAGAGAAAGAGAAAGAGAGAGAGAAAGAAAAAGAGAGAGAGAGAGAGAGAGAGAGAGAGAGAGAGAGAGAAGAAGGAAAGCTTAATTCGAAGAAGAGCATAGGGGACTGAGGAGAAGACAAATTCTAACTGCTGGCTAATTGCCGATTGGCAAAAGAAATGACCTCGTTAGTGGCAAAATGACCGCGAATCAGAATGAAAAGCAATCCAAATGGACGCGGGGGTTCAGCTCACAAGGGAACCATCTAAGCATAACCCGGCGGATTTTGATCGCACCTCTCCAGATCGATAGTCCAAGTCGAGAAATGATGATAACCATTTTCACTTTTTCCTAAATGGCCTCCGATGATTTATATTGATTTTTAAAGTTTGCATAAAATCGCAGAATTTAGTGGCTTTACCATTGTCAATGTCTGGCTTAAGCAATTAAATAGGACTGTGTGGCGCAGTGGGTTACGTGCTCGTTACAATTTTGAATGTCACAGGTTCGAACCCCATTCGGTTGAAATGTTTTGCTACAGGTACTAACTATTCCCATCCCAGAGGTCGAACTTCAGAAAAAAATATTTTCGCTGAAATTGATTCCAGGGAGGTTTTCGGCACGGGAAAAGCGAATATCATACTCATTTCTTTCTCTGGCTTCGCTCAACAACACTCGCAAAGTGAGCATCTTACTTCCCTAACCTTGCCTAACTTACCGTGAAAATGACCTCATGATAACAAATGGATTTGATATTCGTATTCCCCGTACCCAAAACGCCCTTGGGATGAATTTCAATGAAAAAAGTTTTTTTAAAGTTTTCTTCTGTGGTGGGAATAGTACAATTGTACCTCCTGCAGTTTTGGAATTCAAGTTTGGAGAAGCACATACGAAAAAAATTATTCCGATGAGAGGAGAGTGCGTATACACTTAAAATTCGTGTAACAATAGCTTTCTTCTTGTCTACAAGGGCATCAGGTGTTGGAAGGTGTTTACTTCGCCCATACACACAGAGAAGAAAGTTACCGCGCTGGTAACAATTACGCGGAACATATTGTTCCGAATTCACTACGGAGCAATATTGTTTCGCCCCGCGAACTTTTAGTTGTTCCATTTAAAAGTTACCAGCGCGGTAACAAGTGAAAGGAACAAATTGCTCCCACCCATGTAACATAAAAGTTCGTTACTGCTCGCCCCGGCTAGGCAGCCCGCTCGCTTCATCGATTGATTTTTTTTGCTTTCTTGCTTGCATATTCCCAATAAGAATTCAGTGTTGCATGTCAATAAAATGTTTCAAATCAGACATGTGTTAAATCCTTTTTAATAAGGTAAATTCAATGGCAGGAAAACACCGTAAAACCAACAGAAAAATCAACAACAAGGAAGACAACTTGGAACAAATGTAAGTGGCAATGAAAAAAATGAAAGTGGGAAAGGCGATTTGAGGAGGGGAATGGTATTCTATTGATAATCTTTATGCATAACAGTACGCTGGAATAGCGGTGCCATCTTAAAGCTTGAGTGGCTTATGGATCGGCGAGAAAACAATGGACAGAACAAAATAAAAGACGATAACATATGGGGAATAGAAAAGACGGAAAAAGGAGCGAGAATTATCACCTAAACCCTAGCTTTTTAGTTATAGATCACCAAAATAGCCTCTACGAAAGAGATTTCTGACTGAAAAGTTAATACGGCTACACTTTCTCAAACCAGATTGATTTGAAGAACAAATAAAGAAAGGATATGGGCAGAAAAATAGTAATTAATTACACACTCCTTCCTATTGCTTACGGCCCAGAGCTCGCATCTGCTTCTCCCGTTCGAACTGCGCGTGGTCTGCCTTGCTGAGGAACTCCTGAAAGAGAAGAAAAATAAACTATATGGTAACTTCAAAATGTTGCGCACAAATCACCCTTGAAAATATTTTACAAAGAAGAAATGTATTTTACACAGAAGATATACCAGTACTCGGGACGCGTCTTGCGTTCGTCGATGACAACGCGCTCGGCACGATGCACAATCTCGTCCCTGATGACGACCTGGTTGACCTTATGGAAAAGGAAGGGATACTGTAGGAAGGAGGGGGGCGTGAAATGGATTGAGATCTATAAATATAGAAGCGTGCTAAAGAAGCTAAAGAAAGCTATAAAAGTAAACAAAGAGAGCAAATAAATTCTCTAACATATGAGTGGGAATGATAGAAACAGTAATCTGAACAAGTAAGTAAACAAAAGTAGAATTCTAACAAATTAAGTCCAACTAATTGTAATTAAAATCCTCTAACATGAGCGGGCGTCTCATACTCGGCGACGAGATAGAGGAAGAGCTGCTTGACATTCCAGTTGAAGGCCTTGGAGACATCGACGGCGAGCGAGAAGTCGAGGTGAGCAACGTCAGCATGGCCACTCTCAGAAGCGTAGTCGGCGATCTTGCGACTGGAAATGGAGGGGTATTCTAAGGAAAGGGTTACTTAGAGGTACTTAAAGGAAGTAACCGGCGAAGAATTCTACAGTAGCGCTAGAGAACGAGTTTGAATGCGCGCGCTCATAAAGTTGCCTGTCTCTCGGTCGAGAGAACATGTGAAATAGGTGGGCGGCTCTGACCTACCGTAGCTAATACTCTACCCACCAGTTTTCACGTTACAACTGCTCAGAATGTAATGGAAGAAAATCGCTCAAACTTTCTGGATTCATGTTTTAGGCCAAGATGAACATGTTTATGAAGAAAAGAACGTAGGTTAATTATTCCCCGGATACCTCCTTTAAAGAATGGGCACCTAACTAAGGGCAATTAAAGTAGGGGTACTCCACATTGTCACAGAAAAGTTGTAAAGTAGTGTGGTAGTTTAAGTAAGAGTAAGAGGAATTTTGAGTAAGGATACTCTAAACTGTACTGAAAAGTATAAGCAATAAGAATGGCAGACGATGCAAAGATATCTTGACAGAACCGTCCAATGATTTGAAAGTTCTCTTATATTTTGTTGCTGTTGGTGGGAATCAAGTTCATTTTGATATACGGAAACAGGGAATAAAAGGGGGGTCCGAACCGGACTACCCACTCAATTTTTGAGACCCGAAAATTCAACTTTTTGGCTAACCAACTCAATTTTTTACGAAAAAAAATTTAAATTTTTGGCTTACTCACCCTTTTTTTGAGGCCTTCGGAAGCCTTACGCACCCATTTTGTGGGACCCTCGGACCACCTTTTTCCCCTTTACGGAAACAAGCAGGAATCGCCACACGAAACGTACACTTTGATCTCGCCGACTTCAATCTTGCCACTCGTCGTGTAATCGAGGAAGACCGTGGAGAAGAAGCAGCCGAGCGTCACCGCGGTCAGCACCCACAGCATGAGGGCGAAGATGGCGTTGGCACGCGCGCAGATCGAGTGCATTCTAAATGTAAAAGGAAAAAATTGAGTAAAAAAAGCCCTAACTATAACGGCATGAATATAAGATAACATCGACGCTTCTTTTCAAAAGGATTCTGGAGTGGAATAAAAAGAAATAGAAGAAATCGGGTTAAAATAAGCAATAAAAAAACTATTACGGCATGAATATAAGATAACATCTCTATCATCCAACTAACTCCAGGCATCTCCAACGGTAATCCTTTGAAAAGAGCAGTCACGAACTCGGACTATAAAGTACGGTACATTTTATGAGCTCTGGACAGGCTTGTTAACAAAACAGAACGCAAAATTCCAGTAAAATCCATTGCTCTATTTTGTCAATAAAAATTATATTTACCTGTTCAATATCCGTGGAAGTCGACGCGAATCTTCTCGCTCCTTACGCAATGAAGACTGAGTCCTAGTTACTCTTCATCAGGAAAAGAGGAAGCAGTTGAGAAGAAGCTTTGCCAGGCCAGAAGCCACCACTGCGTTCTCTACAATAATACAAAAAATAAACTCGGCTATTTTAGACTAAATAATTGTGCTTTCTAAGCTTTTCTGTTAAAGTGCATCGGTATCTGCATATGTTGGAACCTTTAAAAGGCCGCACACGGCATACGAAACTTAACACCATTCAAAAGAATATTGCGCACAGAACTATGAATTAAACTGCTTGCGCCAAGTCCCTTGACTCCCAAGATCGCCAAACATCTAAGAATCAACTGTGATCCATGTGCTAGTAATATTTAACCAAATAAATCACATTTATCGCTTAAAAGACGATGAGTTTTTTTTTTTGCAAATAGACAATAGCGAATATTATTCAGAGTCATTACAGAATTTGTTCGATTGTTTGCTTAAAATCAAACCTGTGAATACGGGAAGATGTCGACGATGATCAGCTCCCGCCTACGCTGCTCGGCAACGTTCTTCTATGACAACCCATCTGAAAGTAAAAAGA
Source organism: Allodiplogaster sudhausi (assembly GCA_945643635.1). Lineage (NCBI taxonomy): Eukaryota > Metazoa > Nematoda > Chromadorea > Rhabditida > Diplogasteridae > Allodiplogaster > Allodiplogaster sudhausi. The sequence continues at coordinate 227,513 of CALZFC010000115.1, forward strand.
TAAATGCTCAGATTTAAATAAAATGCAATACAAAACCAAGTAAGCAATGCAAAGAAACTTCAATAATCACTTACAAACTAGGCTTCATCTTTAAATACTTCATTTGAAAAAAGATTTATAAAAAACCAACCAGATATAAGCGAGTGCGCAGCCAAGTAGCTGCTCGGTACCCGTCTTGAGTAAGTGAGCGCGGACGCCTCTTGCTATACTTCGTCTTCTTCCTTCTCTCGTGACGACGAAAACTGCCTGAAAGCGAAAGAAATTTGCAAAACAAACGTTGATTTAACAAATAAAACTGATGCGAGCAACAATGTATTCCAAAAAATTCATGCATCTGCATGTTTGACCGTATTTCTGCGCCGTTGTACTAGAGTTCGAAATTTAGATTCAATGGACTGGTTAAAAAAATCGGAACAATGGTAACTTTTCAAAGTTCGAGCACCGTTTGGAACTAATTGTTACATGGGTGGAAACATGTGACCCGCGAACTTTTAATGTCCGAACTTTTTTCGGAACAATTGCGACCGAACTTACAAAGTCCGAACTTTTCTTCTCTGTGTGTAGTTGCGAATCCGTAATGACCTATTACGTTACATCTGCCCCAAAATGTCGAGAAAAGTTGTTCCCCCAAAATCACCACAGAGTGGTTATTTGGTGCGGGGAACGCGAATAACAAGTTTATTTATTAATTCTGGCCTCATTTCCAGAAGTACCGTAATAGGCATATGATTGCCACCTGGTACCAGACATGGAAGAAGACTTCATTCTGTTTTCCGAACTATTTAGGTCATTGTGGATTCGCAAACATGGGCGAAATGGACTCCTCTCATCGGAATAATTTTTTTCGTGTCTACTTCTCCAAACTTGAATTTCTAAACTGCAGCAAAAATTTCAACCGAATGGGGTTCGAACCTGCGACTTTCAAAACAGAGAGCGAGCGTGCAACCACTGCACCACGCAGGCCATTGCTTCTAGTCCAAGCTAGACACCGACAATGGCAAAATAGTTATCAGCAACCTACCACCTCAATTTATGCAAAATTTTAAAAATCAATATAAAATCGCCGGAGGCCATTTAGGAAAAAGTGAAAATGGTTATCATCATTTCTCGACTTGGACTATCGATCTGGACAGGTGCGATCAAAATCCGCCGGGTTATGCTTAGATGGTTCCCTTGTCAGACTATTTATTTAACTTTGTATTCTTAAAATACTAGAGACATACGAGCTTCGTTATCATCACCTGCAGATGTTGCTTCCAATAAGAACTCTCGACCCTCGAAGGGAATGAATCCCTGCTCTGACTGGACTGAATGACTAGCGAAGCTGACCTGTTGCAGAGGGGACTTGTGCAATGTTCCTGCCGTCGGCGTACACGAGATAGGACTGGACGGCTGCACGAGAGGGCGACTTGGGCTGAGAGAGCACGGGCTGCCACGAGACGAGCAGAGTGCCTGGCTGAGGGCCCGCTTCCACTGACACCGAGGAAGGCGCGTCTGGCAGACCGACTGACAACAACTATTATGTGTATCATTCCTTCTTTTTTAATCATTCATTTTTACTAATATTTTATAATGAAACTTTCTGACTTAGCGCTTGTTCAAATGTTCTTTTAAAGTTTCTCTTGTTCAAATGTTCTTGAAAGATTGTGACATCTCCGCTTTTTCGCAGGTCCCCCGCACTTTCACAACATAAAATAAGAACTTGTCTCATTGCAGTTCCTTTACACGGTAATGAATTTTCGAAATCCTCCCCTTGGCAAATAAAGAAACCCAACAGTGGCCGTGGCCTTCAGAGGCGCGTCCTCTAGTGAAAATGATGTCAGCGACTAGAATAAACTCATTTCGCTGTGAGCAGAAATAGCAACGATGAGGCTCAACATCCACACACAACTCAGAAAACTTATATAAAAATTCTCGTGAACGTTGTTTGCAAATAAATAGTTGAGGAAACCGAAGATGAGACCATGATATACAGAGCTGGTGAGTGGGAAAAGAATTGAGAGAAAGAGGAGAATGACAAGAATTGAGGGACAGATGTGCACAGCAGAGAAGTCAACGGGCCTATGATTTTTGGGCCAGCCAAACCCTCGGCCCGGCCCGACCCACCTTAGAATTTTGGGCCCGGCTGATTTTCAAAATATTATGGTATCCCGTTTTCAAGACATGAAATAAAAAAACTTTAAGGTTGGATGGTTATCACGGATATCGATGAGATAAGACTAAAATGGTTAAAGTACATATCCCATTCTATGAACATTTCGAAATCAGTAGACCATTCACTAATTTCTCGGACGATCGTGCATCACGGATTATTATACAGTTGGGCCGGCCCGTGGGCTATGTCGGGAGTTGCTTTTATGTTCTTGGCAAATTGATACATAAAATATAGACTTAAAATTATCAGAAATCCAGTCGGGCCGAGCCCAAAATAGGAGGCCGAAAATTGGCCGGGCCGGCTGGTCCAAAATATGTGGGCCCGTTAGCACTTCAGTTGACGCATCGAGAAATGCAGATCAAACGGAAGAGATTCACACGGAACAACAGATAGCGTACCAATGATATTGTTAAAGGAACCATGCACAGTAGGAGATTAGAACCATTTTTAACGCGCCCTCAAAAAATTGGGCCTTCTGCTGCTTAGAGAGCGTGTGAAATATTAGGGTAGCTTACAGCTACAGTAAAAAAATTTGGCCGAGCCATATTAATTATTCAGTGAACAGCTCCTTTAATGAAAAGAAAGCAAGGAGTGAAAGGGATAAAGAATGTTCAGAGAGCGAGAGAGAGAGAGAGAAAGAGAAAGAGAAAAATAGAGAGAGAAAGAGAAATAGAAAGAAAGAGAAAGAGAGAGATAGCGAGAGAGAAAGAGAGTGAGAGAGAGAATACTGAACAGAACGAACTCTTCGGGAGAGTCTTGAAGTCGATGCACCGCTCCACCGGTCGCTGCTCAAGCACAGCTTTCGGGTGCTTGGTGCGAACAGAGATACGGTAGATCGTCGATGGACTTAACCCGTGCACTTGAACCTCAAAATAATGAATTATTGTTTTTTGCTTCTGTCAGATTAGAATGAATGAAAGAATCAGCATCTTCTCACTTAAAATAAGCTCCCTTCCGGTCACTTCTTTTTCTACAAAGAATCCCGTTTCTCTCGAAATGCGCCAGAGGGGAGAGGAAAGAGGAGAGAAGCAGAGACGGGGCAGAGGGGAGAGGAGAGAGGAGAGAAGCAGAGAAGGGGCAGAGGGGAGAGGAGAGAGGAGAGAAGCAGAGAAGGGGCAGAGGGGAGAGGAAAGAGGAGAGAAGCAGAGAAGGGGCAGATTGGAGAGGAGAGAGGAGAGAAGCAGAGAAGGGGCAGAGGGGAGAGGAAAGAGGAGAGAAGCAGAGAAGGGGCAGAGGGGAGAGGAAAGAGGAGAGAGGCAGAGAAGGGGCAGAGGGAAGAGGAGAGAGGAGAGAAGCAGAGAAGGGGCAGAGGGGAGAGGAGAGAGGAGAGAAGGGGCAGAGGGGAGAGGAAAGAGGAGAGAAGCAGAGACGGGGCAGAGGGGAGAGGAGAGAGGAGAGAAGCAGAGAAGGGGCAGAGGGGAGAGGAGAGAGGAGAGAAGCAGAGAAGGGGCAGAGGGGAGAGGAAAGAGGAGAGAAGCAGAGAAGGGGCAGAGGGGAGAGGAGAGAGGAGAGAAGCAGAGAAGGGGCAGAGGGGAGAGGAGAGAGGAGAGAAGCAGAGAAGGGGCAGAGGGGAGAGGAAAGAGGAGAGAGGCAGAGAAGGGGCAGAGGGAAGAGGAGAGAGGAGAGAAGCAGAGAAGGGGCAGAGGGGAGAGGAGAGAGGAGAGAAGGGGCAGAGGGGAGAGGAAAGAGGAGAGAAGCAGAGACGGGGCAGAGGGGAGAGGAGAGAGGAGAGAAGCAGAGAAGGGGCAGAGGGGAGAGGAGAGAGGAGAGAAGCAGAGAAGGGGCAGAGGGGAGAGGAAAGAGGAGAGAAGCAGAGAACGGGCAGAGGGGAGAGGAGAGAAGCAGAGAAGGGGCAGAGGGGAGAGGAGAGAGGAGAGAAGCAGAGAAGGGGCAGAGGGGAAAGGAAAGAGGAGAGAAGCAGAGAAGGGGCAGATTGGAGAGGAGAGAGGAGAGAAGCAGAGAAGGGGCAGAGGGGAGAGGAAAGAGGAGAGAAGCAGAGAAGGGGCAGAGGGGAGAGGAAAGAGGAGAGAGGCAGAGAAGGGGCAGAGGGAAGAGGAGAGAGGAGAGAAGCAGAGAAGGGGCAGAGGGGAGAGGAAAGAGGAGAGAAGCAGAAGTCGCCTCAGGCTGAAGGAGGAGAGTGGCCGCTTCGTGTCGATGTGCCCTATTAAAAGCTGTCCATGTGCGAGAGTGAAAGAGAGAGAAAGAGAGAAAGAGATGGATGAGTGAAAGGAAGAGAAACAGAAATAGGGTAGAGATGCTGATGAAAGACTAATATGGTAGTGAGACGATTCGTCAAGGGTACTGAGAGGGGGAGGGAAGAAAGGGACGAGAGAGCACGGAAAGGTTCATTTCCCACTCTCGCATGCATTGAGCGCCATCAAATTGGATAGCCTCAGGAACAGAGAGAGAGAGAGAGAGAGAGAGAGAGAGAGAATAGGGAGCCCGGAAGAGTAAAAAGTATAGTGGGTGAGAGGAAGAAGAGTGTTGGTTGTCTCGCTCTGCTCACCTCGCTCCCGGCTATCCTCCCCATATGCTGCAGCCTAATTGTTGCAGAAACAGTCTGTTAAGAGTGGAAGTAGAAAGAGAGGAGATGAGATAGAAATAGAAAGGAAGAGTGAGACACGAGAAGGAAAGAGAGCACACAGAAAAAATATTCGTAGTTTGTAGCGCGCGCCAAAAAGATTGAGGAAGAATTCGTGAAATGGGCGCCGCGGCGCCGAAATTTTTACGAAATCGATGTACAGTAAGAATTCGTAATCTGCGCGGCCGACAAATACACAAAGAACATTGAATTAGGAAATTCTGCTGCCAGACACGAAGTACCGATCTCGTCCGATCTGGCAAGTTAGGCAACGTCGAGCTGCGACACTTAGATGTTCACATTCAAATGCGAGCAAAAGTGCTCGAAAAGACTTTTTGTGCACTTTTACATATTTTACATTATCTTCTTTTCGTGCAACATAATAAAATGTACATTATTCCGTTAATTTTTTTTATTTTTGAGCTGTTTCTCTTCGATTGTAATTGTCTTGAAATAAAAGAGCCCGTCAGTCGCGTTTTAATTGCAACTTCTCTTTTTCTCTCTCTCTGTCTGTATCTCTCTGTCTCTCTCTCTCTCATCCTCTTTTCCTCTCTCCCGCTCTTTCGCTCTTTCTTCCTCCTCTCTATCCAACTTTCTCTCTCTCTCTCTCTCTCTCTCTCTCTCTATCTCACTGTCTCTTTCTCTGTTTCGCTCTCTTTTCATTCAATTAACTGCTAATCGATTGTAAAAATCGATTCGCAGTTATTAAAATGAAGAGATAGTCGGTCTTGAAAGCTTCTTGTTCTCTCGCTCGCCTTCTCTCTTGTGTCCCTTTCTCTCTCCTTCTCCCTCTCTCTCTCTATCCTTCTCTCCCTCTCTTTTCATTGATTATGTTCATCAACCACGAATGTTGTTAGCAACAATAATGAACTGCTAGAGTATGATCAGACAACAGCTTTCAACCAAATGTTGCGCCACGTTGTATTAAAAAAACAAAATATCGCATGATCCTGACGAAAAGACGCCTTTTAGAGAGAAAAAAAGGTTAATCCAATAAGACTCAACAAACCAGGTATGCCAGTTTTTCCACTTTCGCAGCTTTTATTTATTTAATAGTTGCTCCTTTTAATCGTTTAAACACCCAAAACAACAAAAAAAGGCTGCGAAGGTCGTTTAACTGGCAAATTTTCTGCGATTTGAGAGGTTTTCGAGCTCACGGGTCGCAGAGAAAGAGAAAGAGAGAGAGAGAGAGAGAATGAGAAAGAGAGATAGAGATAGAGAGATATGTAAATTGAGGCGGAAAGAGATCAAGATAGAGAAAGAAGAGAGTGATTCGTGTTCCCCGTGGCCTAAGACCCCCCTGTGCACGATTTGGGGTCAATTAGAAAGAAAAATATTTTGCCCCCGCCCCCCAACTAGGATAGCACCCAAACGACCCCCCCCCTATCACTAGGTTATCCAATGCCGAGAGGTGAATGGGTGGGTTGGTGGCCTGGTGGTTAACGTGGGAAAATTGCGGGCGGGGGGTGGTGGTTCGGGTCCGGTCAGGAGCAAAATGTCTTTCTCTCTCTCTCTCTCTGTCTACTTCCAGGCACAGCCAACGGCATCGATTCCCATCATCACAACGGATCACAGGTTAGCTAAATTATCGACTTTTGTGAACTTTATTGGAATTTTATTCTATTTCACTGTTATTTTTGTCACTGAAATGCCAAACACAGTGAAATATTCCGTTCACAAAAGTAAGATAATTAGCTAACTTAATCCGTAGGATGGTGGGAGAGAGAGAGAGTGAGATAGAGATAGAGAGAGAGAGAGAGACAGAGAGAAATCGATAGAAACAATTTTTTTCTTGAGAAAGCTGCGAAATTAAGTGCGATTTTAAACCGGATAAAAGGTGAGAGAGAGAGCGAGAGAGAGCGAGAGAGAGAGCGAGAAAGAGCGAGAGAATGAAGGAGAGGGTGTGTCACAAGGCTAGCTAATTAGATATCGAAAAAGAGTGGTAATTAACATCGAAAATTGTCCGAGAATATTAAAAAACAGCAAAAAATGGCAAGCGTTTGCGATGTCCGCCAGGAAGCGGCGTCCTTTTACGAATACTTCCTCGTATACACACTAATTCTTCCTGCATCTTTTGCGAATAGTATTAGTGTGTAGCTAATCATGCTAATATATTAGTGTCTCATTTCGTGAAATATCACGAATATTTTTTCTGTGTGAGGGGAGAGCGATAGAGTGAATAACAGAGAAAGGCATAGAGAGAGAGAGAGAGTGGAATACAATTAGAGACAGGGAATACAGTGTGGAAAAGAGAGGGCATAGGAATATATGTGTATTTTCAGAAGATACATGCGAAAACTTATGTTCAAAAGAAGAGGAGATGAATCTGATGATTTATTAATAAGCTGGTAGTGAATGTGCGAGACAGAAAAATGATGAAGGAGACGCGTGTAACTAAGAGAAATTGGGAGAACGAAGCAAGCAGCCAACGCAATCCATAAACAATTCATATCTTCAAAAAAGCTATTAACTACTAAATATCAGGTGATGAATTAATTGCCAGTTTTTTTATCAATGTAACAAATAAAAAAGATCTGTAATAAATGATAAACAGTTCACTTTACAAGGAATGAAAGTGCAGCTAATCAGAAGGGAGGAAGAATATTACCTGATTGTGAGAGGAAGACGGCACAGAGAGAGAGAGAGAGAGAGAGATTTTGATAGAGTTAGACAGCGAGTGTAATAGAAGAGCAAAAAGGCTAAATGAACGAGATGAATATAGACAGCAGTCATCGTCTAGAAAGGGAAGAGTGAAGGAATTGAGGGAAAGAAGAGGACATCGAAGGACGGCTGAATTAGTGAGTTGGGTTGCCAGACCGGCGAGGAAGTAAGGGAGAGAGAGAGAGTGAGAGAGTGAGAGAGTGAGAGAGAGCAAGAGAAAGAGAGTGAGAGAGAGAGAAAGAGAAAGAGAGTGAGAGAGAGAGAGCAAGAGAAAGAGAGTGAGAGAGAGAGAAAGAGAGTGAGAGAGAGAGAAAGAGAAAGAGAGTGAGAGAGAGAGAGAAAGAGAAAGAGAGTGAGAGAGAGAAAGAGAGTGAGAGAGAGAGAAAGAGAAAGAGAGTGAGAGAGAGAGAGAAAGAGAAAGAGAGTGAGAGAGAGAGAGAAAGAGAAAGAGAGTGAGAGAGAGAGAGCGCGAGAGAGAAAATAAGTGAACCCGAAACATGGCAGTGGAAAAGATATCGGAAGAGATAAATATGTAAGCAAGAGAGTAGCCCAGCTGGCCAAGCTTTTCCTGAGAAAGTGCTAAAGTAGATAATCGTATTTGATATTCTGAGGAAAAGCAAATCTCATCCTTCGAGAAGACTTTTCCACGTGAGTGGACGTGAATTGAGAAGAAAGAAGAAGAAGAACGAAGAAACCAAAACAAAACTGGAAAACACGCGCGAAACAATTGAATGAATAGAGTATTGGGAATATGCGCAAGTCGCTACCTAAAAATACTTGTAAGATTGAAAACAAAAAATAATTGAAAGAAATAGACAGAAATATTCATATAGAATAAGTACGATATTTCTCTTCGTGTCAGAGAAGGCCTCGGAAAGGCGGACTCTGAGGATGCAGATTCAATGGATTCTTCTAATCCAAAAAAGAGGCAGACATCGCATTCATCTTCTAATCAGAGAGAAGAAGCCATTATCTCAGCCACTTTCTTTTTTCCTTCATCAATCCTAGAAGTCTTTAGACTTCTAGGATTTAGGCTTCATCGTTATCGATTATTCACGCGAGATTTCGATAGACAAGAGCATCCTTGTCTCTATTTTATTATATCTTTTGGGTCTTACGATATAACGTTGCGGATTAAGATTATTTGAAACACCTGACAATGAGATGGTCCAGTGGTTGCTTCTCTCCTCACCTGAAACACAGCCGGAGGGCAGACTCCGATCTTAACGGAATTGAGGGAGACGACGTGTTCAGCATTGCTGTTCGATGGATGCCATCTGAAGAGTTCTCTGCTTCTCTCTTTCTCCTTCCTTCTATCTCAGTCTTTCTTTCTTTCCCTGCTCTGCTTCTCTCTTTCTCCTTCTTTCTATCTCAGTCTTTCTTTCTTTCTCTGCTCTGCTTCTCTCTTTTTCCTTCTTTCTATCTCAGTCTTTCTTTCTTTCTCTGCTCTGCTTCTCTCTTTCTCCTTCTTTCTATCTCAGTTTTTCTTTCTTTCTCTGCTCTGCTTCTCTCTTTCTCCTTCTTTCTATCTCAGTCTTTCTTTCTTTCTTTGCTCTGCCTGTCTCTTTCTCCTTCCTTCTATCTCAGTCTTTCTTTCTTACTCTGCTCTGCTTCTGTCGCCGAGCTTCTTTGTCATTCTGGATTTCAGTTCTTATTACCTTATGCAGGCGGAGACGGGTGTCACGTTGAAGACTCTCAGGTGCTGCGGAGCAATGGCGGCTTCTGAAGATAGAGAGAGAGTAAGAGATAGAGGAAGAGAGAGAGAAAGAAAGAGAGAGAAAGAGAAAAAAAGAGAAAGAGAAAAGAGAGAAAGAGAGAGAGAGAGAGAGAGAGAGAGGAAGAGAAAGAGAGAGAGAGGAAGAGAAAGGGAGAGAGCGAGTGAGATAATGAATGGGCTTGAAACCGTGCAATCTGGCAAAGTCCCGCTCGAGGAGAAGGCGGAAGATTTATTAGTCTTCACCTTTCCCATCATACTTAATATTTTGATCGACACTCCCCGATGCCGTTATTGGTAATCTACTCTCCCTCTCCTACGTCCTCTTCTCTCTCCTCTCTCTCCCTCCCACCATCTCTCTCTCTCTCCCTCACTCTCTCTTGCCCTCTCTCTCCAATCTCTCTATCTCTCTCTACCCTCAAATATGGCTTCACCACTTCCCGCTGGTCTTCACTTCCCTTTTCCTTTCTTCGTCTTTCCCAGATCGCCCACAATTTCCGGGGAGCATTCATGTTTTTAATTTGTTCTCATTCTGCAATCCAGACGTGCGCATATGAAAATACAAACATGGATGGACATACCCAGCAATTGCTATTGATTCTTTCAGGAAACCACTTTTTTCTCGATCCTTCATTTGGTTATTGGTAATTGAAAATATGAATTAGAGATACATAGGTGAGCAGGAGGGGGGGGGGGAGTAGAGTATGAGGGGGGATGCAACACCCTTCTACAACCCCCTCCACGTGCTCGCCATTTTTTATTCAGTTTCATTAGAGTTGACGCAAAGCAACACAAAATGTATGCTATTTATGATGCTCGCAGATGGTGTCAGAAGCCAAGACATGAAGAAGAAGGAAGAAGAAATTGATAAGACTTTAATTAAATAAAAAAATTAATACGTAGTATGAAACCTAATAATATGAATAGAAAATAGTATTTTGTTACAGATATTTGAAAAGAACATAAAAATGAAGGTAGAATGAAGAAACCGGTGCCGACGGCGACAGTGCAAGCAGCGTCTGGAGAGTGGCCGTGCTCAGTCACTGCGCGCACCGAAACATTCACTGAACCCTCCAGGCTGATCTCTTCCACCAGGGCGCGGCACTACAATTGCAACGTCATCATCGTCCAGCTAAAGCACTCTGTTCTACTCAGTTCATTTTATTTTATTAACAGGATCAGAAGGACATTTTTTCCTCTCTTTTCTCCTTCTTCTTTCTCTCTCTCTCTCCCTCTCTCTCTCAATTTCTTTCTCTCTCTACCTCTCTTTTCTCCTTCTTCTTCTTCTCTCTCTCCCTCTCTTCCTCTCTCCCTCTCTTTTCTCCTTCTACTTCTTCTCTCTCTCCCTCTCTTTTTTTCTCTCTCTCTACCTCTCTTTTCTCCTTCTCTCGCTCTCTCTCTCTCTCTCTCTCTCTCTTTCTCTCTCTCCATCTCTTTTCTCCTTCTTCTTCTTCTCTCTCTCCCTCTCTCGCTCTCTCTCTCTCGCTCTTTCTCTCTCCCTCTCTCTCTCCCTCTCTCTCTCTCTCTCTCTCTCTCTCTCTCTCTCGGCACCTTATAGCTGCCGGGGACGACAGCTCGGACGGTGCCGTCAATGCAGACGTGGTACTGTGAGATGGCTACGAGTGAGTCCTCGGGTGGCATCCATCCCAGCACCACCGATCGCGACAGTCGTTTCTCGATCGTCAACTCGCGTGGCCATGGCACTGAAAAGAGACGACTAATTCAAGTATTCTTGCAAGAATAATTAAATGGTAATTTAAACAGAAATAGTGAAAGATCTTTCCATAAATGCGTTTACAGCTAAGAAGAGTTCTGAGTGTTTTTCATAAGATTATCTTGTCGTTTCCTTCATGGCTGTCCATTTGTCCCTTCCCTTCTTCTCTTCCTCTTCCATTCCAAGTCATATAACCAACTAGAGGATGCTCTCTATTCAATGCCTCGGGCCATTTTCTCCTCCTTCAAAGTGGTCGAGCCAAGTTGCTATATTGAAACCTTGCAGCCTCGTTGAAGCTGAAGAATGACACTACGAAAATATGCGCATGTAAGAGTAGAGGAGACGACACTGGAATATATGAGAAAGAGAAGGAGAGAGAGTGAGAGTAAGAGAGTCCAGACAGAACGAGAGAAGGAGAGAGAGTGAGAGTAAGAGAGTCCAGACAGAACGAGAGAAGGAGAGAGAGTGAGAGTAAGAGAGTCCAGACAGAACGAGAGAAGGAGAGAGAGTGAGAGTAAGAGAGTCCAGACAGAACGAGAGAAGGAGAGAGAGTGAGAGTAAGAGAGTCCAGACAGAACGAGAGAAGGAGAGAGAGTGAGAGTTTATGGCAATAAATGGCAATACCAAGAGAAAATTGAAGAAGGAGAGAGAGAGCGAGAGAAAGAGAAAGGAATTGAAAAACCAGAATGAAGAGTAGAATTAAGAGTTTTTGGCTTTAGTTGCTGAATTTTTTCTACCAAATACATGGCTGCGAAACGCAGATAAATTATGAGAGAGAGGGACAAAGAGTAGGAAGAGAATAAGAGAGAGAGAGAGGGAGAGAGAGAAAGAAAGTGTGAGAGATTAAGGCAAAAGGGGAACTTCTCCTCTCGGCCTCAAATATGCTGTTGTGTTGGAGGCATAGGCAGGCGAATTTCGGGAGAAAGAGAGAGAAATAGAGTGAGAGTGAGAGTGAGAGAAATAATGAGAAGTGAGAGAGAGAGAGAGTGAAAGAGAACTAAAAGAGCGAAAGAGGAAGAGCCGGTGCCCCTCTCACTCCCCCCGAGGGAACGGCTGAGGAAGCTGAAGTCAGGCTGTCTTCCTCTACCGCTTTCATCTCATCCTCCTTCCTTCTCTCTGTACCACTATCTTATTCTCTCTCTCTCTCTCTCTCTCTCTCTCTCTCTCGCTCTTTTTCGATCCCTCTCTTTGTTTCTCTCCCTCTCACTCTATTTATCACTCCCCCTTTCCCTTTCTGTATTTCTCTCTATCTTTCTCTCTCACTCCCACTCTCTTTCAATTTCTGTTCTAACTAGGCAATCGTGGCGAGGAAATAAAAGGCGCGACGATCACGCAAACCGTGTTCGAGAAAAGGAAACGCTACTCATTTTCGAAATGCTCACTAACTCTCTCTCTCAATTTCTCTCTCTTTCTCTCTCTCTCTCTCTCTTCTCCCTCCCTGTACATGCTTGAACATGAGATAGCTTTCAGCCTCAGGGCAGAATAAGAGGCGCGGCCGTGGTGGCGGACACTCTCGGAAGCCGAAGAGTGAGAGGAGGAGAGAGAGATAGAGATAGACATAGAGAAAGAGAGATAGAGGAGCGACAAAAAAAAGAAAGAGAGAAAAAGAGAAATAGAGAGTTAGCAGCATATCCACCAGGCGAATTCATCATTTCCTTCGATT
>CALZFC010000115.1:245000-247500 GCA_945643635.1 Allodiplogaster sudhausi
AAAAATCCAAAATAAACAGTCAGTCCTTACAACTTGGGCCAAGTTGACTGGGTCTGATAGCCGTGGGGTGTACTCATCCTTGGGGCGTCTTAACTGGGCTTGCCCTTGTAGCCCTTTCGAAGGAAGGGGTCATCGCCGTACTCTTGAGAGGGCAGTCTCTTCAACTGGCGATAGAAGGAATGCCGAGGTTGCGCTGAGGGAAGAGCTGCATCAACTTGTTGAACTGCGCTGTGGTCATCGATGATCGCTGGCCTCGCCAAGTGTGCCCTGGAAAGGGAAAGGATAAGAAATCGGGAATATTACCAAGATTTTTTATTGTAATTTACGAGTAAATACTTTAATTGCTTCAACAATAATGTAAGGATAATGTAAATAGAGTTAATTATAGAAAAGAGCAGTACGCTCTATCAATAGAGAGTGCTATTACGTCATAATTTAATTGTTTAAAAGCAGGAGTTAGTCAAGCGTCAATGATGTATTGACTGTTTTTTAGTACACAAAAACAGTTTGGTGACCTTATTGGCGGCCTCCTGGTACTCGCGTGCTGCCTTCTCTGCCGTATGCACATATTGCATGTAGCAAGCGTGCTATGGCGGGCATTGCTTATCGTTCCTCCTCTAGCTCCCACTTCTTGAGGCAGCCAAAGAGTGCTTGCAGCTCTTGCGTGCATGACGAGGCTGGAAATGAGAGGGAATCAATCAAGAAAAAAATTCATCAAGATAGTTAAGCCTTTTTCCTACGGAAAAAAACCCCAAAAGTTAACTCTCAAATGGCTATGCAATAGAGCAGAATCAATACTGCTTCTAACAGTGTAAAAATGTTTGAAGCGGATAAAACTTAGTTTAGACTGTGTTTAAAAGAAAACGAGAAAGACATATAAACAATCGAAATATAAAAGGTATAAAAAGAAAATGGAGAAAAGAAAATTCCAAGCTTACTCGCTTGCTTCGCGCTTCGCTGCTTGATGCGATTCTTGCATGAACGCGGCAGTACTTCGGAGAAGGAGGTGACCTTCGGGTAGAAACCGGTGCAAATGAAACATTATACAACAAACAATAGTAAACAAACGAACAGACAAAAAAGAAACGTAATATGCCAACTTGGCATTGCTAATCACTCTTGTTTTTCATTAAACGAGTCCATTAATCTCGGCTTTCAACCATTTCGCTAAAAAGCAGAAGGTGCAATTAGGATGCATCGACTGTGTCAGTGACATCGTGGTAGTTAACGAGTTCAAAGCTCCTTTAAGAAAATCCATCACGGGTCTTCTTTGTGTTTTCGAATTACACAGAAGCTAGCAAAAATAAAATATAAAATATTAACGTTAAGGAGATTTATGTGGACTTAAACTTTTTCCTTACTTTTGCATGAACTGACAAGGAAATTTTTAAATAACAAACTTGACCCCCTAATTTTCTTCCTAGTACGCATGGGTACCCACATTATATTTTGGTTACCAAAATTAGACACTTTCCCGAGGGGCAGGCGCCCATTGAAGGCTGTTTGATCCTTGCAGAGAGGCTCGCTTAAATCGTGAACATAGAGAGTTTTAGAGTCCGTTAACATATCCAGCAGGCATAACACGCAATAGAAAAAAATCAGAGCGCAGAGAAAGAAATGAATGAAAGAGCGAGAGAGAGAGAGAGAGAGAGAGAGAGAGAGTGAGTGAGAGAACAAAACTGGACATCGTGACTGTAACAATCAGTAACATTTAAATATATCATAAATACAGATTTATGTATCTAACGTCGAAGTATACAGAATGAGAAAAAGAGCTTTTGAATATGGAGTGAAAAGAGTAACTGACCCCTTGGAGAGTCGGGTTCTTTGATTTCTTGGACCGTAACGCGGGAAACATCTGGCGGAGGATACGGACACACTGAATCGGGCAGGCAGGTGTTGCCAGCTGAAGCAGTAAATGGAAGTGAGAGAGAGAGAGAGAGTCAGAGAGAGAGAGAGATAGAAAGAGAGAGCGATAACGAGAGGCAGAGAAACATGGAAGTCAGGAAAAGAGTAATGAAGTAAGGAGACTCTAAGGGATAACTTCAAAAATTCTTATAGCGTCAATATGCTTCTAATTGAAGAAAAGCGTGGGCGACGGCCTGGCTTAGGAAGAAAAGATGGAAAAGGGAATGACAGAGCAAGAAAGATCAATGAAGTCTTGCAGAGAGCGAGAGAAAAGGAAAGAGAGGGAGAAGGAGAATGAGAGAGAGCGAATGGCAGAGAACATTCAAGGCTATTTTTTATTCTGCAAAATCACGGTGAATACCCGAAGAATGCACTATAACAAAACATCCTTTTTGTTTATTGTTGTGCACTTTCATGCATGATATGCCTTCTGCAGAAAAAAAAACAGTAGTTCATCATATCATCTGGTGGGGGGGGGGCAAAGGGAGAGAAGAGATAAGGTGAGAGAGTTAGGGGACAAATGGAGAGAAGAGAGAGCGCAAGATAAGGTGAGAGAGTAGAGGGATAAAGGGAAAGAAAGAGTGACAGAGAA
>CALZFC010000115.1:250000-347500 GCA_945643635.1 Allodiplogaster sudhausi
GAGAAAATGAGAGATAGGGAGAGAATAAAGAAAGAGTCAGAATAAGGGAAATAGAAAGAGAGTCAGAGAAAATGAGAGATAGGGAGAGAATAAAGAAAGAGTCAGAATAAGGGAAATAGAAAGAGAGTCAGAGAAAATGAGAGATAGGGAGAGAATAAAGAAAGAGTCAGAATAAGGGAAATAGAAAGAGAAATTTGCAGGAAAAATTAATAGGCCATAAAAGTGAACACAAAAAAAGATTTTATAGGGACACCTACACTGATTGTGGAAGTTTTATTTTTAAAAATCAATTTATTTCTACTATTGCGTGAAAAAATAAAGCATATTTAGGTTAGTTTCTTCAGATGCCAGTTTCTCTATTAAAAGTAATCGAAATGGATTATAGCTCATATGCATATGACTGAAATTGAAATTTCTCCCAAACTGAAATTTCATTGCATTCGTTTATGAGCCGACATAGCAGTCTGTCTCTTTCTCTCTCGCTCTCTCTCTCTCAATCTCTCTCCCCCTCTGTCTCTCTCCCCATCTCTCCTCTCTCTCTCTCTCTCTCTCTCTCTCTCTCTCTCTTTCTCTCTGGGGCGCAGAGACAAAGGGTCTGGCAAATGAGGAAGCAAATGACATCATGACACAGATGTCATCACTAGTAGACTGCAATATGGCCTCGGGGCAGGAGACGCATCATTCGGGTTCCATTGCGCCTTTTCTGGTAACCGGATGAGCATACATCATCTGCCATTGGACAGGGAGAGAAAGAGAAAGACAGAGAGAGAGAGAGAGAGAGAGAAACTGGGAAAGATTAAGACCTAGAGGGAAAGAAAACGAATAGTGAGTGGGAGAGTGAGAGATGGATAGGCGGAGAAATAAGGAAGGAGGTCGAAAAGAACTTCAGTGATAACAGAGTCGAAGGAAAACTGGCCGACTACGTGATAGAAGAGCGCATGATGCCCCCAGTACTGCACCAACTAAGCCTCTCATGCTCACCTTCATCCTATTTGTCTGTCTTTCTCTGTCTCCCTCTCGCATCCCTTCTCTCCCTCTCTCTCGCCCTCTCTCTCTCTCTCTCTCTCGCTCTGTATCTCTCTCTGTATCTTTGATGCTGTCCCCGTCCCTATCTCTGTCTCTGTCTGCCTATCCATGTCGTTGTCTGTCTATGTTATCTCTCTCTCTCTCTCTCTCTCTCTCTCTCTCTCTCTCTCCTCGCTTATTGTTAGTATTCCACAACATAGAAAAAGCTAATCTCATCACTTTGACATGCCTATATGTCAATGTGAATGTCCTTTTTTTAAAATAAAGATGAAAAGAGCAATGTAAAGAGAAACGTTCCCAAAATCTTTTACCACCTATAACACGTGGCAGCACGTAAATAAATGAAATGAAAATGAAAATCTAGAAGATCTTTGTCTTGTTCCTTGAAATATAAATGTAAGATTCAGCGCTTTAGAAAAACTCACCATGCTGAACACTATTATTCAGTCTACCAAATGCTCTTGTTTGATCTATTCCTCTGTTGTATTCTTGGTTCTCCTTTTGATTGAAATAGTGATGTGACCATCTTCTTGAGAGAGTGCAATGCCGGCTGAGAAGCAGCCCCTCTTTCGTCCGCCAACTCCTCCCAACTCTCATCCGGCGCTGAGGAAGAAGAGAGAACCGGACAACAAGCTGAGCTACTGGCGCCAGTTCCAGAGCAATCTCTATTTATTTAGTCCTTTTAAAGTTCGAATTTTTTTCTAAAAATTTTTCGCACTTCGTTAAAACGACATAATAACACTATATAGAACGTTAGATTCGTATTCCCCACATCAACAAACCCCTCTGTTGTGATTTTCAAGCCGTTTGGATCGGGAACTTTTTGACGAAAAGGTCATAACTTTTGTTTTTGATGGAATTATGCAAAATGATTGTTATAGTCATGTTACTCGTTCCAAAAATTCCTCTTGAGTGAATTTGGAGGAGAATATTTAGTTCGGATTGGAGGAGGAATAACTGATAGTATCATTCTTCCTATTGTTTCAGACGTCGAACGGCTAAAGTTCACCCGCCAGATCAGCGAGTCGGCGAATTCGCTTCGGCGTAAGACTTTTTTCTATTTCTTCGAAAAAAATCTTTGTCAAGGCATGGACTTTTGAACTCGCAGCGCAATCACAATTTTGCCTATCGCTTATAGTTCTGATCCCTCATAAGAAGAATTTGCATGAACAGTTGACTGCGGCTGAACGAACGTTGTCCTTTCTCAACATGAAGGTCGTTTCTTCTCACTTATTGTGTTCGTTTTTTCTTTCTTTTACTTTTACCGAATCTTGAAATCATAGCTGGTGTCATGTGGTAAGGATGTTTCTTGTTAGTCGTGTTTTTCCTTTGTAGTTCCAAACCAAGTACGAGAAGCTGATAGTGTATCGTGCCCTGGCACTGCGCGATGACATCTTCGACTTCTTCTCCGTCGACTATTCTTCCAATGCTTCCAAGGACGTAGACGACCTTAAGCTGCCGGTTGGTTATAAAGAGAAGCGCAAGGTCGTGTTGGCGTGAACCTTTTCATTTAAGCTGACCTGAGATCCCAGTTTTCAGCCGGTTGCTAGTGATTACGTGAAGAGAATGCAGACACACTTCCAAGGCGAACTTGCAAAGCAGCCCTGGTGAGAATCTCTCCTTTTAAAGTCGTCATTTTATTTGTTCTAAAGATTCTAAGCTAGAGTCAACGACATTCCTTGTACTGAATATTTGAATTGAAACGTATGCTAAGGACTCGCGAGATTGCGCTGACGAGAACTCGAATCAGGGAGACGAAGGCAAAGGAGGAGATGCTCAGGGTTTCTGTGGAGCAAAGCAAGAAAGAAGTCGAGGCACTGCGCATTCTCAGTCTGTCTTTTCTTTTAGTTCTGTTAACACTAAAAAATAAAGGGAGACGCAACCAAGAAATATTCCGCATCTTGCACATCCGAAAATGCAACATTTCCCATTTTCTTCAGTATTAGGAGCACAATGTCTGTTAATGGGGAGATTGGGGAAAACGTGGGTGGTCTTTGAGTCATGTAATTCCCCTTAAGGAGATAATCCGGATCGTCTGGCCGCGCTTAGACGAGGAGAATCCGATGAATTGATTCAAAGGCCAGTTGAAAGCATTCGCATTCCCGTCCCCGCAAGCATAAGCAATTCGGGAGAATTCAAATAGGTTTTCCTTATGGCTGTTCTCCTGTTCATGCCAAGTTGAAGAAAAGAAAGAATACTTACAGCCTGAGCAAGCTGTCGCTGGAGAGCATCGGCTATCCCTTTCCGGCACTGGAAAAAGAAGGAACTGGCGACTCCTATCCCAACCTGGAAAAGGCCGAGGAAGACTCGTTCGACTCCGATTCCTCTTCCGATGGCAGTGATGGAAGTGCTTGGGGCGATGACTCTCTTGGGTTTGTTCAACTCTTTGGTCGAGTTCCAGCTGGTTCAATTCTTCTCTCCTTTTCAGATTCGACTCGCAGCTTCCACCCGCAGAGTAAAACAAACTATAACCCACACAGTCTATATTTTGTTTAGCTTGTATTATTGTTACTTCCTGTAAATGACCCACCTCAAGTCTCACTTTTTTAAGCAACA
The DNA here is from genome assembly GCA_945643635.1 of Allodiplogaster sudhausi. Taxonomy (NCBI): domain Eukaryota; kingdom Metazoa; phylum Nematoda; class Chromadorea; order Rhabditida; family Diplogasteridae; genus Allodiplogaster; species Allodiplogaster sudhausi. Next base: position 253,583 of record CALZFC010000115.1, read on the forward strand.
TTATGAAAACTGTGTGATGAAGTCTACTTGTGCTTTAAGAAAATTGCGAATAACTGTTACATATAAAAAGTAGAGCTGAGAGAAAGAATACAAAATGAAGAGAAAAAAGTGTTAAAGATCATTGATCCGAGGAAGGGAGAAAGGAGAGAGAAATGTCCGGCGCCGCCCAGAAACAGCCGACAAAACACGTCCGAAGGGTATAAGCTAACAACAAAGAGTTACGATGTAGTAACGAGAAGATATTCAAAGTTTAAATTAACATAGAAACAAGAAAATATATGACAGAATAAAGAAGAGTGAGAGCGAATCAGTGGAAGGTGAGGAAATATGTGACTGCAGGTCCAACAAGCATGCTTAGAGAATAGCTTCCCATGAATATCATTGATGGCTCAATGTGCTGGACTATGGTTATTCGATCATACGTTCAGGAATGGGGCCAAAGTCGCGAGCTGTTACGGGCAGCTCAACAATGGAAACTACAAACGAACTACAATTGCGAATAAAGAAATATTTGAAAGTTATAGCCAATAGACGCACGCGAAGAACAATACCGGGAATGAGATATCTCGGTTGCAAGGATACGGAAGGTCTTCAATAGGAGGACTCGCTATTCCGTGCCAGTACTGGTATGGATAAGAAAAGTGTAACACAGCAGAACGGGAACCAAGCGCCAAATAGCTATATTTAGAGAGAAGTACTAGAAATTTACCATGTGTTTAACAGGCCATTTCTGGCTAGAAAAAGAATAATTTTAACATAGAAAGACGAAGAACGATGTTAAGGAAGGTAGGGCTGGAGTCTCACTTGGTAGACTCGCTATTTCTCCGCTTCTTCGGCGAATTCATCACGGCGCTCAGAAGAAGATCCTTCGCCTCCGCTGCACTCACTTGTGAATCTTCTGCAAGAGCTTCTATACCCTGATATCATTCTTGAAGAGAAAAAAAGAAAGTAATCATGTTAATGGTGAAATTGTGAGACTGATAGCCAGAAGAGAGAACTGACCGAGTCCACGCGATCCTTCAGTCACATCCTTCTCAAGTTGAAGCTTCTTGCACGCGAGCCGGTAAATGTCCACCTGAGAAACTTATTTTACAAAAAAGTTTTGTAAAATAAGTTGAATGACTATGATTGGTGCCTGCTGATCAGTCTGATCAGTCAGCCCCCCCCCCCTATTAATGAGATTCATCGCAAGTCGGCAGCAAAGGAATAAATGGCACAGTCGACTGCTTCGAAATACAAGGCGGAGTAGAGGGCTTCAAGGAAGGAAGGAAGAAGGAGTAAAAACACATTTTGCAACTTCAAAATCTGGATGCGGTGTGGTTCCGGAAATGCCCAAAATAAGGGCGGGTACATAAAATCGATATTGACCTATTTAACCCTGGTTGGGAGAGAAAACTGCTAGTTTCTATATAAAAAAGTTTTTTAGAGTATTTGCAAGGATGTAAATAAACAGAGAATAAGATTAGATGATTGAGACCTCGACGGTGTCCTTCGAGACGAGTCTCGTGACATGAACTGGCTTCTTCTGCCCCATCCGATGACAGCGGTCCTCGGCCTGCTTGTCGTTGTACGGGTTGAAGTCGATGTCGTGAATGATGATGTGGTTGGCAGAGGTCAGGTTGATGCCAAGGCCACCGGCACGGGTGGACAGAAGGAACACGAAGGAGGTCGGCGACGAATTGAAGGCGTTGATCATCTCCAGTCTGCAGTGGAGAAGACATTCAACCATTGCTAATATCGGAGAGAAAAGACATAAACTAATAAAAAAGAGAGAGAGGAAAATATAGAGGCAGGAAACAACATCGGAAAAGGAAGTGTTGATAGAATAAGAAAAAAAAGGAAGATAGTGACAGAAGAGAGAAACGGGAATAATGCTGCAGCTAACCTCTCCAGCACGGGAGTGCTGCCATCTAGACGGGCAAACTCGTATTCTCTCGCCCGGAGGTACACCTCGAGGATGTCGAGCATCGACGTGAACTGAGAGAAGATTAACACTTTGTCGCCCTGCAATCAAGAGCACCAATATAATTATATCAAGAAAACAATGTTCATTCAATGGTTTACGTTTGCATTCAACAGCATTTTCCAATGCTCAACTATCTAAAAATTATTAATTCAGCACATCGTGCTTTAGTTAAAAGAAAACGATATAAAGAATAGATAAATAACTTAATGAAAAATATACCTTAGCCTTGATCTCTGGCAGTTTCTTATCCAGGAAGTCGACCTTTCCCGATTCCAGCGCTCTGCTTTCCTCCAGGAGATAGCTGATAAGGAGAATGTCTTCAAGAGCAAATAAAGAAACACCAACTTCTGGCAGCTTCCGCTGTACTTCTCGCAGAGTTGATGTATTTGGAAGTCAGAGAGCGCTTCGAGGTCCTCTGCCTCGTACTCGGGATTCTTCTTCTCGTAGGCCTTCTCCTGAAATGGAGAAGAATTGAGTAGAGGAAGAAGTAAAGTCACGAACCTTCTTGCAGAGAGTCTTGGCAATCTGGCTACAAAGCGGGGAGTCATAGAGTCTTCTTCTGAGCAGAGGATGATTGGCTGCCTGGCGAAGGCGGGTCACTCCTCCATACGCATTGCTTGGATCTCCGTCATCCTGCACAAAGGAAGAAGTTGAAAGCTCTGCTGCCAACGGAACATATCAAAATCCTGAGAAGACCTTTTTGACTCAACAGATCGATGATAATCTAAGCTTTAAGATCCTATGAACACAATAAAAGAATCAACAAAAAAGTAGGCTCGGCAGAGGTGTAGAAAAAAAAAACCGTTGTAAAAGAAAGGATCCAAGCGCTCATTGATTCCAAAAAGAAAAAAAAGAAGATACATTTGAACTAAAACAGAAATTCAAAATAGCAAAATGATGGTGAGCGAGTGAGCATACGTTCTTGAGAGAGTCGACAATGTCAAGATAGAGATCCTCCTGATCAGGCTGCATCTCCACAGTTACAGTCTCCTCCGTCTTGGGCGGAAGCTCGCTCAGCACCTACAATGCACTCAGGCAATAAAAGAGTTGCCGAATTCCGGTTCCCCTCCCCGCCTCAGAATTGCTTCACTCTGTTATTTATGTATGACATGGAAGAACACGGTAATGTAATATACCGAACAGAACTGTTTACAAAATATCAACGAAGGAAATGTTGTACGGTTTTATATGGCGCTTAAAAAATATTTCAGTGGCTATGTGTCGTTACTGCCCGAGCAAATGAGTCACTATTGCCGATCGGGAAATGGGGAGTCCTCATTGCCGTTCTGGGAATGGAGGGAGTCCTAATTGCAGTTCTGTAAGGGGGGGGAATCCTAATTGCCGTTCAGGGAAAGGGAGAGCATTATTGTCGAAGTGGGAATACAAAATGTTATAATCCCATTTCATATCATCATCACTCAATGTTTTTCTTACTCGATATGATAGAACAATTATGGGCTGAAACTCAGACGAGCTAATTTTGGCCGACTAAAAAATACTGCCCCATCCTAATTTTCGGCAACCTTTTTCACCTACTTAACCCTGTCATCAGGTAAGCCATTTGTTCTCTATTTTCGCTCTCTTTCCCACCACAAACCTGGGACTTAACCCGCCGAAGAATGTAGGGTTGAAGGATAGCCTTCGCCTGCTCGATTCGGTCTTGCTGGTACATCAAAGAGTCAGTGCCTTCCAGGGACGGTCGTTGCTATAAGCAAATCAAAGAAATGTAATAAAAAAAAAAGAAAAATTGGCGATTACAAATAGAAACATAAAGTAACTAAAATTGAAAAGAAATGCCCGAACCTGCTTAAAATGAGCTAGAAGTTGCGTGATTTCTCCACAATATTTGGTGAAGATTCGAGTCATTGTAAAGTACATGAGTGAGATCAATTCTATGAGATTATTCTGGAGAGGAGTGCCGGTCAGCAGAATCTTCCGCTGACTCTGCAAGCAATCAAACATTTGATCTTCGGCATTTAAAGCTACATTTCTTTTTCAATGCAAAGACTATGAAAAACAGGAACAAATATATTAAATGAGTTTCCAGAACCTTAATCTTCATGAGACTTTTATAGCGGTCTGTAGAACAGTTCTTGAGCATGTGACCCTGGAAGAAAAGCCGTTGAATGACAGCAATTTTAAACTGCTTCAAAATGTACGAAATGCAATAACAAAGAAGAATAAGCCCTGCACCTGATTGATTGATTTATTTATTTACGTGGTGACACGTGGGGTATAGTGAATGGATAGAGGATAACAAAGAACATGGTACAGTACAGTAAAATAAGTGTGAATTACAGTAGGGATGAGGCTGAAGGTGAAGAGAGAGAAGAAGGCGGAGTAGATTTGGCTAGTACGTTAAAAGCTTTAGCTGATCTAATAAAGAAGGAGTGGTTCCGGACGGAGGAACGAGTGGAGGGGTACGAAAGAAGGAAGGATAAGCCACGCGTGCGAGAGTTGCGGAAATGATAATAATGAGGAAAACGGTCTGAGATACGCCTGTGACCGAAAACGAGACGACGCGCAAGGGTAAAATCGGAGTGTTGCCTGCGGGATAAGAGGGAGGGGAGGAAAAGGGCCTGGTTACGAGTAGTTGGGTTGGGAATGTCCGCGCGGTTAGTAAAGCCAAAACAACGACGGTAAATAAAGCGAGTGAAGTAATTCTGGATTCGTTCTAATTTGAGGATGTCTTTCTTAAGACGAGGAGAGAAGACAATAGAGGAGGATTCGAGCAAGGGCCGGATGTATAACGTGTACACATTGACAAGAGTGTGATGGTTCTTGGAGCGAAGAGAGCGGATGATTAGGTGGCATTTGCTTATAGCCTTATTGGCGAGAAATGAGCAGTGGGGAGAGAATGAAAGAAGGGGGTCAATGATGATTCCAAGGTCGCGAACGTTATCAACAGGAGTAATAGGAGCGCCGTTAAGGTAGTAGACAGTCTTGGGGTTAGATTTACCTAGATGTAGGACAGACCATTTGAGAGGGGCTAGGGGAAGCTGCCATTTATTGGCCCAGGTTGCTACTTCATCTATGGCGGTCTGTAAAGGAGCATTGGAGGAGGAATTAGGAAAGGAGCGAAAAATCTTGAGATCATCGGCGAAACAACTGGAGTGTACATCGTGAGAAGAAATCAACAAGGGCAAGTCGCTAGTGTATAGAATAAATAGAAGGGGGCCTAGGACGGTCCCTTGAGGGATACCGCTGGTAACGGGTAGTGGGGGAGAGAGAGTTGATCCAACACGGACAGAGAAGGTGCGGTTGTGAAGGAAGGAGGAGATCCATGAGATGCATTTGGGAGGAAGAGAGAGAAGGCGAAGCTTGTGGATAAGTTTAGGATGGGAAACACGATCGAAAGCACGAGAATGGTCGAAATAAATAACGCCAGTAGAACGAGACTGAGCAACTGCAGAGGTCCAATGTTCTAGACATCCTAACATTTGAAAGTCAATGGAGCGCTTGGGCCTAAAACCATATTGCTGGTCAGGAATTAAATGGGCATCATTACAGAAGGCATAGAGTTTTCTACAGAGCATGCGTTCAAATATACGGGAGAAAATAGATGTTATGGAGATAGGGCGATAATTGGAAGGGTCAGAAAATGGTTGCTTCTTCTTAATTGGAATAACAATGGAGGATTTCCAGGCAGAAGGTACAGAGGAAGTGGAATAAGAGTAATCAAATATATATTCGAGTGCTTCAGAGATGGGGATAGCTAGGTTTTTAATGAAAAGTAAATTGAAGTTGTCAGGGGTCTTACAAGATGAATTCTTCCAAGTCTTAATGAGGCGGTATATTTCATGACGAGGGAAGTTGATAGTAAAAGTAGAAGAAGAGAGAGAAGACCGGGTAAAATAATTAGGAGGCAACGAGGGGAGGGTGCCATCATCAACTGTATAAGCAGAGGAGAAGGTGTCAGCTAAAAGTTGGGCTTTATCTTTATCCGAAAAATAAGTGCGGCCTGAAGGGGATCAGAGGGAGTCGACTCCTAGGGGCTTGGAGGAAATACGTTTACGCATAAATTTGAAAAAGAGGGATTTATTCTTAGAATTGATAACATGCTTTTCAACATTACTAGAGTACTTATCCATGGCTTTGCAGTCGCGGGAATTGGCAGAAGAATAAGCAGAGCGAGCGGAGTCAGAGTCAAGAGACAAAAGATTGAGCCAGGCGTCGAAACGCTTACGCTTGAGGCGGAGGATGTGTTCGGGAAGACGGATTCCTCGGGAGGAAACGCGCTTGAAAGGGACAAAGATATCCTCTACGGCAAGAAGGGCAGAAGTAAAAGAAGAGTACATATCGTTAACACCCGTAGACGTGTGGAAGGGGCTGGGAAATGAAAAATCTAAGAGGAATTGACAAGCGGCTTGGTAGTCAACATTGGCGTAATCTCTAACATAAACAGAAGAGGGCTTGGCATGAGAAAGAGAGAGAGTTGCTTCGATAGTTGAATGGTCAGAGTTGAAGAATGGAGGGGAAAGTGATACTTGAGAGATAAGAGAGGGAGTGTTGGATAGAACGAGGTCAAGAAAGTGATTATTGCAAGTAGGGGAGGGGGTGAGCTGAGCAAAGAAAAAAACCTCATCGTAGATGACGTAGTTGATCGTGTGATGCTTAAAGAACTTGCGGTCATCGCTTCGCGAGCCCACCATGTTGTAAGTCGTCAAGAGAATATCAACCTGTCATGCAAGCAACATGTCTTGTACAATTGAACAGGGAAGAACATAAGTATAAGAAAAAAGAGTGGTCGTATCTCTTTTGAACAAATGTGAGATACTAATAAAAATGACCGTTTCCTTGCGCTTCTTTGCCGACTTTCGGATACGTTTTCGGTCGTCCATCGATCCGTAATACGTAATTAGCTAAATGAACATGATATTCATAATTTCCCCGCTGCAAAAATTCAAAAATAATGAAACTGACTTTCAATGTGGGCGACCACTTCTTGATTTCGTTCATCCAATTCTCAACTGTTGAAGAGGGAACCACAACCAGATGTGGACCCCGAACCTAAAATGTCTTTGCTGATAACCTTTCAATTTTTGACTTTAAAATGAAAGCTGTGAAATTATGAAAAACAGACCTTTTCTTGCTTGAGATAACTAAGGAATGCAACAACTTGGATCGTCTTGCCAAGGCCCTGAGAAAAAAATAAGTATGGAGATGCTAGACATCGAAAAATTGTCGAAAACTTTCGACCAAACAAATTTCGAAGCACAAATTGCACTATCTTTTACTGTATCCCGCAGGAAAGAAGCCAATTTACTGGAAAAAACTGTTCAAACGTGCAAGCGTGATCCGACCATTTCATCCGCAAGAATGGAGTTGAGATTCTTTCGATGCATCAGAGCGAGCCAATCCACACCCGTTTGTTGGTACTCGTGCAAAGTCATTCTGAATGTATCTCTCTCCCACAGGGAAGAAAAGGGTCGATGCATTTTGACCGGCCAAATTTACTCCACTCTTATAACCTGAAGAGATAAGGTACTTAACACGAGACCATTTAAAAGGAGATTTTGAATAAATAACGTCATTTTTACAGAAATTTTTCCCCCTGACCCCCTTTTTTACCCTGAACCTATTATCTGAGCGGCGGTTTGTTTGGATAAACTTATTTTTTAGAAAAAAAAAATTATTTTTTTACTACCCCCACCCTGATTTTCGAGCCCATTTTGGGTTTACCCCACCCTACTTTTCCGGGCCATGCATGGACCCTTTTCTTCCCTGCTCTCCAATCCTTCTTTCTCTCCTTCTCATCCTCTCTAGCTCGCTCGTATCTCTCTCCCACCCTTCTTTCTCTCTTTCTCATCCTCTCTAGCTCGCTCGTATCTCTCTCCCACCCTTCTTTCTCTCTTTCTCATCCTCTCTAGCTCGCTCGTATCTCTCTCCCACCCTTCTTTCTCTCTTTCTCATCCTCTCTAGCTCGCTCGTATCTCTCTCCCACCCTTCGTTCTCTTTCTCATCCTCTCTAGCTCGCTCGTATCTCTCTCCCACCCTTCTTACTCTCTTTCTCATCCTCTCTAGCTCGCTCGTATCTCTCTCCCACCCTTCTTTCTCTCTTTCTCATCCTCTCTAGCTCGCTCGTATTTCTCTCCCATATTTCTTTCTCCATGCATGTGTCTACACTCTTCAACTAAACATCTCCCGAGTAAAAGAAACTAACTCAGGATTAAGAAGCTTGAGATGGACCCGTTCCGTTTTCTCTTGAGTAACATCTTGCGAATGCACCCTGTAAATATTCTTGTCAGGCATTTAGAATTTTAAAAATTTTCACGAACATATTACGGCTCCAGTCAGCTCGTTCCAAACATCTTTGCAAATATTTATTTAAGAAATAAAAGGAAATGAATGCTTACAATAAAAAGAATAAATCTGTAAATGATACCGGCAGTCCTGGAGAATCCGCTCGAGGACTCCTCGGTTCTCCAAGTGCTCCATGTAAGCCTCCAGGAGACCGCGGCCACTGCAGCGGGGAATCGAAGAAAGCGACTGCTCCTTCAAAGAAGAAAGCTATCAATTATACAGTTTAACCTCTTCATTGCTCAGGAGACGATTTAAAAGCAGAATCTGAAGGATCAACTCATGATAATGGTTAAATGTTCCTCGTCATGTTTACCAACAACTTAGTGTTCCTATGACACAACAACAGTAGTAGGAGTAGTAATTATGTACGATATCTTAGTGTTTAAATGAATTGGCAAAGAGAAAGACCGAAATAGAATAACTGACAAGAGTGAGGAAGCTGTCGAAGGGTCGGCTGGCGATGACGTGCAATGCAATCTTGTCAACCACTCGAGGGGCGGCCAGAAGGCTCTCCTTTGACGCCGTGTTGAAGAACTCTAAGCAGTCCGCACGCAGGGTCTGCGCGCGCAGAGAGAGACCCGCCTCTTGCTGCAAGACGAGTACTTCCTGACTCTCCTCCTCTTTTATTCATTACTTTTCTTTACTCTGCTTCTCTCGTAACACAGACCTCGACATTCTCACGATCAACGTAAGAGAGAGGAAAATAGAGCATTTCTCATAACATAAACAGGATAGAAGACTGACATCGCTGGCTTCGCTGTCACTCTCTCTCCTCGCCTCGTCTTCACTCTCCACATAGTCTGCCTCCTCTTCTTCCGATTCAGCACCTCAATTATGAAATTAATCAAACACATCATAGTATGCTTCTTGTATAAAGAGATAAAGAAAGAACTAGGCCGACCTCCAATCTTCTTCCACTCCTTCTTGTTGTTCTTCTCCATCATCGTGGCACTGCCCAGTTTGAGTGGCTGCTCCATCTCTGGGGTGGAAGATATGCGAATCGTGCGTGAGCCAGCCTTGTTCAGCACAACTGGATTATCAACCTCAATCTATTTTATTACTTTTGATATAGAGTTGAGTCTTTATTCGGAAATGAAAAGGGTGTCTTACTGCAGGCCCCTTCTCGTCCTCGTCCTCGCTGCTGGAGATGGCAATCTTCTTCTTCTCCTTGGCCTCGCCCTTCTTGGCTGCCTTGCTGGTCTGCATTCGGTTGGCAGTGGCAGCAGCAGCTGCCCCTCCCGGTGCGAAGCGCGGCTTGCACAACCAGCCTCCCGGCAGATCCAGCTTGCCGTTCACTTTCTTCTCTGATTTTTCTGCAAGACATGCATACCGTATAACTCAAATAAAATCATTGCCACATTTCGATATTAACAAATAATATAACATTATGAATCATCTTTATTAGCTAATTTCATAATGAAAACTATTTCTCAATGATAGCTGTCTAAAAGTTGGTCAAATGCAACCAAAGAAAATAAAAGATCAACTAATTACCTACCGTCCTCATTGTCGTCTGACAATGTGTACTGCTTGCCAGAACGACTGCTAGATGAAGAGGCCTGAAAAGACAAGAAATGGGCCAACAATGAGCACTCATCACTGAATTCACGGCTTAGAACTGTAAGTGCCAAATCAAACACGCCATCAAAATTGCTCACCTTTGTTGCAAACATGGGGAACGGCTTCTTTTGCTGCGGTTTTCGCTTTCTCTTGGGTTGCTCCTTCAGCATTAATATATAATTGGGATATTTAAGAGCCGATATAAAGTGAGAAAAGAGAGCGGAGTGGACCTCGTCGCTGATCTCCATGTCGAAGTCGTCATCCTCTTCCTCCTCTTCGTCCGACACAACGAACTCTTCCTCTTCCTCACTCTCGGTCCGCTTACGGCGCTTTGCACCACCTAATTAAGGCATTAATAGCATGGGTTAATGGAGAGATATGGGTAGAGTATAGAATAGAAGCAATGCCGCACTCATTCCCTTGATAACCGCGCCAACTCCTCCCTTCTTCGGCGGACTCACGTGCCCGTTGTTTATGCGGCTCATTACCTTAAATTATGCTTAAATATTTAAAATAATACCCGTATTCTGATAAACAAATAAATTTTTACAAGAAGAGGACTTCCGCAATTAAACAAGAACGGATAAAATTGTTAATTAATTCACCAAATAATATTCGGATCAAGATATCGGGAACAAGAAGTAGAAGGAAAATAGATAAGAGATAATAAAGTGTGTTGACTTCAGTCATGGATGCCTTCTTGCAGCTGAGCTGGGTCATGAGAGTCACAGCGGCCGGATTCGCGTTGTGCGCGACACGGCGCTTCTCGTCGAACTTGGACGATGACATCGCCCACCGGAAGCAGCCCCTCGCTTACCTAATAAACAAACAATCAAAAACAAGTAAAAACAAACTCGTGTAACAAGTTTAGCAACATTCTTCCGAGACATATCAAAACAAGGTTATTGAGCAAGACAAGGGCTGCACTAAGATGAAAACAAGGTTAGTGAGCAAGACAAGGACTGCCCTAAGAAGCCCTTCACTTTGCAGATCATGAAATGCTAGTTGCGGAACGGAAGAAAAGAACAAGAAGCTGCAGCAGTTCGCGGGCACCGCGACAGCGTCACCATTCAATTCAAAGGTTCTGCTAATGCCGTGACCTCGTATTATAATTGTCCAGAAGAGCAGACGTCGTGTCACCATCTTGATTTTACTTTCAAATGCTTATTAAAATTACCTTGCAAAAGAAAACGACTGGTCTCTACGTCCTGTCAACTCCTTCCGTCTCTATTTAAAAAAAAATGTTTGATTGAAGCAGTTCTTCTGCTTCCTCCTCCTTGCCTTTTTTGGAACGATCTTTAACGTTTTATCTAGCATTAATTCAGTTCAAAGTATGCATGCAGCACGGTATCGTGCATTCCCCTTTGCTATGTAAAAGATAAACGAACTTTTCGAGAGCTTCATTCAACAAAGGCGATATTCAAAACAACAAACAGTCCCAAAGATATGGGATTGCATACGAAATGATACCAAGGGTGTAAGAATAATCAAGGGTGCTCGAGATAATCAAAAAGAGCTGGGGTGGAACAGAGGAATAGGGACTAAGGAGAGCGGGACAGACTATGAGATAACGGGCGGGGGTGATGTTAGAAGTATGCATGGCCCCTCATCTCTTTAAACTCGGCCTAAACAAGCCGGCTAAAAAACCGCATTCGTCGGGTTTGATGCAAACCGTTGAATAGAGTGGAAACCAGAAAGAAAGAGAACCTTATGCGCCAGCGAACTACAGCGAACAATCAAAATGGAAACAACGCTGTAAAAAGGAGACGGATAGGTGTGGGCAAAGGAAATTGTGGGAGAGAGCAACCGATAAGGTACAAAAAAAGGGTTCTCTGGTATCTCAACAATACAAGTAGAAGTTGAATTGCTGACAGAACCTACTCCTGCAGTCATTCAATAGTAGATAGTCCTAGTATCCTAATGGAAGAGACAAGGAAAGGCTTATAAAATCACAGGACGAGGGTGATTGATGGAGGAAACATGTTAGTAGCAGCAAACTGGTATTCATAGCCGTGCACCATGGGCACACTACAATTTCACTTGTCAGTTTAGTTTGATTCATAAAATTGAATGCGCCACAATAGATGGATTAAAAAGGAACTAACCTAAGTTCTCAAAATCAATGTTTAAGGAGAACAACATTATAGTGAAACAAAAGGGAGGAAGTACAATACCCAAGCTGGACAAAGAATAACATTCTCTTTGTAGAATCCCACTTTATGTGTGCAAGCTCAAATAAATGTGTAGCCAAAAGGGGATAGCATGAATGGTAATAGACGGCTCTTATCGCTCCTTCATCTCCTGCTTGCGCTCGCGATCAATCTGCCTGCGGAGATGCTCCTTGTACGAGAAGATGTCTCCATCCCACTTCGTCACCTTCTGCTTGTCGCACACCCAAACTTCCTCGGCAACCTCAAAGAAGAGGCTCAGGTTTTTTTTAAATACGAAAAGCAAAATGAAGGGCGGTGAACTAACCTTGTATCAGATCTCACCTTTGCTGTGAACAAGACATTCTAAATTGAGCACGATCTAACCTGAGAAACCAGTCGGAAGTCGTGAGACACAAGGATCATTCCACCGGGGAAACAGTTGATGGCCTCGGCCAGAGCATCGATGCTCTCCATGTCGAGGTGGTTGGTGGGCTCGTCAAGGAGGAGGAGATGGGGCTGCTGCCACGCGAGCCACGCGAAAGACACGCGGCAGCGCTGGCCATCTGACAGCTGCTTCATCGGGCATACCTGCATGGGATAGAGAGCGAGAGTGGAGGGAGGGAGGGAGGGAGGGAGGGAGGGAGGGAGGGAGGGAGGGAGGGAGGGAGGGAGGGAGGGAGGGAGGGAGGGAGGGAGGGAGGGAGGGAGGGAGGGAGGGAGGGAGGGAGGGAGGGAGGGAGGGAGGGAGGGAGGGAGGGAGGGAGGGAGGGAGGGAGGGAGGGAGGGAGGGAGGGAGGGAGGGAGAGAGAGAGAGAGAGAGAGAGAGAGAGAGAGAGAGAGAGAGAGAGAGAGAGAGAGAGAGAGAGAGAGATTGCGAGAGCAGAGTCAACAAATTTCTACCGGACCTGCTCACGCCCAGTGATGCCGTATCTGCCAACAATTTTACGCATCTCTTCCTTCTCTTTGACATCAGGGAATGAACTCATCATGAACTCGAGAGCAGACAACTCCAGTGGAAGCTCCTCGTGCAAGTGCTGAAAGCATCAATCATCAATCATACCCTAGACAGTCCACCTTTATTTGCATCATTTCACTAGCAACCATATGTTAAATTGCCTTGTCTGCCTTCAATCCCATATTCTCCCCGAAAGTACTTCCCATATTTCTTTCTTTACATCCCTTTGCAGCAGACGCGATGAACGACAACAAAGAAAGGATGAATTGGCCATTTACAAAGAGCATGAAACGGTGGTTTCAAGCAGTGGCTTTTCTTTTATTTGGCAGCGGCAATAGCACGCAGCAGAAGGACAAGGGCGTAGATAAGAACGAAGAAGAGGACGATGTTGATGTGCTGGCCAATCACTTCAGAACGCAACCTGCAAACAAGTCTCACGTCTAATCACCGTCATAAATCTCTCAGAGACTGCCGGACACCGTTTGACAAAATGGAAGACCTAAGGCATTAAAAAAAGCTAATACGGCATTCAAGAATTGTCGCCATTTAGTAGCTGAAGGAAATGAACGGGAGAGCGGAGCTCACAAGGGAAGTCTTACAACCTTTTTGAGACAGATGAAAGTTTTTGAGAAAATGAATATTTTATAGTGCAATATAATATGTCAACTATTATTTTTCATGCTAAAAACGACTTGAAAATGAGTAATTAGTGGCTTAAAAGTCAAAAATCTCTTTAAAAAAATTCTTTTTCTCCATACAAAACGGGCCATTTTTCAATAAGGGTTATGGGGAAAAATGGCCTGAAAATTTTTTTTATCAGAAATGAAGTTATTAAGTTTTATATAGCCTACTGTTACGTACACAATAGTTTCAGAGTCTATAAAGCTAGCACATATCGTGCAAATGTTAATTTTAGGGTATTTTTCTTGGAATTTCGGCGAAAAAGAACCTCTTTAGCAGCTAGAAACATCAAAAACGTTACCAGCTCATTGAGAGCTTTCGAATGATGTATAATATGTTGAGGTTTGCCGCACCCCACCGAAAGACTTCCCTTGTCAGGGGTGGCCGGGGGCCGAAAACATCGGGCCCCGGCTCCGGCCCCGGCCACCCATGGCGGAGCTTGCAGTAGTTGGCTGGATGGGGCTAAGCTATCTTCTTTCCCACTAACGAAGACTCGTCCCTGTCTGCGTCGAGCAGCAACTGCTCCTCTGGCGGTTTCTCAGCTGTGCACTTCTTCTTAGAGTTCAGCTTCCCCAGCAGACGAGTCTGCGTCGAGGCGGAGCCAGAGTCCTGAAGGGAACAAGACCGTTTAGACGAAAAGCATATGATAGGGAGTAGAGAAAGCCGTTTCTCATCTAATTCCATCTTGCAAGAGAGCACATTCATAGTCATAGGAGACCTTGAAATTGGTGACGAGGAGCATCTTGGGGCTGGCGACGTGCAGCCAGGAAACGGCCTCCGGCTGCCGATGCCAGGTCAGGAGGATGCGGCACTGCCCGCGTGGCTCTACGTCACCAGCACCAGAGGGAATCGCCTGTGTAATCTTTCTTCATCCTCTAACTAGGAAATATTATTTACTATTTATACTTACCTTCACATCGAATTTTCAATTGAAATAGAGAATTAAAAAGAAAAAGAGAAACGGTCAGGATCGCGGTCTAGTCATAGTGAAACTGCACGTGTGCATTCCACTAAAGCTCGGCCTTTTTCTCTCATCATACCGTTGAATGGACACAGCACCGCAATCTTTGCCACCAAATACAGCATCCTATACTTGGCGTATTTTCGACCAACCGATATCTGGCTGTCCACTCCGCACTTGATCTTGAAGTTGAGCACTCGTTCCGAGATGTTACAGATGACCAGCATGACTCGAGCGACCTCCGGGTTCGTGTCGAGCTCCTCAACATTCCTCCTATTCCAAATACAACCTACTTACCGTACCCAAGTGGCACCAGAATCTTCCTACGCCAACCTGGAATCGCAGAATAGTCGCGGACGACCGCCTGGTGCTTGACATGCTCCTGGCAGTCATCTCTGGCTGTAGGCTCTCTTGGATCGACTCTGAAAGGCGGGAAAATCAATTTGTTTAATGATTAGTAAGTCGGTAAGCAAAGGATTGAAAAGTCCTTGACCAAAGGAGGGGAGCAAGATAGCGGTGCGAACGGGGGACCCGACGGACTCGTCGGAGGTGCCTGCAGTACCCCTTCCATCGTCACTTCTCATCTCCTCTCGTGTGCTCTCCAAGTCGCTCTCGACCGGCGTCCCCGCTCTCGAGTCTTCTTCTGACATCGACTATGCTAATGGATCACACTTCTTGTCAATGAAGACGGAGAGGGCGGGCTCTACGATCTTCCAATTACATTCCTTTTCTCAAATATATTTTGACAAATTGAACGAAATAACGATATCTATAAGCTACAGGTATTTCCTCTCATTATCAATCTCAGTGCTAACCATGCTTTCTATGACGCCTTTCATCTTCGTCGGTCTCTTCCTTCCTGTCCGCCTCTGCCTTCTCGGTTTCCTCTCTTCTCTTCCTCTTCTTGCCTCCTCGCTGCTTCTGAGTGCCATCTGACTCCGATTCGCTCATCCCGCCTGATGAGAAATCATTCGCTTTTCACTTTTAAACACATTTTATTCTCCGAATTGACATTTCTCATAAAACACAAACGAAACCATTTAAAATCATAACCTGTTCGCCTGAGCGAAGCTGAGCGCTGGACAAGGAGACCAACCGCCTTCGGTGGTTGCAAAAGTAGGAAAATGACACTCGAAGCGAAGCTCATTTTACATCATCAACTTGCATGCACTTACAAGTACAATACCCGAAGGCAAAGTAACTCAAGACGCAGCTAGAATTACAATTTAACAACGTTTCAATGGCAATCAGTTCAACAGACCATATGCAAATCATAATATCACGTCTGCTGCTTTCATTTCTCCTTTACTCATATATTCCATGTCTCATAACCCTGGCGATTTGTGCCCAAGGACTGTAATACCAATGGTTGAACATTCTTGTAAAGCCATACAGAGCCACCTTTACTTTATTCCACTGTACCCTTTGTGTCTCATTTTCTCTCCCCTGACCATGACTCCTTCTCTAGATCTCCACTCCCCTTGTCCCCACCATACCTGATGATATCTGCCAATCTTGCAGTGAGAGTGTCTTCGGATGAGTCCATCAGTGGGCATGACATCAGCACAGAGCAGCTTCAGCATGGTCGACTTCCCCGCTCCGTTCGGTCCGACCAACGCGATCCGAGTGTCCAGGTCGATTCCGAAGTCGAGGTCTTTGTAGATCCATGGCTAGAAAGTATTACTAACCTTAAAAGAGCGTTAAAATAGTATTTCCATTTCTTATGGAGAAAGGTATCCAACCGTTTTCTCGTTGTATCGGAAAGAGACGTGCTGCACCATGATGACTGGGGGAGGGACGTGGCCAGCATCGAAGAAGTAGAACTGCTTCACCTGAAATCTATCTTCTTCTCTCACTTTCAAATGCTTTATTAGTTATAATAAGCATGATTCGGAATCGGGTGATAATGACATATTTGTAGCCGCAAGATGGCATGGACCTTTCATAGTCGCAAACAGGGTAAAAAGGCCGGTCCGAAACGGAGCACCCACCCTGTTTTTGGTCCTTAATCAGGCACTACCCCATACAGTTTTCGATTTAAAAACAATTAAATTCTACATACCCTACCTTCCGTTCGGCGCCCAAAAGACCACTACCCACCCACTTCTGGGATACCCTCGGACCATCCTTTCTTCCCTTGGTCGCAAGATGGAGCAGCACCCTCTCCCCACAGACTGACCGTCTCGTTGACAGCCTTCTCCGTCAGCCCTCCCGCAATCATCTTGGCCATGGTCTTTTCCTTGGACTGTGCTTGTCTGGCCAGCTTGGCACTTCCGTGACCGAATCGCGCCACGTAGTCCTTCATGTGCTGGATCTGGTTCTGCTCCCAATTGTATCTGCAATTTATATTTTGTACAGTTTGAAATTCACAGACCATTTGTATTTAATGTCTCAAATATCAATAAAACAATAACCTCTTCTGCTGGCTTTCCATTAACTCGAGACGTGTCTTTATGAATGTATCGTAGTTACCCTAAAAATAGTCATTGATTTAATATAATTCATTTTCTTTGTAAGTCTTCGACATGATTATATTGCCTATTTGACAGCATTAAAAATTTACTTATAAAAATAAAATGCGAACTCCATAGTAGACGAGCTTCTTCTGAAAAAGATGGATGACGTTCGTGCAAACTCCGTTCAGGAAATCCTGCCATGAAATTTTTTCAAATTAAAACAAATCCTTTTAACACAGCTAGTGAGTTGTGGAGCGAATAATAATAATATACTAATATTATTATTACTATTCACTCCACAACTCATTCCAACAATGCTTAAAGTGTCCCAAGACTCACTACATCCCTGACCTGTGAGTGGGAAACAACAACGAGAGCTCGCTTGTACTGTTTGAGTTCCTCTTCAAGCCAGACACAAGCTTCAAGATCGAGATGGTTAGTCGGCTCGTCCAGGATGAGCAGAGAAGGCTTCAGGTAAAGGGCGCGAGCCAGTGCAATTCGCATCCGCCACCCTCCTAAACAGACTCGCCCAATTGCAACTTCTTCTAAATGTCGGAACTATTATACTAATTTTCTTTTTTAAATGTTTTCTTTTCGCTGAAATTCATCCCGCGGGGGTTTTCGATAAGGGGAATACGAATATCATATCTATTTCTTATCAATACGTCATTTTCACGGTAAGTCAGTCAAGTTTAGGGACATAGGATGCATGCTTTACAACGCCCACATCTTTCCCACTCACTTTGCGAGGGTGATTGAGCTAAGTAAGAGAAAGAAATGAATATGCTATAGGGAAATAGGATGGTCCGAGTGTCCCACAAAAGTGGGTGGATAAGACCTCCGAAGGCCTGAAAAAAGGGTGGGTAAGTCAAAAATATGAATTTTCGAGTCTCAAAAATTGCGTAGGTAGTTCGATTCGGACCCCCCTTTTCCCCTGATATGATATTCGTTTTCCCCATGGCAAAATGGTGAATTTCAGCTATAAAAAAGTTTCAAAAAAATTCAAATCTGGGGTGGGAATAGTACAATTGTACCTAAACGTCATATTCTTTCTAGTGAAACTGACCGGAGAAGTCTTTGCAGGCCTTCATCTGCATTGTTTTGGTGAAACCGAGGCCGTGAAGGATGAAGGCCGCCTTCATCTCAGCCTTGTCCGCGTCCATATCATCCAGTCGCTCGTACACGTCCAAGAGCTTCTCTTGACTCTCTTCAAAAAAGACGTTTTTTCAATTTATTCGGCATTAAAAAGTACTGTCACAAAATAGATTGTATTCAAAAAAGGAAAAGAGAAAGAAACTGGCCATCATCAGGACAGCTGGCGAGTTCTTCTGCAAGCTTTTCCAGCTCTTTTCGCTCCTCGTCCACTTCGATGACTGCCTGCATTCAAAAAGAACATTCAATTTTGGTGAAAATTTTTAATTCCATCACTTTTTTTGTCAGCGACAAATTTATTGTTCTGTCAACAGGGTAATAAAGGGGGTTCCGAACCTGATTTTTTGAGACACGAAAATTCGAATTTTTTGTTTAACCACCCTATCTTTTTTTCGAAAAAAAAAATAATAAATCTTTTTCTTACCCACACTTTTTTTTGAGGCCTTCGGAGGTCTTACCCATCCACTTTTGTGAGAACCTTTTTCCCTGCCTGCCAATGAAGACTCCAGTGTTTCTGACCTGGAGGGCGCTCATGTTGCTGGCAGACATCTCACGGGAGACCATGTACATGTCGATGTGCTCTGGGATGGGCATCTCACGGTTGTACAGGGCTTGCAGAAGAGTGGACTTCCCTGACCAGGACACTTATTATTTACCTCTCTAACTTATGGTTAAAATAAATATATTTCCTACATAAAAAAATGAAAGAAAAAATATCGAATTGAAAACGAACCGGATCCATTCAGGCCGAGAAGACCATAGCGACGTCCCATGTTGATCTCGAGCTTCGTGTCCGTTACAATCTCGCGACCGTAGAATGTCACGGTGAGGGCCTCGATCTACAGGTAATGTACTTATCTTTTCTTTAAGAGTTAAGGTAATATTAGGAATACCCAGGGCTGAACAAGGACAAGGACCAATGTACGACTCCAAACCGGACGGGTACAAAGCCGAATCTTTTTTTGGGTAAAAAAATCACATTTACATAGGGGGGGGAGATTTTTCCTCCGGGGGCTGGTTCAACCAGTGCAGAACAAGGTCCGGCGTAAGACACCAGGCCGGGGTGGGAGGGGGGTACAAAGCCGAAAAAAAAGGTTTTTTTTCAGTCAAAAATCAACTTTTTGTGGGGAAAAGCGCCGTTTTGCAACCGAAAAATGTTTAATCCGGGGAAAGGGGGGGGGTCCAACACGGCGCATGCGCCGACCTTGTTCAGCACTGGGAATAACTCACTCTTTACAAATGTTACTAACAGCTTTATTGAACCTCAAGTCAATACCTGTTGCATGGTGCAATTTGACCTTTGGTCACTCCAAAACGAACCTTAAGATCCTTCGCATGCTTGTGAGAAGTGAGAGAGCCAGCGACAGAACGAGCCTGTGCATTCTCTAGTTCGATACGGGCAAGCAGCTCGGCCGCGTGGTCGATCACTTCTTCTGTAGAGAACAAAAGGATCATTGAAGAGCAGGAACAGAATATGCAACAAATAAAGGAAGGGACAGCAAATCATATAATTCGGTTCAATTACCATTAGTTCTTCGATTTGTTCACATATAAAAAGGCAACTTATAAATAGCTGACCACTTCTTGGTCCACCGTTGGTTGTTCCATTGGAAGATCCATTCTCATGTCGCTCCGGACTCTGCTGCCGCAGAGGAGTGCCGCTGCCGTCGACCTTTAGAGAGCGATTTGTAACCTGATTAACCATCTGTTACGGCGCAAGCACGTAAATTGAGAGAACATATTTAGATAGAATACAATTGGAGTTCATGAATTTCTCATGAACTGTTTAAAGCGCCAATCAGTGCACTGCAGGAATGGCTGGTGTATTAAAGTAAAAATAAGATAAATAAAACGGGGCAGAAAAATGAAAATGAATGAAAGTGAAAATGAAAAAAATTAACCTCATCCTCCACACGCTTGGTGTCTCGCGCCTTGCCTCTATTCTTGGTCGCAGCCTTCTTCGCTGCGTCACGGGCTTTCTTTGCATCGGACGGCATCGCTTCTCGTCTTCTCGTTCAGAGCACGTAGCCAGAGAACTGCTGCTAGCTCCTTATTACCTTAAG
Source organism: Allodiplogaster sudhausi (assembly GCA_945643635.1). Lineage (NCBI taxonomy): Eukaryota > Metazoa > Nematoda > Chromadorea > Rhabditida > Diplogasteridae > Allodiplogaster > Allodiplogaster sudhausi. Next base: position 273,830 of record CALZFC010000115.1, read on the forward strand.
CGGAACTAGTTATAACATTACTAAACATACTACAGCAAGTAATGCATAAGCAACAACGGATCATTCAGTTCAAATAAGACAAGCAGGATTCAGTTCCACATTTAATAGATCGAAAGCATTGCCTAAATATGACTAAGAGGCGGGGAAAAATAAGGTAATTCCTGAAAGAAAAGCTATCTATCGCTTAAAAATAGGAAAATATCTTATAACAACTAAAGAACTTCAAAACGGAGAAATCAATTTATATAATAAACAAGGTCGAAACAGCATGGAATTTGCAGTAATCATTACATCACAGTGGTACGCTTTTCGTAGGGCAAAAATTAAGATAAGATTTCCCGCACTACAGTCTTTTAAAATATATGTAGACTTTTCGTGCTAAGAGTATACGCTGGAGGCGTGGTCGGAATGGTTTGGCAAATTGAAGGCGAAACGGTCGGATTCTTGTTCTTTACTTCATCGCTCGCCTGCAGCGAGAGGAGGTGAGTGTGTGTGTGTTTTTGGTGGGAGGAGTTTCGGGATTTTGGGATATCTAGTAGCCGTGAGGGACTTCGAAGAAGTTCTCTTTGCTGGGAAGTCAAGTTTTCACGTTACTGGTTGTCAATCCCGTTACTGGTTGTCAATCTCGTAAAATTTCGTTGATATTTTGTCAAGCAAAAGACGAATGAGTTAGAAAAAGAATTAGCTCCGTAAAATCTGATTGTTGTGGTCGTTTTCCTAATGACTACTTTTGCACTGAGTTTGTTGAAAGAAGGCTTTTTCACAGACATGGCAGACAAGGGTTTCGACACGAAGAAGTTCTTCATCGACCTGGCCACGGGTGGCACGGCCGCTGCCATCTCTAAGACTGCAGTCGCTCCCATCGAGCGTGTCAAGCTCCTCCTTCAGGTAGCCCTTTACTCAATTTTCGTGGCGCATTTTACATCCTGTTTGGTGCACTCAGTTTGTCAATTTGATTGAAGAAACGTCGTTATAGTGCAAGCTTCTGGAATGAAGTTAAAGAATGGCTTCTCAGGTGCAAGATGCGAAGAACAAGGCGAAGGACACGCACTTTAAAGCCCATTTGGCGCATTCTCCTTACTTTGATGTTGTTGTAAGTTACTGGAATGAAATTAAAGCATATCACTTAGGTGCAAGATGCGTCGACGACCATCGCGAAGGACAAGCGCTACAAGGGTATCATCGATGTCCTCGTCCGCGTGCCGAAGGAGCAGGGTTTCGCCGCTCTCTGGCGCGGTAACCTCGCCAACGTCATCCGCTACTTCCCGACCCAGGCGCTGAACTTCGCCTTCAAGGACACCTACAAGAAGATCTTCCTCGAGGGTCTTGACAAGAAGAAGGACTTCTGGAAGTTCTTTGCCGGCAACCTCGCCTCCGGTGGTGCTGCCGGTGCCACCTCCCTCTGCTTCGTCTACCCGCTTGACTTTGCGCGTACCCGTCTTGCCGCCGATGTCGGCAAGGCCGGTGACCGCGAGTTCAAGGTGCGAAAATCAATGATCTTTTATATCCTTTTGTTGGGCCGCCGTTCTGTTCGAAAGTACAAGTTGATTCTTTCGACAAGTATCAAACTTTACAGGGTCTCGCTGACTGCCTTGTGAAGATTGCCAAGTCTGATGGACCGATCGGACTTTACCGCGGCTTCTTCGTCTCCGTCCAGGGAATCATCATCTACCGTGCCGCGTACTTCGGCATGTTCGACACGGCCAAGATGGTCTTCGCTTCCGACAAGAAGCTCAACTTCTTCGCCGCCTGGGGAATTGCTCAGGTTTGTTGATTGCTCTTATCGTTCTTTGTGCCTTGATTATTTAACAGTCAGATCCTTACTTACCCCATTTTGTTAGTTGTTTGGGGCATAGCACGTTGGAATGTGGAGTATTGATTTCACCAAGTCTTGTCGAGACCCATGTGCCTCTTACACTGGGTGTCCACGTGTTTTTCATGAGGAACCATTTGGTAGTCTTTGGACATCAACTGCATTGTTCTCTCGATATCAGAATGAAAGAAAAAAAACGTTAAATGGGTGTATTCTGCTCTCGGGATATGTTATGAGGTATATATTGTCATCTGAAAGTATGAGATTGTGAAAGAAGACTTGTAGGTTGTGACGGTTGGCTCTGGCATCCTGTCGTACCCGTGGGACACGGTCCGTCGTCGCATGATGATGCAGTCCGGCCGCAAGGACGTGCTGTACAAGAACACGCTGGACTGCGCGAAGAAGATCATCGCCAACGAGGGAATTTCCGCCATGTTCAAGGGCGCCCTCTCCAACGTCTTCCGCGGCACCGGGGGTGCCCTCGTCCTGGCCATCTACGACGAGATCCAGAAGTTCCTCTAATCTGGGTACCCATCTAAACCCCCCCCCCCCCCTAATTCACTCACTTGTCTTTTCTCCCACAATCAATCTCTCATCTCTTGAAATATGCGGCAGGCCTCTTTCTCTCTCTCGGTTGATTGTATGATTGTAGCAACATTGTTTTTTGGTTTACTGTCTTAGTCCTCTGGCTCCATTGCACACCACTCTCATTGCATATGTGAGATTGCCCTCCCGTTATAGGCCTCTTCCAATTCCTTTGCCTGAGTCAACTCCCGAGTGAGCATTTCCCCACGCGTAGTATGCTGTGTTTCTCTCCCGTGCATGATTATCCCGAGTCTTGGAATGTTTCCCCTTCTAGTGCAGTGTTTGGTGTGCAATGTTCTGGCCGAGGAGAGGCAGTATAATTTAGGGTAGTGAATTGGCACACGTGATTGTTGATGAGCCCACTCTTGGATCTAGTGTCTCTTATGAAGGAATTTGTTTGGAAAAGATGAAGTCGGAAGTTGGTGATTGACTATAAAGGCGATTAGAAAGTAAACTGTTCGTTGGAGAGGCACATCGAATTTTGAGAGAATTTCATCCTGAGGAATAGGGTAGAATTAGGGGTGTAGGCATACGAGTATTTTGTGAGTAGGATTATGAATGTTGAAGTGGGCCATCTGATGAATAAAGAGGCTGATCACCGTTGTGAAAAGGAATGTTCGATGCCCTTTTGACACGAGAGAACGGGCAGTCTGGGCCGGTGACCGAAGGCCAAGGGGACAGCTCAGTTAATCGATGAGGGAAGGGGAGGAATGGTTAAAGTACGGCTGATCTCTCTACCGTCGTTAAAGAGTAGACTCCTAGGGCCGAGAGTTCTCTCATCACAATCAGCAGTAGAACTTTTCAGCAAACAAGAGGAAGGAGAGAGAGGAGCTAGAGATGCAGAGATATGAGGAAAAGAAGCAAAGATAAAAAGAAGATGTGGCAGTTGAAGCATGCTCTGAAGGCAGATGACAATTGATGATTACCATCACCAAGTGGACAGTGAAATAGGCTGGGTGTGGGGAGTAGTGAAGATGGTTTTGAATGTTGATGTGCAAGTTGGCCGGGTACGGTAGCAGTTGAGCAAATTGTTGTAGAGGAGGGAGAAGACATTTCTACGATCGCTGGTCGTAGAGTGTTGGTGACTTCGTTTTTGAAGGTGTTTGCCAAAGTTTTTTTTTCAGGAGTTGTTTGTTGAAGAATTGGTTGGTTGTGTTAGTTTCTAACACTTACATTTAGAATTGCTAGTTTGTCTGCATGGCGGTTTTTTACGGTTTTAATTCCCGGATATCTGATGAGCGGATCTAAGTTTGGCGACCGTTCGGCTCAAGAGCCAGCGGAGTTAGAGCCAGATGTATGGTTGCAGTCTACCCGAGTAGCGCTCCTTCCTGTCCGCTCGGAGAGGAGCCACGAGTCTCCGTAAAAAGGTAGTTTTCTGTTGCATTGACCGTAGGGTCAACCCCCCACAACCAGAGCTGGTTGCCCTCCCTCATGGGGAGGAAGACGGGTCCTCATGGGACCCGTTTGTCCGTTTGCAGTCCCTTGATGAGGGGCTAGTGTGGTAAGAGAAGCTAAGCTAGTGTGGTAAGAGACGGGTCCTCATGGGACCCGTATCCGTTTGCACTCCCTTGATGAGGGACTGTAAACTAGTGTGAGTAGTTCGGCCAGTTAAAGGTGGTTTTAACGCCGTTCTGTTTGCAGTGATGCAGTTTCACGTGAGGCCGATGGCTGAAGCGGTCTCCGGGCGGGAGCAGGCGGAGAGGAGCGCTGGGTCAAGAGGAGCCTGGTTAGTAAGCTGTCACCCTTCCACAGTTTGGATTCAGACCCGGTTACCTTCTCCTGTATGAGTAACCGGGTAGTTAGTGTGAGGCCTTTTCTTTTCGGGGTGTTTTCGGCCCTCTTAAGGGACCCCTAATCGTTAAAATTCAACTTTATCAGTTGGGATTTATAGTCGATCGGTTTGCAGTGGGGCGGATTCCCGCTAGCCCTTGCTGAAGCGCTACCGAGCGGGAGCAGGCGGAGAGGCTCGTCGAGTGAAGAGGAGCCTGGTTAGTATACGTGTTATGGGCTACTCCTCCATACATAAGAGAGTAGTGTCACAGCAGGTAGTTTCGTAAGGGTCGGGGACCTCGCTTCCTCACTAAGTTACCAGACCCGTTCCTTTTTTCATGAATGAGGGACCTGGTTGTTAGTAGGAATATTGTTTCTTCCCTAGAGGGGATTCGGCCCTCCTACGGGGTCCTCTAATTGTTAAGAATTCAAGTCTATCAGTTGAAAGTAAATTTATGGTCGATCGAATTGCAGTTGTCCGAGAAAGAGTGAGGCTGATGGCAGAAGAGCGCTCCGGGCGCTATAAGGCGGAGTCTCTCCACCATCTGAAGAGGATCTGGGTTAGTAGAGGGACAAGTTAAAGGCTTAGTGCCCACATTTACTTGGCATGAATAAGTAAGTTCAGATATCAGTGAGGTTGTCCTACCTATGGGCTTGAGACCTCAAGTAGTGCCCATACTTTTGGCTGTTTATGGTTCAGTCCTTAGGAGTCAATGCGGCATTTTCCTTTCTCCCCCAGAGGTGAGCTCAGGGTATCAGTTAAGACCCCCTCCAGTTTGCGATGCAAATGGACATCCGGGTAATGTTGTCGAAAACTCTGAATTAGATTCAAGTAGCTGAGCAAAGGCAAGATAAACAGTTATTGTTTCACTGTCCAGCCATGGCTCAAAGGGAAATAACATAGCTGATGTTTTCTTCCCTGAGGTGGAAAATTCGGGTTCACAAGTGCAACCCACATTCGTGTCGTAATAATGACAGTCAGAATCGAGATATTTCAGTTTGGAAATTAAATCGATAGTTATAGTGAGAGGTGTTGCCATAAAGGAATTGGTCAGTTAAGTGGTTTTTTAACTGTATATATCTTGCAGTTGATTCGGACGGTGCGAGCGGCACGATGACTCTCCCTCCTGGACAGAGCGGAGAAGGCGGACTCGTAGCAGGAGGCCCTCTACTCCATCCAGAAGCTGGAGCAGAGAGGAGCAATCAGGAAGGAAACCGTTCCACCCGCTCTACCAGTAGACACAGGAGAGATGAAGGGATCAGGTCAGACACGGCCTTTTTCACAGTTTGTTAAAAGGGTTCTGGACCACTCCGGAGGTTAACCTGGAAACTTAGAAGAAGTAATAGGCAGTCAAGTTTCTTCCTGGGCGGGCCAATTAGCAGGCGTTTAGCGGTGGAGGCCATGGGGCAAAGACAGACTAGGTACGTCCTGGGAAGTAGAGTTACTTGCCCACGGATCTCTGGGCCGTGTAGAGGGAAAGCGGGTATATTTACTTGGCCTGCTCCTTGAAGAGTAGATTTCTCGGTGTCTCAAGGGCACAAGCTGCTGCCCTACAATCTCTAAGTGTCGGTTTTTCTCCTCCATTCTCATCTTCACAAAGGGGACTTTCGTTTTTCTACCGGACCAGGTCGTGTCCTATTCGATAAAGTTCTTTATCTTATGGTAGTTTGAACGGGACACTGGTGAGGGGGTAATCTGGGTTATATGGGAGGAACGACCATATAATTGATGATTACCATCATCACCAAGTGGACCGTGAAATAGGCAGGGTGTGGGGAGTAGTGAAGATGGTTTTGAATGTTGATGTGCAAGTTGGCCGAGTACGGTAGCAGTTGAGCAAAGGGTTGTAGAGGAGGGAGAAGACATTTCTACGATCGCTGGTCGTAGAGTGTTGGGTCCCACCCACCCACCCTGAGTGTACTGTTTTCATTTTCCAGGTTGTGTCGGGATTAGAGGCGGTGGAGAGAGTGGCTACGACGTGGAGGTTCATCGCCGGCTCGGTCATGTCGGCCCCTCACGCCCTCTCCCTCCTCCCATCTACCTTCTCTCTCCCTCTCTCTCTCCCTCTCTCTCTCTCTCTCTCTCTCTCTCTCTCTCTCTTTCTCGAGGATTGGGCGGCTTCAGGTTTCTAAGGGTTGGACGTCCAACCTCTCCCTTTTCCCCCTCATCCTCTTCTCTCTCTCTCTCCCTCTCTCTCTCTCTCTCTTTCTCTCTCCCACTCCTCACATCGGCCCCTATCACAAGGCCCCTCAACGCCGCGAGGCCACGCGGATTTTCATACATCCTCAACTCCTCCCACATGCCGCTATCCACTCCCCATTGCTGCTCGCTCATGTGCTTTTTGTATTTTGCTCTGCCATGCATTGCAAGTTTGTTGTCACCGCGCTCTACCGGACCAGGTCGTGTCCAAATACCGGACCAGGTCGTGTCCTATTCGATAAAGTTCTTTATCTTATGGTAGTTTGAACGGGACACTGGTGAGGGGGTAATCTGGGTTATATGGGAGGGACGACCATATAACCGCTCTTATTTCCAAGTGAGAGAGAGCTCAAAGCCGTTCCGCTGACGTCAGAGAGGAATGGAACCGCGGGAGGAATTAGGGGAATCCGATTGTTAACACTGGCAGAGAACGTAAAAGATGGTACAATTGCATAGGGTTATCTTCTTTCCTTTTCGTATTATTATTCTCACCCTTTTCTTTTAAGTATATCTCACTCTCTCTCTCTCTATCCTTGCTTTGCTACCTCGCTTCCTCTCTTTTTCTTTTTTTCCCCTCTAGTTTGTTACAATGAACCTCGGAAGCGGGGAGGCAACAGTCGTCTCGGGTCGGCCTGAGCGAGAGGAGAAGACAGCTGGAAGGGGGACTGACTTCATACCTGATCATTCAGTTCATGCGCCTTGGCTCATATCAACTCCCCTCAACCATTCTTATCCTTTCAGCCCTCTCTCTCTCTCTTTCTGTCTCTCTCTCTCTCCTCTCATTCTCTTCCTTTCGTCGCTGCCGTATGAGAATAGCGAAGTCGCATGTCACCAACTGCTTCCCTTAATCTACAACCATTCTCTAGTTCCTGCTTTTTCTCCTACTCCCGTTCAATCTCCCTTCGTTTCGCTCTCTTCCGCCTCCCGTTCTGTCTTCTTTCTCTCTATCAATTCCCACTTTCACATTGACCTATGAAGGAATTACTAATGGTTTCTGCTTTTAGCCTATGATTTTTGTCTGCAACTCGTTTACTGTTAGTGGAAATTCCCACTCTCGCCAACTCACAGAAAGCATTCATTATGGTGGCTCCTACAGTTCGCTTCGCTCCTTCCGTCGCCCACCATAACCTCTGTTTGGAACCCCGCTCTCTCAGATGCTCGCTCCCAACATCCGGTTTCTGTTTACGCCTTTATCGTCCGTGTCCATACAACTGTGCTCATGGGCAAAACAGATCACTCGGAATACAAAGCCACATCAGTCAACAGACGTATGCAAATGTACATAGCAAGGTTGCTTTCTACTATGCAATGAAGCCTAACATTCCCAGGCTTGCATACACATGGACTTTAAAACAAAATGAACAAGAATCGTATGCTGACAAAACTATCGCGTCTCAGAGGAATGAGCAGTACAAGATACGCTAAAATACATAGGGAGCAGCCTACACAATTAGCAACTCTGTTCACCGAAATGAGTTCAAGGTTTCCTCTATGAACTGTGCAAGCACTGCAACTAACTCTAACATATTAGGACTATGTTCACCTCTGTTATAAAAAGCCCCCCTTTGCATGCAGTAACCGGCGCCCGTAGCCAGTGAGGCAAAACCAAACGTCAGGCTAGTCCGTGAGGCAAGCCTAAGGACAAGGTTAACAAGTACGGAAAAACCCAGAGTTCTAATAACAACCCCGTATGCCACCCCAGTGGTCGACCAAACTACCCTAAGAAGCAAGAATTCGGCACAGGATAAAGGCAGCGCCACTGCCTAAAGCCACGCGGCCCCTGACTGAGGCCTCCAACCCCCGTGCTGTCCCAGAATTGCTGAACCTGTCGTCGCCGTCAGAGCCTGCACACTAATCTGCTTGTGCGTTAAGGGAACAGTAATAAAAGTTACCAATTGGTACCATGACCGAAACCTGGTGATCAAAACTGAGCTGACGCCTTCCCGATTTAAGAGCCGCTGCCACCCATCGACTTTCGACATGGAGCTTGGCAGCTCTCGCGGAAAGCGTCGCCGAAGGCGCCCGTAAAACTAACCACAAAATCGTGATCAAAAGACCTTGAACCTTGAAACAATCGCCCCTTCCCCCCAGACTCAAGTATACATATATATGCATGGCATCAGCTACGCTTTTCATTCCGAAACCTAAAATTTCAAGGGCTTTTGATTGAGCCCTAAATCCTATTTCTGAACGTAGGGCTTTTGACTATTCCCTGGTCAGTCCCAAAATCCCGAGGCCGCGCAAACTGCGGCCTCACTCTCTACTTATATCTTTAGACTCCAATGCCGTGCTCGGCTTTCTACGGCTATTCATGCTGAAATACCTCTTCCCGGCTAAATATTTTCCTTAACCAAATATTCTCTTAACTGTCCTCATGACTCTTTCGACCGCTCAGTGTTATCGTGTTGGTCCCTCTGCGTGGCCGGCAAAGAACTCATGCTCCACCTGGAGAAAGCCCAGCTCGGTTTTGAACCCACTCTGGCATAGCCTGCGATCAGCAACCTCCCGACTCTCTTCTTAAGGGCGGGAATGGGTGGGAACCTAACCGTCTCTCGTGGACACTTGAGGCGTAGAATGACGAAACACTCCCTCACACCCCCTCCCCTCCTTCCGAGGACAACAACCGCAACGCGACCCGCGCTCGCATCTGAGAGAGAGCGCACACCCAAACACCAATTGGCCGAATCATTATTTCGTAACAAATTGCATACATTAACGAGAAATTAGAGATTTGTGAAAGAATTAATTTGACTAGATCGACATGAAAGTTCTCCGTTAGAGGTTAAGCAGATAAATCAGTCACTTGATAACAAACTGAAAATATCATAATATATTCACAAAGGAATAAGAAGATCATAATAAAAAGAGAAAAAATTGGAATGCTTGAAAGCAGAGCATAGTAACGGTGGATGAGATCGCAAGATGACCAAAAATGTGCGAAGGAATTGCGGAATGTGAAGTTAAGCTTCAAGAACAAGAGGCTGGCCTTGACAGCGCAAGGAAGCACCAGTGATAGTGTGAAAGAAGTATTAAAACGGAAACTACAAAATTGTGATCATAATTTGTTTCAGTAAGCATTAGTAGCACGGAAAAGAAGTGCAAATTAACAAGAAAAACACAAAAAAACACCTGGAAAAATGTAGTATGCAGACAATACCTTCATAAGTAATGTACAAATCTCTGATTGTTCCTGGAAATCTCTGTCTTCGACAGTGCTGAACGAGGTCGGTGCATGGTCTTCCGTTTTAACTGCCTCCAGATAATACCCAGCCTTTTTCCTGATTGTCAGTCACTGGAAACGTCGTCAAAGTAAGCGTGAGAGAGGGCAGCAGTGGAGTCAGCGCGGCCGGAGGGGTTGCAGACGAGAAGGCGCTGTAAGAATCAGCTTCTTATTCTGCTTTATTCATCTCGAAAATTGATATCATGCCAGCAGTAGATCACATCCACGCGCGTTCAAGTTGGGCACTACCTGAAAATCTCACCCTTTAAACTGACCTTCACTGTCATCATAGAACACTGAGTTTTGCACAACAGGACTGAAACGTCTGGTCAGTTATTTAGAGTGCGAATTACTTACTCAAAAAATATTTTGAAAAAAGAAGTTAGATATCACATATTCTAGTTGGAAATGTTTTCGAAATATGCCCCATCCAACAACTCGTTCTGTTGAACTGCTCGAGTTACTGTAATCTCCTTCTGCAGCACACCTGAGCAAGAGTGAATACTGGCTGGTACACGGGAAGTGGCTTGAAGTCTGGCAGCTGAGACACGCCCGGCCAGCTGTCGTCTGAAGGAGTTCCGAGCAGCTTGAAGATCTTCTTCAGCTGGTCTTCTACATCCGCACCAGTGAATAGGGGTTTGCCACCGTTTGACATCTCTGCAGAGGATGTTGAAAGGGAGAGAGAGAGAGAGAGAGAGAGAGAGAGAGAGAGAGAGAGAGAGAGAGAGCATGGAGAAGAGAGATAGAGAACAGGATAATAGTGAAGGAGGAAAAGGTAAAGAATATGATATAAGGAAATACGGGCGAGAGAGAGAGAGTGAAAGAGAGAGAGAGAGAGAGAGAGAGAGAGAAAGGGGAAACTATCTGCTAGCCTGCAAAGATGCACCCGGCAGACCACATGTCAATGGATGTGTTGTAGAGTTTGGCTCCGAAGAGGACATCAGGTGGTCGATACCACAGCGTCACCACCTAACCCGAAGCACCAAATCATCATTGCGATATATTTCTTTCTGTATACTTTAAAATTAAAAGTTAGACAAGAGTACGCCACTCGTCCGTACTCGCTTCTTGTAATATCGACTTAGCTTGCATCACCAACCATACCGTACCTCTGCGCTGTAGCAGCGCACCGGAATGCCGAATGCACGCGCGAGGCCAAAGTCAGCCAGTTTGAGCTGGCCATTCGTGACCAGGAGATTCTGCGGCTTGAGATCGCGATGGAGGACGTTGTTGGCGTGGCAGAAGTCGATGCCGAGCAGGAGCTGCTGCATCAGGGAACGTACCGTCTGCAGCCAGGCTATTCTCATCTCCACATACGTTTTAAGCACAAGAATTAACAGATGCGTAAGTTTAATATGAACCTAATTAAACCCTTCAATAATTCAAGGAAAACATAACGAGGCCAGTGCTTACATAGGTCTGACCCATGACCGCGCTGTAACCCCGCGGGCCGAAGACCCGGAACCCTTCACTTAGTGATAGAAAATAAAAAGAAACTGCTGAAGTTAACATACATGTTGGTCAATGGCATGACCGTTCAGCGAGTCGAAGAACTTCTTAAGATCCTTCAATTAAGTAAAAGTGAGATAGCTAATTTAAAAGTGCTCATTTTTATTTGATAGCGAGAATTCTACAGAAAGAACCTTTCAATGATAAAAAAGCTGAATCGAAGAGCTGACCTGATCACTGTACTCAAAGACGAGAGTGAGACGAGCATCGGCATGGACGACATCCAAGAGGCGGACGACATTCGGATGTCGTAACTCACGGAGGATGCAGATCTCGCGGAGGGCCGAGCTGGGCACTCCCTGGAAGAACAAGGGAATAACATTATCTTCTTGTCTTAGAAGGGAACAAGCTGCAACTAACACTTTTCATGCTTTTTATCACTCTTTTCTTCCCAACATGAAACAGCTAGTAACCAAATATCGAAATGTCGCCCGGAATAGCAAGCAAAAGAGCGGACTCACAATGATGTCATAACAATGCCCAGCAATTCGTGAGAGAGCCAGCTACCTCATCGTCGTCGTCCAGGCGGACCTTCTTGAGAGCGACCACTTCTTGCGTGTGTGTGTCGCGTGCTTTATACACCGTGCCATAAGTGCCTGAAAAAAACATAATAACAAAAGAGAAAATAACGAGATTAGAGTACTAATACGTTTAAACTGAGAGGGAGGAGGAAAAATCAGTTGATTAAAAATAAAGAGCAAACCTTCGCCAATTTTGTCCATCCGCTCGTACCGCTGCATCTTCGATAGACCTGAAACAGAAAAATTAGAGCTTTCATGCGGAAAAAAGTAAAGAAACATCTCTTAAGAAACAAAGTGAAATCACAATCGCAAACAGAAAAAACTGCGAACCCGTCTTCCGTGTAATGGGTGAAGTGTTGTTTTCTAAACAGCGGGCAATAGTTAACACTCCTTCACGCATATCACACTATGGCGCGATGCTTCAATTTACATTTTTCCCTACAGCAAATTTTAAGCTGCTTTGTTTTTACCAAGTTGTGTTTATGTCTCTTTCGGTGTTTTTTTTTTTAAATATTATTATCAGCTTTCTTTACAGAGGCCATGGCCGATGTTAGTGGTGTGCACGATGAGAGTGGGGCTGCATTCGTCACCAGGGCTGCCGATTCTAATCTGATTCAACGGTTTGTGCCTCCACTCCAATTCGGATTACTTTTCCTTTAATGCCGGAATACGATAGGTCATGCCGAATTCGTGTAAAATACCTATATTAAAAAAATTATGCTAAAATGCTAATCAGTTGTCACTCCCTTCATCGAATTGTTTTTCGTACAGTTTTCCCGCTGTTCATGTATTACCTATTATATTCTACATTCGTCACGCAACATTTTCGTGGAATAGGACAGAACTTGGATTTGATGAGAATGGCAGACACGATGAGAGTGGAGCTGAAGACCGCGCGAATGCTTCTAAATCTGATCGAAATGAACGGTTTGTTCTCTATTAATATTTTTAAGCATTACTAGATGAGATTGTCGCTTCTTCTCACTTTTGATATCCCATGCAGTTAATTTTTGTGCCCCCTTCATTAAATTGTATTCCACCTTGATGTGGAAATAGTTTCTAATATTGCCACAATATTTTCGGTACAGTGAAATAATGTACTCTCTAATGTATTCGTTTAAAATTAATTTCTCTAGACCGAGGACGCTGCCGCCGCCTCGCGCCGCGGTCTCCGATCCGTTAGAGTTAGGCTGATTTTGTAATTCCCTGTCTTTCAACCCTTTCTCTCTGCTTGTCTCTTCCAGTAACTCTCTCGAAGTCACGGCAGCGGCAGAGAAGAAGAAAAGGAAGAAGAGAAAGGAGCGATTAAATGATGCTGATACCGCAGCTCATGCGCTAGAGACCGCGACTGAGGCGGTGGGGAGACCTCTTCCTCGATTTCGTCTACGGGTCGGCCGAACTCGCCCCGCGCGCTTCGTTCTCCTCTCGAATGTCAAGAGTATGATCAGTTTGTTCTCTTTCTTAATCTACTTTCTCTCCATTTCTCTCTCTCTCTTTCTCTCTCTCTCTCTCTTTTTCTCTCCCTCTCTCTCTCTCTAATTCTCTCTCTCTCTCTCTATTTCTCTCTCTCTCTTTCTTTTTCTCTCTTTCTTTTTCTCTTTTTCTTACTGTAAACCTGCATTTTTTTTACTCTTCTTCGTTTTACTGTCATGAACTGTTTTCATTCAGCATTCACAAAGGCCCTGGTGTGCCTTTCCCGACTCGGTGAGATTCTTCAGCTCGAACCGGACCCGGACGGAGTTTGCATTTATCTAGTATTTCTGTAATACGGTTATGAATATTTGTCTGAAGTGAAAATGCTTTTAAGAAGATTTGAAATATTTGGCATATGGTTTACAACTTTCTTGATGTAGTTAAACGTAGTTCAGACAACTCGATAAGCTGCTTTTTTTCGTTCTCCCGTTATCGAGAATGTTCACTGACTTGAGCTGGTTGCGAAGGCGTACAACGGCAGTCGATCCGCCTCAGGAAGATTCTTCTTCTCCCGCTCCTTCTTCCATGAGTTCGATGTGGGAGAGCACCAAGCAGATCGCAGCTTCAGTGGCAACATCTGCAGGGTGGACATGAAGGTTAGACAGAGAGAGAGAGGGAAAGAGAGAGATTATGAGAAGATACACAACGATAGGATGTCAATTTGAAGACTTTAAAATATCATATGAACACGGAGAGTTTCCAAACATTTTTTTGCATGTAAAATCAGTGTTATATTAAGAATTTGTTCTTCCTTTATGGGTACTGTTCGTTATTCTTTTTCTTAAGCTACCCGTTATTTTGTATTACCTCAACTGGATTTACTATTTATAGTAGACAATGAGTAGACTGGAAGAGTGTTCGCAGAAGGCGCTGACGATCATGCGTACTTCGCTGTTGGGAGAGCGCAGTGTCTATGGCTGCGCAATCACTCTCGAACCCGAGCGAGATGTCATTTGCTTCACCCTCATACTTAACTTCGGTATTCTTTCCTTATTCTTCATCTTCCAAAACAAGTTTATGTAAAATTGTAATGTTAAAAGGTGTTTACAGAAGGATGGAAATATATTGTTGCTGTGCACGGCGCATACGCCGACCTTGTTCAGCACTGCTCTTTTTCTCTCTCTTTCTCTCTCTCCTCTCTCTAGATGTCCTGCGTGAGTACGAGATGCCCATGCTTGACGCGGCGACGTATACCACGACGGTGGATCGATCGAACATGCCGAATACGCTATCCATTGCTCCAGAGTACAGTATTTGCGTTATTACAGTAATCCTGACCATGAGTCTAAAAAAGAATAACAACGATACTGAGTACTCTATACTATGAGTATTCATCAGGGAATAAAAGTTTTCATGGCAATTTTTATCTTGGTGTTGCGATTAAAACGAAATGTATTTTTGAGACTGCTGGCTGAAGTGATCGAACACACGATGTCTGGCACCACTGAAATTCTGCTGAAAGCGGATGCCAGTGGACTCTCTGCCAGTAACTACATTGAAAGTTATCACGGTTAGAGATTATAGAACACTCCTAAGGAGCATTAAAGTTTTATTATTCTTGTAATCATGAGTATTTCCTTGAGTTTCTTACATTATTTGCTTTGAGAGGATCAGACGACGCAAGAAATGAAGTTGGACGCGAGTATTTTCGTTCACTTCGACGTGCCAGTTGCGTGTGAGATGGCATTCAATATGAAATGGTTCCGGGTAAGATTCAACCAACTCCCATCATCTTTTCTTCTGTAAAGTTTGCGATCCTTCGAGAGACATTTATTCTCGCCTTGTATGGTGAAATTTTTTAAAAGTAAATATCTTAACAGCGAGTATTTTAAGGCACTTGTAACATTCTGCAACGACTTCTCTGCCCCCGTGAAGATGTATTTCGAAGGCGCCGGGAAGTGAGAAATATCTTGCAGAACCAATAATTGGATTAATAGTTGTGAGAAATGCCGCATGCTTGTAGAGAATCTTCAATTAAGACCCGTCTTCTTCGTGTTGTCTTCTGATTCGGGGATGTCCCTTGAGATGATCCTTCCGACTATTATCACCGAGGGAAGCGACAGCCAGCAAGCAGCAGATCACCCCCCAAGACTTCCTCTGCAACAGTTAGTCAATTATATTTTCTGCTTGTTTCACATATTGCCGAAAATGGGCATTCTGTCTCCTTCAGAAATCGCACAGCAAATGTGTACACGGGAGAGATCTCAGTGACCGTGGAAGAGCTGCAGCAAATCACAATCACTCAGCTGCAGAGAAGCAGTGCAGAAGGTCTGTTCATTCTACCTTTTAAGGATCAGATCAAAGTACTCTTTTTATCCCCTTGCCGCTTGAGCAATAGTGTTGGAAGTCAAACCCTCTCCCCTCCTACTCATTCGATACACACTGAAACCTCATCTTTGCAGCTCTTGATCTGAGCGGAAATACCGGTCTCCGTCTTCCCAAGACAGAGCGACCGAGCACTCCCCACGACTTGGTTGGAATCCCGATTATTTGCTCTTTCGTTCTTTTGCTACTTCTTTTAACGGTAGCTGACTATACTTTCTAGTGACAAAAGAGATAACAAAAAGCGCAGCACGCAGAAGAGATTTTCTCTTTTTGTGATGCAGCAGTCGTGGGAATGAAATATTGTCATGCGTTCCATCACTTACTTCTATTAATTCAATAATAAAACTATGCTTTCTAGACTAGTCAGTTAAATACATTTTTAATTTCAGATAAGTGCAAGAAATTGTTAAGTAAGCAATATATTAAGCGTAATTGTTTATTGTTAGATGACAGAGTGCACGAATTCGCGGCCGCCGCCACGTGACGAAGCTCCCCCGGAAGATGCCATCGAGGGATTTGGTACTTTTTCCTATTTTCTTTTTTATGACTTGTCAACCTGAAATACTGCACTCTTGGGCCATTAAATTATTTAATTTAGCTTTAATCTTATATATTCATAAACAGGAAAGTAGAACAAGACTTTAAAGGAGACAACGCGTGGAACGACAATGGATTCATCAGTGGATATGCACAGGAAGGAGAGACAGCGAGAGAGCAGAATGGAAGCAGAGGAGAAGGGAGGACAAGGACTCCCGTCGAGTTGGTCGAGGTTAGCAAAGGACTTCTTTTATCACAACAACGGGCGAGAAGGACAACGGGCTCATATAAAAAAAGTATAAAATAGCCTATATTTCCATGGGGAGGCAATGAATTGAGAGCAAGATATTCAGTTGACTGCAGCAGAGAGGAGCGGCCTGGCAGAAGAAGAAGAACATCCTGAAGGAGCCTCAGAGGCGGAGGTTTTGAACACAAGTCGGCCGGCAGCTGAGGAGGAACCCCTGTTTGCTGTCCCCATGCGGCCGGCTTACAAGTTCGCATTTTGGTTCTTCTTTTTCTTCTTCATACCAAGATTGATAAGATACGTGAAAGAAGTAAATAGTTCTTCAACCCGTTCCTTTATTCCATCTGTCTACATTGACTTCATTTCAGGAAGCGACAGTCGAATATCCGATCTCCCACTCAGCAGGCCGCCGACGCTGCGCGTTCATTCGTAGCAACCCAGGCACTCGAGAGAGCGGTGAGAGGGAGAGAGAGAAAGAGAGAGGGAAAGAAAGAAGGAGAGAGAACGGTGAGAGGAAGAGAGAGAGAAAGAGAGAGGGAAAGAAAGAAGGAGAGAGAACGGTGAGAGGAAGAGAGAGAGAAAGAGAGAGGGAAAGAAGGAGAGAGAACGGTGAGAGGAAGAGAGAGAGAAAGAGAGAGGGGAGAGAAAGAAGGAGAGAGAGAGAGCGGTGAGCAGGGCGGGGAGAGGGAGAGAGAGAGAGAAAGAGAGAGGGGAAAGAAAGAAGGAGAGAGCAAGACCATTCATTTTGATGGAAGTCTTAACGTCAAGAATGTCTTTGAGCAAGTGAGCGAGAAGAATACTCCACGCCTGAAGAAAACCCAACGAAGAGTAAGTGACCATTCTGTTGTGGTTCTCAGCTACGGATCCGGAATGATTTTCTTTAAAAAAAATATAGCGGCATAATTTGATGTTCATGACAAGGATCTTGCTAGTTGCGCTATTTTAGCAGGGAATAAAAGCCACTGTCGAGGCCCCACAAAATTAGGCTGGGGAAGGAGGTATTGGACCCGGAAACCGGGGTGGGTTTGCTGCTTCTGCCTAAATCTTACTCAAAAAGAAGGTGGGGTAGGGCTTTGAGAAGGCCCAAAATCAGGGTGGGTCTGTCAAATCGACAGTACCTTTTTCCCCTGTATTTTAATCTTCTCTTAACGTGCTCGCTTTATCTCTCTCTCTCTCTCTCTCTCTCTCTCTCTCTCTCTCTGTCTTTGTCTCTCTGTCTCTCTCTGTCTCTCTCTCTCTCTCTCTTCTATGTCTCTCTTCCCTCCTTTTCTTTATATTTGTCTCATTCTTTAAAGGAGGCGAAAACTCAATTTTTTTGCTATAAGGATGATTCTGTGAATATGTCCGGATTGAGCTTGCGAAAGCAGCAGCAAAAATTCAATTTACTAAACTAAAAGTTAGAGGAGTAATTTGCATCTGAAAAGAGTCGCCTGAACATGAGGGAAATATTAGTGATTATACAGAACTTTAAATTTAACATTAGTCCCCTGACCAAATTACGGCCAAATAGGATTGACGAGAATATCATGACCGAAAAACGTGAAATTTCGTGGTTCGGCCGTAAAGTATATACCGGAATCGTGAAATTTCGTCGTTCGGCCGTAAAATATATACCGGAATATTCATGATCCACCAAACGGACGCAAACCGCCAATTTCAATTTACGAGAAAAGGTTTCGAAGCAAGGATCTTGGCAAATTGCCAGGATCACGTTGCCAAAATGTATCGTACTATAAGATCGGCCATTTCGTGCTAGGAGTTTCCGAGTTTAAGCCTCCTTTAACATGTGAGCATATTGTGGGCCCTATCATAATAAGATTCTTCAGTTTTATTGTTCACCTGTTCAAAGGAAGGTATTCTGAGTGAATACAAATTTAAGTGTGAGTCATAACTGTTGATTTGCAGGGAGAAACGGCGATAAACACGCCCACTGGAGAAGGCGATCTACCCTTTCACTCCCTTGGTTTAAGACTAAGGAATCTGCCCAAGGGGAAGCACAAGGTTTCAATTTTTGCTTTCTTTTTCATCCTAACATTCTTTCTGATTTAAAGATGCAACAGAAGAATATTCTGTTGATTTATACAAATTGACCCTTTTAGTTTACCAGGGAATGGTCAGAAACCCTACACTCGAAAAAATACAATTTATAGCTCAAATGAAAGCCCTTGAAATTTGGTGTGACGGAGTATAAAAATTAGCTGCTGCCATTCAAAACCCAAATTTTCATGGCATTTTCAAAATTGGATTTTTGTAAATAAATTTTCACCATCAGAGAGTTTCTACATATAAATCGTGCAAGAAGTTCGAAAAGGTGGTCTTACGGCGCAGTGGATAAGGCGTCTGACCGAAGATTTTTTGTCGTGAGTTCGATTTCTCTTCGACTCATCGTTTTTGCAATTTTTTTTTTATGTTATCTTTTTTTATTCTATCTTTATTTAACAAAATAGAATTCAATCTACAAAACAGCATCATGTGCTCCGATGTGCTTGAACCATTTCTGTGACACCATTGTTCACATGTGCTAATAATGATGCCGTTTTTTCCATTTTGTTAAATAAAGATAGAATAAAAGAAAATATAACATTTTAAAAAATAGCAAAAAAGATGAGCCGAAGAGAAATCGAACTCACGACAAAAAATTTTCAGTCAGACGCCTTATCCACTGCGCCGTAAGACCACGTTTTTTGAACTTCTTGCACGATTTATATGAAGACCACTCTCAGATGGTGAAAATTTATTAGAAAAAATCCAATTTTGAAAATGCCATAAAAAGTTTGGGTTATGCATGGCAGCAGCTAATTTTTATACTCCATCACACCAAATTTCAAGGGCTTTCATTTGAGCTATAAATTGTATTTTTTCGAGTGTAGGGTTTCTGACCATTCCCTGGTTAGATTATTTAATGGAACCTTTTTGACAAAATATTTTGTTGGCATTCACCAGTTGTTTGTTCAGTCTTACAATTAGTTGATGAAAATGTTGCTGAATTCGCTTGACAGTTCCGTGACATTCTTCTCTCGGGCCACGCCACACAGCACGAGAGCCAGCTGTTTTGTATAGCTGAGGACAGCAAACGGAGAAGGAGCGAGGGAGTGGGGAGTAAAGAGGTCACTGTCCTCGCATTCGATTCAGATGGAGAGGATGAAGATGTGGACATGGAGAATGAGAGGAGCGGAACATGAGCCAGTTCATGAACAAGATCAGAAACAACCT
Source organism: Allodiplogaster sudhausi (assembly GCA_945643635.1). Lineage (NCBI taxonomy): Eukaryota > Metazoa > Nematoda > Chromadorea > Rhabditida > Diplogasteridae > Allodiplogaster > Allodiplogaster sudhausi. The sequence continues at coordinate 293,240 of CALZFC010000115.1, forward strand.
CTTTTATAAGTTAACAGCCTCGGAATAGGGTAGGGAGTTCGTTCCTGTGAAAATGCTGCTATTTGTGTGGACCGAGTTTGATCATACTGGTAAATATTAGTCGCCCGATTAAAACTAAGTTAAGAATCCGAATTTGTTGTTGCAAAAGATAAGATTGAACTGGTAGCTTCAAATGAACGCAGCCTTTTTTTTGTAATTTGCAAACCAGTAATATTCTCCCTCCGAATTAACTAGGATTTCTGCGTATATGTCTTGACTGATATGTTTCCCTTCTGTATGTAACAAAACTGCGATAAACGGTTATTTATCTGAGAATAAAAAGAAGTAATAGAAGCTCTCACAGAGGGCATTGGAGATGAATATAATATATATTAGCCCAAACCACCGGAAAAGAACCCATAGCTACATACAATGAGAGTAGCTTCCGTTGTCTAGGAACTGATCTGCTAGCGGGATCGACTACCGTTGGACAAACTAAACTCATTCTTGGGAGATACGTAAGTGAACCGAATTCGTGGTAGGCTAAAACAATGAAGCATAAACTAGATGCCTGGTATGTAACAGATACTCTGTAAAAGAGAGAGGAGAAGAGACGTTCGCCAGAGGTAGCTTTCATTATCAATTCGCAGAAACCGTACATTTGACAGGAGCAAACGATGTCTAGCTTTCTCTCCTGAACTCTCTCTCTCTCACTCTCTCCTTTTCAATTTTTCTATCAACAAGAAGACAGACTTATCATGAACACATCGAAAAATACGGCGATTAATTACGGTTAATAGTACAAGTGGGAACATGTTATAATCCCGGATAAACTCATTATGTTTAATTCTGTAAAATAAAGATCCCAACAAAACCTTCGTTCGAGCGATTACTTGCATTACTTGCCAATTAGCTAATAGTGAGTGCATGGAAAGGGGCAGCATTTTTGCGTGAGGAGATTGAGATGGAAGGAGTGGTTAGATGAGATATGCACTTTCGTCCAACTTTACGCCGACGCCCTTGGCCAAGGCGGCAGAGCCATTCCGAGGGAAGATGGCGAAGAGGGAGAGCTGCAGCACGGAGAGACACGTCGCCATCACGTTAGGCACCTGGCAGGGGAAACAGTCTTCAATCGTGTTCATTACGCTTCATTCTCTTGCTTACTTCTTTTTCTCTCTCTCTCTCTCCTTTCTCTCTCTCTCTCTCCTTTCTCTCTCTCTCCCTCTCTGATCGGTATGTCTCCAGCTCTCCTTTCATTAATCAAATATCGCGCTATTTACTATGAACTTTTCATCGCCCTCCTCGGACCTGAATGACGCGATCTTCCATGAGAGTGCCGTAGAGAAGCCACTGGAGAGAGACAACCAAGTTAGCCGTGCAGAGAGGGAGAGGCAGCATAGAGGTGCTGCGTTGGCGGAGTACCTAGAGAAAGAGGGAGAGAGAGAGAGGGAGGGAGAGAGAGAGAGAGAGAGAGAGAAGTAGGGAGGGAGAGAGAGGGGTAGGCAGAGATAGGGATAACAGAGATGGAGGGAGAGAGAGAGAGAACAAGATGGGCACTGATGGGCACTGAGGGACAAAGAACGAGGATGGGATAGGAAAAAGAAAAAAAAAATTTTTTTTAATGATCACTAAACCCACCTCTCCGACTGCCAGAAGTGGGGCGCCCATGTTTGTCACGTTCAGAATAACACATACGATACCGAGAATGTTCTGCAAGAACTGCCTTTTTTCTTTCATGGACATTTCACAGCTGTCTTTTACTGGCTTTTGGAAAACCGCCTCCCTCTCCCTTAGTTTCTCCTTCGTTTCAATATCTCGATTAATCTCTCTCAAAAATTCGTTATTGCTTTAATTTCTCTGTCTCTCTCTCTCTGTCTCTCTCTCTCTCTCTGTCTGCTAACCTCTCCGCTCTCCTTCCATCCCTCGGCATGCACCATGTACTCAACAGCAACTATCGCAAGCAACTCAGTGCCCAGAATCTTGCGCAGTCGTCGCTGAAAAAAGGTGATTATTTCCTTATTTTTGCATTCCCCATCAAAACTTGTCTCCTTGTATCACAACAGTAATGTGAAATAATTTTCTATCGATAAACCTATTTCATTGAATGTTTGAAAATTTTCGCCAAGAAATCTTGAATGAAAAATATTCTCTCTCTCTTCCTTTCTCTCTCTCTCTATCTCTCTCTCTTTCTCTCTCTCTCTCCCTCTCTCTCATCTCCCCTCCCTTGCAACCCGTCACCCCTGCTGTTACTGGCCTGTTTTTCATTCGTCGCCCTACGCAATCCGGGCGAAAACAGCCCTTTTCTTGCCGTGGAATAAAGTGCGTTCACTTTTCTTTCTTTTGCCTATATTAATTTCCCTCTGTTCTGTCACGTTCTAGATCTCTCTAGATGGTTCTAGGTTCTCTTTCCCCTTTTCGTTCTCCTCTTCTCTCTCGCTCTCTTTCTCTCTCATGCTCTCTCTCCCCTTTATCTGCATGAGCACACCACACTTCTGTGCGTAGTATCCTCTCGTCCTGGTTTTCTCGGAAGTGACTGGTCTCAGCAAGGGTATTCAGGGAAGTAGAATGAGAGGCCGAGAAAATAAGAAAAGTGGAGATGGAACAGAGCTAAATAAAAAGAAGTGATAAGATATCGGTGGCCACCGCGGTGGTCTGTAGAATGCCCAAAATAAACTAGCAGTAAATATGCATCGCCCTTTGTAATCTTTCTATCTCTGTCAAACTTTCTCTCTGGCTTTCCCTCGCTATTCCCTCTCCTAATAACTTATTTCCTACCTATCTGGAATAAATAGAAGGTGGCCTATTGCTAGGAGAGTACACCGACCGGCCCTCAGGTCAAAACATTCCTGTGCTTTCGTTCCCGCGCGCAACTATTGCAGAACGCAATGCAAATCTGCGGAGAGAAAATGCAGGAGAACAGAAGGAACAACGGCTATTGGCCCTGTAGGTGGAGATAGGAAGATTCAAATATAAACCACCCCTCAGGCCACCCCCGCAAAAAAACACAATCCCCCTTTTGGTCTGATTGTGAGACTGCCGATCCCCTTTACACCTCTCTCTCTCTCTCTCTCTCTCTCTTTCTCTCTCTTTCTTTCTGTTCATAAGTCTCTTTCACTTTCACAGAAGGCAATGTCTTTACTCCATTCCTGCCTGTGCTCTCTTGGCCCTCCTCTCCCCCTCTTACACTTACTATACTACTCCCGTTGACCTTCACGTAGTCTGACTTTAACGAAGTAGAAGTGTAAGAGAGAGGCCTCTCTCTTCTCTCTTTTCCCCAATTCCCCTTTTTTCCCCAGACCCTTTCCCCTCATTACCCATTGTAGTCTATTCGTAGTATGTACAGTTTATTTTCCCCTTTGTGTATATGGCAGATTACATCGAGGAGTTGGTCTGATCTGCCAGCACAGTCGACAGCACAGGGCAGGGACCCCCCCCCCCCCCACAGAAGAAGAGTTCTACGAAGCATCTATGAGAGCTGGAAAAGAAAGCAAGAGGGAAAGAAAGAGAAGGAGAGGAAAGAGTGTAAAAGACATGGAGAGAGAGAGAGAGAGAAAGAGAGAGAGAGAGAAAGAGAGAGAGCGAGGGACAGGGAGAGAGAGAGAGCGAGGGACAGGGAGAGAGAGAGTGAGGGGGAGAGAGATGGAATGGGAAAACAAAAAGCGTACACGAAGAAATTAGAAAGTGTGAGAACGGTGAAGATGAAAGGGATAACAGAAAATAATGCAGTTTAGATGCAGCGCGAGACCACAGTAGAGAAAGCTCTTGTTAGAATTAAGGGAAAATAAAGTATGTATGGACCTTCTGTTGCCTGCTGCTCCAAGAGTAGTAGAAGAGAACGTAAGCCGTCTGGGTCGCCACACCAATAAAGTTGATCGCGATGATTACCTGAGGAATGATGAGAAAGAGAGAGAGAGAGAGAGAGAGAGAGAGGGGGAGAGAGAGATGAGAGGGAGAGAGATGAGAGGGAGAGGGAGAGAAATGAGAGGGAGAGGGAGAGAGAGTGAGTGAGGGGAGAGTGACAGGAACATAATTCTTGAGTCTTTGAATCTTCCAATCTACAGTAATCTTTACCGTATGTATACCTCATCTTCGCGAGTGAATCCATACTGTGTCCAGAGGACGCAGGAGATGAAGGCGACCAGGAAGGGCGCGCCTGGAGTGGTGTCGGCTGTGCCTGTAAGGAGAGGCAGATCAGCTCGTTCTACGATCTTCAAAAGCCATACATGAGCTATCTCTCCGGACACTTTCCCCTCTCTTTCTCATTTTCAGTAATGTTTCGTAATGTTTCGCTATTCCTTTTAATTAATATGAAAGACATATAAAATTGTTGAGAAATAAATATGGAGATTCTATATCTAGTAAGAAAAATGACTGTAATATGTATATTGAATAGAGACCGAGCGCGGCGATTCGGCGGCAGATCGGAATTCCGCAGAGGAACAGGGCGAAGGTCGAGGAGACCGCCGTGGCCGACATCGTATTCAGCAACCACGTCGACAGGGACATTGTCTAGTCACGAGGCACCAATGCTGACCACGCGCGGACACTGGGATGCTCAGATGCCGCCGCTGCAACCATTCGAGAGGGTTGGTCGGCATTCGAATAGTGCCGTCCGCAGATAGAGAAGAAGGCGAATCAGTGGCTCCTCAGTCTGTTTCTGCCCTTTCATTTCCTAATTATTATGAACCCCCCACCTTTGCCTCACAATGCTTCTTTCGTCGTCCACGCCAATTTTCATCGTTCACATTCACCGTGGCAATCTCGGAACTCCAGAGATTCCGTGGAGAGAGAGGCAGAGGCAGAAAGAGAGAGGAAGAGACAGAAAGAGAGAGGAAGAGACAGAAGAGCAAGGCAGAGATGTAGAGATACGGCAATAGAGAAAGGAGAAACATGGTGACAGAGATAGATCGGAACTGAGGAAATGACATAATGATAGGGCAAGATAATCAGACTGATTGCATGGTACCGGCGTGTGCGTGCACGCCATTCTTCGCGTGGAGGAGGGGGGAAGAGAGTACGGTCATTCATGGTGAGAGGCTAGAGTACGGTAAAAGAGACAGAGGACGACGACTGCGCCCATTCTCGTGGCCTTGAGATGGTCAATCGAGACAGAGAGAGAGAGAGAGAGAGAGAGAGAGAGAGAGAGAGATCCCGCAACCACGAATAGGGCAGCTAGAAGGCCCACACCGTCGCCCCCTGTGCATCTCTCTCAAAAAGAGGCACCGCTCCACTTCATAGTATACTTCCTGATCTTTTGCCTTGGTATCGTCTCTCCAATGAGTGCACTCTCTATCCCTCCCCCTTTCAATTTTCTCTGCTTCTCTGCTGTCATTTTCATAGACGCCGTCGTCCTCCACACAAAGTGCTTCGCTCTATGGCGGTGGTCTGCGACTGGGGCGACCCCGGGAGAGAGAAGAGGAGACAGCGAAGAAAGCGAGAGAGTTGAAGAGAGGAAAGAGTGCGAAAGCGCAGACAGCTAAAGAGGGGAGAGAGTGAATGGAGTGAGATACCGCAAAGAAGCTCGCGTGCCAGCTGGCCGCGCCAGTCCGTGCCAGCCACGGCAGAGCAGTCGCCGAGCACACAAAACACGTGCAGTGCACTCGGCTCTCTCTCTCTCTCTCTCGCTGTCACTGCCTCCTCTCTTCTCTCCCGGGGGTCTCCCCAGTCCCTACACTCTATTTCTCTCTCCTCCTCTCACACTCTCTAGTCGAATTCCCCTTCTTTTGCACTTTGTCGCTTTCTATGCGTGTACGCGCGTATGTGGACAGAGCTGCTTTGACACTCAGAGACTTCTTTCTTTCTCTACACTCTCTCACAATGGTCACAGCTTTTTCATGCTCCACGCCCTGGCACGGGGACATATGTGTCTTCCCTCCTCTTCTAACTGCTCCAACTAACCCCCCCCCCCACACTTCCCGCAAAAGCAGAGCTGCAAAAAGTTGCTCCCATTGAAAAAATGCATCACGGAAATAGGCGGCCAGAGAGTGAGAGAAGCAGAGGAAAACAGCAGGCGAAAGCTAAAGAATAACGGCGATAGACAAATGTACAGGGCGCGATAAGAAAGGGTAAGTGGGGGAAGGAGGTGGTTGAGAAAAGAAAGAAGAAAAGAACAGAGCAAAGATATTGGCGAATGCCGGATGACATGTGTTCTTCACTTACGCCATACATATTTGTGTACTTTCCAGCCGACTCATTCCTGCATCCTCTTTATCAGTCTCGTCATCATCAGTGATCCGCGACTTTCCCTGGGCAGCAGAAAACACAACATCTTAATGCCAGAACAAAAGTCAGATGTTAATGAGAACGAGACAGAAGGACGACATTTACGACTTGGGGAACACCGATTGAGCGGAACCAAAACAATCGGATGCAAATGGATTTTGCAGAGTTGCAGAGGAGTTGTTAGTCTTGCGGTTTCGCAGAAGGAGAGAGACAGATGATCAAAAAAAACGCAATTCAAAGTACGATTACGAAATTTCCGGGTTGATTTTAAAGAAAAAGAGAGACTGCGTGGCAAACTTTGTTCTATTCGCTTATCACTCGGGAAACAACAACGGTGACGAATATTTAAAAGGTTATTTGGAGCAATAATTAAGGAGAAGATCAGTCCAATAGCCTGTGGAAAGCAGAAACCAGCTCCGACTGGTGACGTGTAGCATCTAGAAGCGGCCCGAGGGGGACTAAATGAAGCAACACGAAGAATCATCACTCTATTCCTCAAAGCTCTGCGAAATTTACTCGCAACTCGGGACTTCGTGACATATGAAAAGCTTAACAGATGCAGCAGCTTCTTAGAAGATTGCAGCAAAACGTTTCTCGGATAAAGAGGGATCTCTGGATTTGGGCGAGGCGAGGCTATATTTACGAAAGCTGCAAGAAAAGATGCGAGTGTCTGGATTTTTGGAGAACCACAGAGCACAGAGAACACGATGAGAGAATGAAGAAGAGTGGAGTAGGGCGCGTGTGTCAATTATGAATTGCTAATGCTGATTCATATCAGAGAAAGGGAACACGGCGTAAAACGAAGCATTACATGCATTTATCATAATCCACGTGCTCTACTAATTATGCACCGTTAATAAAGAAAGAAAAAAAGGCCCAAGGCGCTGAAGGATCGTGAGGTGTGCGGTAAGAATAAGTCAAGTGCTGTTTTTTAGTGTGTCTTCTCCCATATTCGGTGTGCTTGAAGCTGCTGAAATCACGGCCATCTGCAGCCACATTGCAATGTTTGGAACCGATCGAGCAAAGGAAATTCTTCATCTCTAATTGGCTATATAATATGAATAGAGAGCACAAAATAGAAATAATATTAATGGATTCATCATGAATGAGAGGAAATTGTCCACGTGTCAAGGGATATCTCTTGCCTACGCTTATATGAGACAGAGTGGGAGCAAGTTCCTTTGTTTCCAAGCTTGGGAAGAGAAAACACTGTTGCTAATCAATCAAACACAACTGAGATAGAAGAGAGGACGAGAGAAAGAGAGAGGAAAATAACTACTACGAAGTCGAACTTATTCAGCAAAGGGTGCTGTCCACTAATCGATGCCTGTTATAGGTATTATTGATTGGAGGGGGGATGGGGAAGGGGAGTCACAAGTTGAATAGAGAAAGGATAAGATCAACTACGGTGTATATCACTGCACTGTTTCCATCAAGCTAAGCGATCATCAAGTATTAAAATTACATACAACAAGTAAGGAATGGCTGTCTGCTACTACAGTATGCTCGAGCGTGTGCGGGATTCGTTTCAAGAGAGGCAGAGAGAGAGGAGCACTTTTTGGCAATTTGCCAGAGGCCAAATAGATTCACAATTATTGATTGCAAACGCATAGACACACTCTCAGGCACACAATGGAGAAGTCGAGGAAGCGCATGTGCCGGTATCCGTGTATCACTACTTGCGAATTCAGGGCCGTAGCGTGGAAAAGTGAATATGCTACGGCATTAAAGGTGCGAGGAGCTTCAGTTGCCCCTAGTGGGCGGAAAGTGAAGAAAGCGCTAGTGGCATCTACAAATTGGCCGCAATCTACTACGAGGGACGGCTCGGCCGACAAGGAAAGTTTAAAAGTTTAAAAGCCAAATTCCGAAAGGCTAGGAGTTCGTGTATAATGTGGTACATTTTAGTATTGCCTAAGAGGGAAGGGGGAAGTGAGCGAGCGACTAGGTCTTTACGGGAGACTGCGAGAGAGAGAGGGAGAGAGCGAAATAGGATATAGAAAGATGCGAGTGCACAGATAGAGATGAGATGTGCGCTGGGCGCCTAGGGTTAATGGAGAAAGCAAAAGCTCTGAATCGACGACTAACAAGGGAACATCAGAAAGTGAATTATTTTGGTGCTGATGTCGGAGCATTTAGAGATTAGTGCAGAATACAAATAGATAAGCGAGCAATAATGCCAATGAACGGGGAGCTGGGAATGAGCAGGAGGACCTGACAACTGGTATAGCCGGGTCAGGGCCTGGAAACAGCCGGAATTGGTCGCTGCTTGATCGGCGGTGGGGCTACCGTATAGTCGGCCGCGACGATTCGTTCAAGCGTCGCTGCTTGCGTCGCGTCCTCGACTCCGATGGTCTGCACCAGCTGGCACCAGTTCGCAGCTCGCGCGCGGGTGGCCGCGCGCAAAACGGCCCCAAGTGCGTGAGTTAGATTCGCAGTCTCTTCAAAAGAAATAGCGTTAAAGAAAAGGGCCAGAAATAACGATTTGAACTGGAAACTTCTTCGAATTTAAATAGCAAGTTTTGGCGGGAAAGTATATCCTCACCATCTTCGCCCATATTGCGTGCGACATCGCCTCGCAGCTGCTGGAGGATGGCGGCTCGCTCGGTAAGGCGGCACTGCTGAAGGACCGAGACAGCCGCGTGCAGCTGAGAGAGCGTGGCGTGCACCGCAGCAGGGGCCGTCGCCCCGCGCAGCTGCTCCATCTGACAGGAGACGTCATGACTTCCATTCACATCTGTTACTTGACTACGGTACAAGAAGTGAGAAAAGAACCTTGGCTAGAAGCGTCACGAGTCGTGCGTGTTCACGGAAGAAGTCGACGACGAGGCGGTCGACGCGGGAGGGCGCCGTGGGCAGACGAGGGATGGGCATTCCATTCGAGGACGAGATGCGCTTGCCCAGGTTGTGCCGCGCCAGCTCAGCCTCCGTTTGCTTCCGCTCCTTTTCCAGCTGTCTGTACTCCTCGGCGCACTCGTCCAGACGGGCGCAGAGTGCTTGTGCATACTGAAGCACCGTTCATACGTTCCATTATATACTTTATACGCGCAGGCGAAGAATAAAAGTATATTTGAAAATAGATTTGAAAGTAGAAAAGAAAGAAATGAATGAACCCTCTGACCTTGGCCTTAATAGCCCATGCGTTCTGCTGCTGGAGAGGAACGGCGGCGGCCATGGCCGCTGCCTGGTAGATGTTATAGCTGCCTGAAGTGGCCGGCAACCAGTCATCGGGAGTGCGCCACGCGTCTTCTGGCACAGCACGAAGGGGGGCCGCGAGCAGTGGACACGGTCTCTTCGGAGAGGGCGCTGAGACTGGCGGCGGCTGGGCCCAGGGGAAGGGGCCGTTCGAGGGAGGCGGAGTTGGCGATGTGCCAAGGCAGTCGGCCAGGCCACTATGCGACAGATTGAACTTCAGCAGCTCCTCCACGATGTGAACGAAGTCAGCGTCGTGGATGCTGCGAGGGGCAGTGGAAGAAGAGGAAGCGGAGAAAGAGGAGGGAGACGACGAGGAAGAGGGAGACGAGGCCGACGGAGATGGCAGCTTCTTCTTTTCAGACGGCGCCATGCCCAGCTCGAACCACGGAGAGGATACGGTAGGCGGACCGGCAAGCGGGCCTGGGCCGGTTACGGTATGTTTGGGCGAGTAGGGGGGCGAGGCAGAACGGGGACTCGCGCCGCTGCTCGCGGCGTCGTCCGAGTAGACAGCACCGCCTCCCATGCTCTGCAAAGGAGAGAATTAGAGTACGGTAGGAGTACTTCAGAGATAGTTAAATGCATTTCATTTCATTCTTAAGTGTATTTTATTTCATTCAAACTCGAATGCGCCGAAGGTTAAATATTTCGGGTAGACAACTAGGGGAGAGGGAGGGGGCAAAATGAGCGACCGACAGGTTGACAGAAGGATTGACATATGTAGTGCGATAATGGTAATCATCTTTCTATCTCTCACACTCTCTCTCTCTCTCTTTCTCTCACACTCTCTCACTGAAATTCCATCTCTGCTGACTGATGTGGCAAAAAGTGATGCAGTGTCTGCGAAGAGCGGGTGGTGTTAAAATCGTCCAGGCAAGAGAGAAGTGAAAGAGACAGAGAGTGAGGCAGAGGGGGAGGGAGAGCGAGAGAGAGAGAGAGAGATAGAGAGAGAGAGAGAGAAATAGAACGATAAACAGTACTGTTGGCACAATCAGCACCATTGATCAAACGGTGGAGTGGGCGCGAAGATGGGAAAGGAGATGAAAAAAGAGTGATAGAGTTGCCATCGGCTTTCTTCGGAAAGAGGGAATAGAGCTCCTCTGACCCAATTTCTTTCTCCCCCCCCCTTCTCTCTCCTCTCTCTCTCCCTCTCTCTCTCTCTCTCTCTCTTTTTGTTGCACATAGTTTGAAAAAAAATCCTGTGAAAGATTAAATGCGCATGTAAACAGAGACATAAAATGTTTAGAGAGCATGATTCAGAACTCTTTCGCGTTTTCTGGTCGGAGAAGAACAAAGGCGGGATCGTGCAATAATTGAATGACCGACAGAGACAGAACAGGGACTGGGTGTGTGCGAGAGAGAGAGAGAGAGAGAGAGAGAGAGAGAAAGAGAGAGAGAGAGAGAGAGAGAGAGAGAGAGAGAGAGGGAGAGAGAGAGAGATAGAGAGAGACCGAGGTAGACCAAACTCGAGGAAGTGAAAAGTGAAGAAGCTTGGAGAAGTTTTGTTGTGTTTAGCAGTGCGTAGACTGAAAAAGTAAGAAGAGACAACAAAAAAGAATGGTAGCGGAAATCTAGACAAGAAAAGGCTGAGGGAGCGGTTAAAAACCGCAGAGAGCAAAGAATGAAGAGAAGAAGCAATGCCAAAGAAGTAATGACAGAAAGAAATGGAAGGAGAGGGGTTTAGAACGGCGAAAAAGGGGGCAGAGAGATAGAGAGAATGAGAGAAAACAGAAGAGCGAGCGAGAGAAAAAGGAAAACAAAGAGCAAAGGTTTCCCGCGCATTTTAGGGGGGGGGGGGGGTGCAGAGGCCTGGCACCGGGTGCCAGTGACTGAAGAACTCCCTCCTCCGCCTGTCTACCACGGCGCAGTATTTCTTCCCTGCTTCTCTGTTTTCTCTCTCTACCCCTCCCCCTCCCTTCTTCATTCCTTTGTTTGTATATAAGAAGTGGCGCAGGGGAGCTCCTCTCCCTTCTCTCTCTCTCTCTCTCTTCTCTGTCAGAACGAAAGAAGTAGGGAAGCATGTTGATGTTGCCAAATATTGACTGTCTCAAAACATCCCAACTACGCAGAAGAGTAAAAGAGCCGTGAAGAAACAGGTAAGGAAACAACCAAAGTCCATGTGACAACGCTGCTTCCTCGTTCATCAGAGCAGAGATTGCGATTAAGATAGACTCATAGGAAAAAGCCAACCGTGTTACTTTTCTAAACTATGATACAAAACAAATTAATCTTTCGTTTTGAGGGTTCCTCGGCTTTGGCCGACACCAGACAAGAGTACACAACTGTAGACAGGAGGAAAGAGTAAGAGAAGAAGAAACGAGTTGACAGAGGAAAAGAGCAAAGATCTGTGACGTCTCACGTGAGGCGTGTGAAAATGGAGGCTGAGAAAACGGAAGAGAGGAACTCTCGCGTTCATTGGAGGATGCATTCATGATGAGCAGAAAGGGAGAGACAAGGAAAGATAACGAGAGAGATTAAACTAGAGAAGCAGAGAGATTGAGAGAGAGAGAGAGAGAGAGAGAGAGCGGCAGTGGAGGCATATCAGCTGACAACTTGGCTAAGCTGTAAGGCAAGGTAGCAGACACCTTCGTCACTCGCGCGGGCAATGTTTGTTTCATAAAAGAAGCTGCAGGATTTACGGGAAATTGCGAGAGAGAGAGCAAGAGAGAGAGAGCAAGAGAGAGAGAGAGAGAGAGAGAGAGAGAGAGAGAGAGCAAGAGAGAGAGAGAGAGAGAGAGAGAGAGAGAGAGAGCAAGAGAGAGAGAGAGAGCGCGATAGAAGCATAGTTTGCAAATTCCCCTTTTCTGCCTTATGCATCATCGCATCAGTGTTTAGTGCTCTCTCTCTCTCTCTCTCTCTCTCTCTTTCTTTCGTTTGCTTTCTGTGTGTTGTGTGTTCAGAGGAATAGTTGCTTGCAGCATCTAGAAGCATCTGACGAACACCACGGCGAACGTGGCTGCGGAAGTGAGAAACACGGTGAACGTTACTGCGGAAGTGAGAAACACGGTGAACGTGGCTGCCGAAGTGAGAAAGGAGAGAGAGACAGAGAAGAGAAAGAGTTAAAGATAGCAACAGAAAGAAAGCAAAGAAGAAAAGACAAAGCTAAGACGATGGGAAAGAAGAGATGACGGGAAAGGAAGAGAGGCCAGGAAAAGAGCAGGAAGTACACGCTCGTGCCAGGCTCGGCACAAGGGCAGAAGAATCAAATGGCAGGCAGAGAGAGAGAGAGAGAGAGAGAGAGAGAGAGCACACGACGACGAGAAGCGCGAGAGAACGGCGAGAGAAGCAGAGACAAGCATGCGTGGCGCCAAAAAAATGCGCGCGAGACATCGAGAAGCAGCATTGTTGCGCGGGAAAACTCTCTGCTTCTCTCCTTCCCCTCTCTCTCTATCTTTCTCCCTCTCTCTCTCTCTCTCCTTCTCTTACTCTCATTCCCTCTCGCTCTCTCATCCTTCTTAATCTACTTTTATCCGCGGTCTCGTTGTTCCATTCAGACTTTGCCGCGAATGCAACATTGGAAAGAAAGAACGAACCGAGGCTAGAGAGAAGGCTCATCGAGCAATGCAAAACAGAAGACTTCCGCGTCGACGTTGGGAAGCACAAATTAAGGGTGCAGCAAAGAAATCCGAACCGGAGGAAGAAAAAGACACATGTGCGCGTGCATTTTAAAACCAAGGCCGTGGACTGGCAAGGCATATAGGGCCACGACTACTAGTAGTACGGCAGGTCGCACCGGGTGCAAGAGGGCAGATGGATGGAGAGCCCGAAATGGGTCGGCTGACAAAGAGAAGGGAGAGCGGGAGATTTCGAAATGAAGCCAGCTGTCTGGTGTTTCGCTATTAATGGAGGCCGCTGGTGCAAGGCTCTTCCGTAGAAGGGATGAGTAAGCGTAGAAAGAGTGTGTGAGAGAGAGAGAGAGTGACAAAGCAGTGAAAGAGAGTACGAGAATTTCCAGGGATACTGAGGGAGAAAGGTATTATGTGAACTAAGAAAACGAATCGACGAAGTCATTATTTGTTAGGCAAAAGGGCTGGAAGATGTTAAAACCGGCTGACTAATGTAGACAATAGAGATAGTGAGAGAGAGAGAGAGAGAGAGAGACGGAGGGAGAAAGAGAGAGGGAGTGGGAGCATAGATGCAAAAGTACAGGAGATAGCAAGCGGGAATGTCGCGAGTGTATAAATTGAAAGTGTAATAAATGAATTGTGAAGAAATGGCTAATGGAAACATAAATAATAGATGAGCATACCCATCCGTAGATGGAGCCAGGCGCGTGATTTTCAACAGGCGGAGTTGCGTTCGCAGTTGCGTGGCCATTCCAGGTGCTCCCTCCTCCGTTGCCGCGTGCCGCTTCCGCATTGGTCGCGGTGGAAGCGGAGGCCAGAAGCGGAGACCAGCACGAGGACGCAGTGCCGAAGGGAGAGAGGAGGCTGTCGTAGCCGGCGCACGACCCTGCACTCCAGAAACCGCCGGCCTCTTCAGGCTGATGGCGACAGTCGACAGCCATGACCGGAGACAGATTGAGCGGGAAGTTTGAAAATGGAGAGCAGCTCAGCTCTGGACCGACCGACCGGTAGAGGGCACTCGGACGTCTTCTCGAGTCGCGCCGTCGGTGCTAGGGAGGAGGAGGAGAGAGGGGGAGAGGGCGAGGTCGATCTCTCTTTCTCTAACCAAGAGAGAGCGACTGAGAGAGAGAATGAGTCCACGAAGGTCGAGAGAGAGAGAGAGAGAGAGAGAGAGAATGCTCTCTTCCTCTTCCTCCGCAACGGCCTCGGCCTCGACCGGTGCCACTACACGACCTGACACTGGGCGGTCCTCGGCCAGCACAGCGGAGAGAGAGCTCCGCCCTCTCGCTGCCTGCAACGCTCTCTCACTCGCGCGCACTCTCTCATGAGTGAATAGTGAGAGAGTGTAGAGAGAGGAGAGAGCAGGCTAGAGAGGAGGAAGACCGCGGCGAGTACGTCTCGCCAACGGCCGCTCCGCCCATTCGCGATTGTGAGAAGGGAAAAGGAAGAGAGAGAGAGAGAGAGAGAGAGAGAGAGAGAGAGTCGCACTCTCGCACCCAAAGTAGCATTCTCCTTTCTCTTCCTATTTCTCTATCTGTCTCTCTTTCTCTCTCTGTCTTACTCACTGTCTCTCCCAAATTCAAGAGGAAGAGTCCATCCCTGAGGAGCAGCAGTTGTGTTGGAAAGCAACGTTGACCGTCGCCCGGTCAGTAAGACAGCATTGTCGCTGCTGTTTTCTTACTTTGTCAGCCTTTCCCTGTATCTTTGACACTCTCTTCGTTTTACCCCATCTCTCAGAAATAACGACGCCTGCACTAACAGAGCATAGCAAGAGAGAGAGAAAGAGAGAGAGAGAGAGAGAGAGAGAGAGAGGAGAGAGAGAGAGATAGAAGGAGAGAGAGAGGAGAGAGAAAGGGGAAGGGGAGCATCTACCCACCCCCCCCCCCCATCACACGCCCTGGGCCAAAGGTTCGCAACATTCTCGTGTACGGAAGCTGCCACAGCCAAGCGGTGCCTGGCTCTTAAATCTTTCTACTTCTCTGTCTCTTTGCATCTCTCATTGCTCTCTGTATCTCTCTCTCTCTGTCTGCCTCTCTCTTTGCTCTCTGCATCTCTTTCTCTCTCTCTCTCTCTCTCTCTCTCTCTCTCTCTCTCTCTCTTCGTTCCCGTGCCACGCACTATTCCAGAGACACACTTGCTCAGCTGATTCCGAGTGGAGGAAAGATGTGGGCAGACAGAATGACAGAGTATGAGATAGAAAGGGAGCGAGGGAGTGCAGAGAAGGCAGAAGGAATGTCTCGGTCCTCCTGACAAGGCACAAGAAGGCCCTGCACGTCTAAATTTGGTCTCATCCCGCGAGGAATAGACAGCATTCGAGGAAAGTGCCTCAAACGACTTCTCGGACGAAGCTGTTTTAGACCTAATAGAGTGAGCGGCAAGAGCGATGCAAGGCAAAAGAAAGAGAGAGAGGGATTGAGAGAGTGAGAGAAAGAGAGACCATGAGACGGAGAGTTGAGAGAGTAAGAGAGAAGGAGAGACCATGAGAAAGAGAAACAATGGGAGAGAGATGCCGAGAGAGAGAGAGAGAGAGAGAGAGAGAGAGAGAGAAAAGATTCCAAGTCCACCGATAGAATGCCCCATCACTCGGGTGCAGACAGACACGCCGGCACATGCGATGGGATAACTCTCGAGTTCAGAGATTACTCTCTTTCTTGTTCTTCATCTCTCTCACTTACCCGCTCTCTCTATTGCTTTCTCTCTTTCTCTCCTCTTACCCGCGAAGGCTGCTTATGCCGGGTCATTTCTGCGAATCTCTCGTAAGTTAATCTCCCTTCCACGAATGCAGCCATGAGCATGCAGAAAAACATAAGCGTCTTATGACTAGAAGAAACAGTGGACTGCTTCATAAACATTGAACTTTCAATGTCTATGATGTTATTCCAGTATATTTTCGTCTTTTCCTTTCCCAAGCTAATTATAGCGTATTCGTTATCTCATCGCCTTAATTGGTCTGTTCAAGTAGTCATTCTATATGAGGATATCGTCAATTCTTTACCCTTACCAATATTCCATAAGAGTGAACTGCTTCATCAGAGAATGCAAGGTCAGAGATGCCAGTGATAAAGATGAAATCATCACACCCACAATCACACGCGCATTCACACATCTTTCTGTCTGCATCGTTGGGGCTTCCTCATTAAGACTGATGATGAGGACACATCTCTCTCTCTCTCCTCTCTCTCTCTCTCTATTTCCCTGTCCTATCACTCTTATCTTATAGCCAGCAGTTGATAGAGTGATATCTCTCCATCTTTCATTCTGTCTGTCTGTCTGTCTGTCTCTCTCTCTCTCTCTCTCTCTCTCTCTCCTACATTAACCTCCCTGAGCAAAAAAAAAAACGAAGAACATCTGAAAGCCTCTCTAGAGAGCACCAATGAGTCGGTAAATTATATAACTCACGATATTACTGACCATGAAGACAGAATGATAGAAAACTGACTTCATTTATGTGTTCATATAATGTCATCATCTGTGATTATCTAGAGAGAAAGAGAGAGAGAAAGAGAGAGAGAGAGAGAGAGAGAGAGAGAGTGAGTGAGAGAGAGAGTGAGCGAGAGAGAGAATGCGAAATTTCTCATTGATTATTCATGCGATGGAAATGAAGCAGTTCGCGCATTGAAAAGCCTTCGAAAGCAAGCAGAAGATACTTTTCTCTCGCTATTTCTCACTCAACGTATTTATCTCTCTTATTTTCCTCAATCACTTGTTCACTCTCTCTAACTCCCTATACCTCTGCACCTTCCTCTCTCTCTCTCTCTTTCTCCCTCTCTCTCTCTTTCTCTCTCTCTCACTCACTCTCTCTCACTCTCTCTCTTTCCCTGTCCAACTCCCCCCCCCCTCACTTTCTCGTTCTCCCCATCAATTCCCTTCACATTGTGTCGCTTTCGCAAACGCGAATGCCATGGGAAGCGAGCAGCGAAAGTTCGCATGTACTTTTTCTCCATCTCGTCGCTTTTTTTTTCTATCTCCGCCATCTCTCTTTCTCTCTCTCTATCTCGCTGTCTCTCTCTCTCTTTTTTTCTCTCTCTCTCTGTCTCATTCTCTTTCTATCTCCTCTGTTCTATTCGCGGTCTGTGCAGGAGAGCGACGATGGCGCGAGCGATAAACAAGCACCCTGAGGGCAGCCGCTGTTCCTGGCTGTCCGCACTCCCTCACTTCAGAAGCTCTCTAATCCTTGCTCTCACTGCCCCCTCTTTGGACTTCTTGTTCTCTGCAATCGCGAAGGAACGCTCTCTCACTGTCTCTGAGGAGACAGTGATAGAGAGAGGAAGAGAGAGAGAGAAACAGAGAAATGGTTAGTGAAGGAAAGTGAACATTCGTCGTTGTCGCTTCGTACTTGTCCGGTAATCTGCCCTCGTTCTCTCTGATGTCCTTGACAGAATGAGAGAGGAATGGAGAGCGAGGGGGGCAAAAGAGAGAGGGAGAGAGACAGAGATACAGAGAGAGAGAAAGAGAGAGAGAGAGAGAGAGAGAGAGAGAGAAAGAGAGAGAGAGACAGCAAGACAGCGAGAGACAGAGAGAGAGAGAGATACGGCTTGAGAGTCCACTAGAGTACATGGCAGATTGGTCCTCACGCCCTTTAAGCTTTCATAGGCACAAGAATCACTAACAGCAATGAACGCAGAGGCCAGAAGCACAGGAAAAGCACAGCTCTGAATCCACATTTCTTTCCTCTATTTCCGGAGATGCTTTCAGGTTTCACTCAATTATCTTTCTTTGCAAGACTCCGAGACCTTGCAATTCTACGAAAATCTACCGAGATCACTCTAATACATATTTCTCTAGATACCGAGAGTCGTGATGTCCGACCAGGACGAACTCTCTTACTCTCTCTATTCCTACCACTCTCTCGCTCTCTCTCTCTCTGCTTCCTCTATGATCCTCTCACAACCCTTTGCATTTCTGAGTAAACAGGCCGAGTGAAACCGTGTGCACTCGCATCCAGCGTGCTCGGCTGTCCAGTCGTGACGTCATTCTCCGGACCCTCTTTTCTTTTCTCTCTCTCTCTCTCTGTCTCTCTCTCTTCACGCCATTTCTCCCAATGAATGCTTTCATTCCCTCCATGAAACCTCTGGTGTTCAGCATCGTTTGGTCTATGTTTATTCTTTTCTTTATGTCATTCAATATCAACAATGTCAAACAATAACAATCCGCAGTTTACTAGCAATCGCAGTCCAAATGAAATTGAAAAGAGATGGAGACAATGACGGAGAAACAACCTATTGGAGTTGAATTACTGCAGACATGACTACATGATATAAAGGAAGCCGGAGACAGAGATTGAAGAGAGGAAACTGAGAACTGCGAGAGAGAAAGAGAGGGAAGATAGAGAGAGAGAGAGAGAGAGAGAGAGAGAGCGAGCGTGAGAGAGAGATATGTCAACGGTAACGAAGTAATTAAATATTCATAACTCGCGTTTGGCATAAGAAGAGAACTTGAAACCTCCCGCCAACTGAAAGCGCGGGAGGCTTGGATTTTTAAACCGATGCAAACGCAGAACCTACAACAACGAACATGATGAGTTGGTCAAATAATCAAAATCAAACGGAGAGAGAGAGAGAGAGAAAGAGAGAAACTATTTCCGAAGTAACTGTGCATGCTTGTTTTCCGTCTCTATCTCTGCTTCTCTTCCCTATTCCTCCATCTCTTTCTCTTTCTCTCTGTCTCGGAATTGGAAAAGAAGGAGCGGGGCGACGTTCCTGTCAGTACCTGGTGCTGCTCGTGTCTCGTCTCTTTTTCCACCATCCTTCCCCTCCTTTCCCTTTTCTTCCCGCTCTTAACTATTTCTCTTGCACCTCTATGTTCTTTTCCAGTGCTCTCACATTCTCTATCTCCTCCTCCCTGGATCCTCCACTCTTCTTCTTATTCTTCTTTCAACGGCGCTTCCTGCAAAAGAATGGAAGAGCGTGGAAGGGTAGTTGGAAACTTAGAATATGCTACATTTCCAAGGGGAACACAATATTGCACGGGATATGCAAGACAGGTCAATATTATGGAAGATCATCTCATCAACCTGAGAAGGTTCGAATCATCCGAAGCGTTTAGGTAAATAGGAGGAATTATTCCGAGAACGTAGAGACCAGAGAATATAAGAAAGCACATACTAGGCCAAATTACTCATCATATGAGGCATATGCATTTTGTCAGCTAACGAGGGGTGTTAGAGAGAGACAGAGAGAGCGAGAGACAGAGAGAGGGAGAGACACACAGAGAGAGAGAGCGAGAGACAGAGAGAGGGAGAGACGCAGAGAGAGAGAGAGAGCGAGAGCGAGAGACAGAGAGAGAGAGGGAGAGATACAGAGAGAGAGAGAGAAGTTAATAAGAGGAACTCGAGAGTGTTGGGATATGAGAGAGCCCAGGTAAACAAGCAGCGGCCGAAGAGTGCAAGAGTTTTATATTTTGTGTCCTTTTCTTTGCAACGCTTCCGTGCTGGGCGGCACCTCGTTTTTGTCTGTCACACGAGATGTTCTCAATTATGCCTCTTCTCTGTTTCTCTCTCTCTCTCTCTCTCTCTCTCTTTCTCTCTCTCTCTCTCTCTTTCTTTCTCTCTCTCTCTCTCTCTCTCTCTCTCTCTCTCTCTCTCGCTCTCACACAACAACCCACAACAATAAATCGTCTTCGCTTTTCCGCCAATCTTGTCTGCTCTATCTCTCTAAATTTATCCCAGTCCTTGCTCTCTTTCTCTTCTCTTTTACCCTTTTTTCTGACCCTTTAACTTGTAGATGTTTGGTTGTGCCGAGTGGTGCAGGAAAACACCACGGGGCAGTAGAATGAGGGCAGGTTTTTCACAGCTAACAAAATGTGGGACTAATCTTGCCACGATGAATAAATAAATGGATGATGATAAGATGATATGACCCGTATTGCGACAGTGAGTGTGTTACTCTGATTCCTAGGGTGTTAGGTTGTGGGAGGTAGTGGCCGGAGGGGATCGAAAATACAGGCACGGGGCACCGCGAACCCCTCCTCCCAAACTCAAATTAGAGTCACTTCAAGCTAAGTGATGATATTCGCAGAGACGCAAGAAGGAAGAAACAAGCGTTCACAATGACAACTCCTTGAAATCGAAAGAGAAACCACCGGGTGGGCAGATTTATTTTATGTACAGATTGACGCATGAAATAACGTCAAGACATAAATAAAGAAATATAACTGACCAGATCCACTTGGCGCGGGCGCCTGGCTGGTTCACTTTGCTACGCTCACGACGTCGAGGATCGCTCGTCAGGAGTCCAGCTGAAATAGCGGCAAATTTGAAATTGAGAAACACGATATACATATATATATATATATATATATATATATATATATATATATATATATATATATATATATATATAGATATAAATATCTAATTCAAAGGATTCCTGCTTATTCTGGTGCAAAAGAATAATTACTCCAAAGAATCCCAAGTTGTTGAGTATCCAACTACATCCATCAGGGAATAGCCATAGAAATCTCCCGGTATATTTATCCCAGTCTTCTTCTCAAGCAGCTGATCCTTATCTGATGGGCTCTTTAATCCATCCGAGTCACGCTCCATTCATGTGTTTGTGACCAGCGAGATGATGGTCACTGCTATGTCACGAGAGCTGCGAGATGATTCAGTGCTCTGTCTCTCTCTCTCTCTCTGTCTCTCTCTCTCTTTGTCTTAATTCTCTCCCCTCCCTCACACTCTTTCGCTCTCTCCCCTCGAAGACCGGATGAGGGAGGGGTTGATGACTTCGTCTCCGTCACCTCTGCGCTCTTCAATGATCCGTCGAATAAGACGTACTCTTCCCATCTTCTTCATTGCTTCCCCCTCCTGGGGTTTCTTCTTTTCTTTGCTCCTCAACGCATTACGTAATCCAGGTCAAGCTGCACGTCGATTTAAACAGGGGGGGATGAAAGGAACAAAAGAGAAATTACTCTCATGCCTGTTTTTCAACCCACCTTTCCCGCTCGTTCAATTTGGCTGAGCAGTATAACTCAGGCTGGAGAAGGGGTTCATCATTATCTCTCTCTCTCTAGCTCTCTCTCTCTCTCTAGCTCTCTCTCTCACTCTCTCTCTCTCTCTCTCCCTCTCTAGCTCATCTCTCAATTCCATGACGGCCTCTGTCCTTTTTCCGGCCTGCTCTAAATCTTTTCCTTCCTCTCAAACTCTTTTAACATCAAATCGCCTTCTTGCGCTTGTTTTGGGAACCAAGTTGAGCAAGCAACTTACGTCAAGGATAAAGCGAAAGAATAGGACGAGAGAGAGAGAGAGAGAGAGAGAGAGAGAGATGAAGAGAGAGGGGGATCCACAGAGAGAAGTGTGAGAAAGAAAGAAAGAGAGAGAGAGAGAGAGAGAGAGAGAGAGAGAGAGGAGAAGGGAGAGGGGGATGCACAGAGAGAAGTGAGTGAGAGAGAGATAGAGATAGAGATGAGAGAGAGAGAGAGAGAGAGAGAGAGAGAGATTAAGTGAGTTTCAAACGGCGCACACGAGCATCTTTTTTGCTCTCTCCGTTGTCCTCGTTCCCGTCTCTTTCCCCCTTCAATTCACAATCGTACACCGTTTTCAGGTCACTCGCATTAGAGTGTGTTTGTGTGTAAGACTACGGTATGGTAGCTCTAGCTGCTTGGTGGGTTGGTTGAATGGGGGGGGGCAAGGAACGGTTTGCCTAGTATACGGGGTCGGCTAGTGGTCAAGGACACTACCCGAGAGGAGCAGCAGAGGACACCGGGTCACTCAAGCATTCACACCTCTTTTCAATCAATGATTCCAGTCCAAAAGATCAGCTGGGCTAAACGACTGAACTTTGCTTTTCCACCAAGTCTTATCAGTTGATGGGAGAATGGAAGAAAGCAGATAAATGATAGTCCTTGCAGTATACCTACGCAACAGAGGGGGGGGGGGTGGTACAGGGGGCTCTTATTTCCATTTCCACATTCCTGTACCTCAGAATCACACTACTGAATATCACATCACTTGTCCTGAATGCAGAGATCGCTGGGAAGTTCTTAGAATCAATTTCTCTTATCTGTGTTCGTGATCACTGAGACTATCGCCCGTTCTGCATCTGAAGATGCGAATGGGTCATTCAGCTGAGTGTCTTTCACTCATCTCTCTCTCTCTCTTCTCACACTCTCTCTCTCTCTCTCTCCTCACACACACACTCTCTCTCTCTCTCCTCACACACACACACACACACACTCTCTCTCTCTCTCTCTCCTCACACACTCTCCCTCTCCCTCTCTTTCAACTCCCTCTACATTCTCTTTTCCATATTCCCATTTCTTATCAGATCCACCCTCTTCCGGCCATCAGTGCACCTTTTCCGCAATTCCTTTGATTGTCTGCATTCAGCAGCCCATGGTGCGAGATAAGCATATAAAAATATCTTCTTTTTTTTTAAATTTTATCGTCGTCCTATGTCTCTCGTTCTTTCTCATTCTCATTTTCTATCTCTATGTTTTATCACTCACCTCTCTGCTTCTTCCCCTCGTTTTCCCGCTCCACTATTATCAATAGCGTTATCAGTTAGCAGTTGTCACTTTTCTACTCACTTCGTTATACAAAAGATCTCTTCAAACTTCAGGGTTTATTTCTATTTAGAGATTCTTAACAAAGAAAAAGGCTCTTGAATGGAAGGGAGAATACAATCAAAGGTTGCATCGAAGGGCAACCGAAGAAAGGGGACACCAATCAATTATGGCCTGGAACTCGTAGTGTTACTTACTGAGTGATTCCGTGATTAAGAGAGAGAGAGAGAGAGAGAGAGAGAGAGAGAGAGAAAGGCAGCCCGCCAAAGGTTTTTTTATTGGCATGCATTCGACGTGCAGAAGAACGGCGCTGGCTGGGGTGGGGGCTGGGGGCACAGCTGGGAGGGCAGACTAAACTTGTAGAGAGAGAGAGAGAGAGAGAGAGAGAGAGAGAGAGAGAGAGAGAGAGAGAGAGAAGGGGGGAGGGCTGAGAGAGATTTAGTAAAAATGGAGGGAGAGGGAGGCTTGAGATAAAGCGAGTGAAAATGTGAAAATGGAGAGAGAGAGAGAGAGAGGGTTGAGAGATAGCGAGTGAACATCGTTTGGGAGAGACCAATGGCCTGACGAGCTGGGGGTCGGAGTGGAAGTGGAGCGATGGCGGCTTCTAGCAATGGCAGAGCCGTAGAGAAAGAAATGGATGCAACAGAGAGAGAGAGAGAGAGAGAGAGGGTTAGAGAGAGAGACAGATAGAGTGAGAGAACCAAGAGGGAGAGAAGAGATGAAGCGACAAGCACAGTGAAAAAGTGCGGGAGAGAGAGAGAGCGAGAGAGAACTAAGAGGGAGAGAAGAGAGGAAGTGACAAGCACAGTAAAAAAAGTGCGGAAGAAAGAGACAGAGAGAAGAGAGCGAGAGAGAGAGAGAGAGAAAGAGAGAGAGAGAGAGACAACGAGACAGCGAGAGAGAGAGAGAGAGAGAGATACGGCTTGAGAGTCCACTAGAGTACATGGCAGATTGGTCCTCACGCCCTTTAAGCTTTCATAGGCACAAGAATCACTAACAGCAATGAACGCAGAGGCCAGAAGCACAGGAAAAGCACAGCTCTGAATCCACATTTCTTTCCTCTATTTCCGGAGATGCTTTTAGGTTTCACTCAATTATCTTTCTTTGCAAGACTCCGAGACCTTGCAATTCTACGAAAAAAAAGATAAAGATACAGCAATAAAATTGCACCCCTCTCAAGGCAGAGCCGGAGAAAAAAAACCCAAGTAAAAAAGGATAAAGAGGCTGAAGAAAGGATCACGAACAGTAGGATGCAGATGAGAGCGAGACAGAGATAAAGAGGGAAAAGAACTAAACGAATGCCATGAACAAGCCTGAAAGTCACTTGTGAATAAAAACATCGAATAGGGGGCCCAAATTACGAATGAAAATTTATCAAAGCATGGTAAAAGTATAGGTAGACATACATTTAAGGAAGTAATTAACAAGACAAGTTAAAAGAAGAAATATTTACTCAAACCTATGTATACGAAAAATACCAATGTTCTCTTTCAATATTCAGCATTCCATGACGGTGGCACAGGCAGCAAGAACAGAAGTAACCTCAGAAAGAAAAATGTGATATAAGGAGCTTATGGTTAGTTTGAAATGAGTGTTTTAATAACAAGCGTGTAGACCAAATTAAAAGAATAGTTATCCCATTCGTAGTTGTATAATGCTTTGTTCTTTCAATATTCTCTTGCTCTTCGATCTTGTGATGTTTGATGTTCTAGAACCCTGCTCTGCACTTCACTTATCACAGCAATCCTCTCAATTTTCCTCCACATCTTTCCTCATTTCTGAAAGTGGGATCAAAAATGAGCGGAGAGGGGTGAGGGTAAAAAGTAGAAGTTCAGGAAATGAGGCGACGGTGAGGGAGAGAGATAGACAGAGCTGAGAGAGTGAGAGAAAGAGAACAGGCTTTTAGATGTGAGGAAAGTACGCATGCCCTAGGCATCGACTGTCTCATTCAACCCCTCCCTTCCTCTGCCGAACGCTCTCGACCACACGTAGTCTGTGTCGAGGGCAAGGCGAGAGAGCATGCAGACGTGTGAGGCACTTGACGGCTAGAGAAAGGAACATAGTACTCGTCTGGAAATGCAGATGGAGAGATAGAAAATGGAGGGTGGATATATGTAGAATGGGGGTCGCTTTCAAGCGAAGGCGAGAGAGAGAGGGCGACGGGTGTAAGAGGAAAGAGGAAAAGTTAGTTGCCGTTCCCTCTCTGCCTTGCCCCTTTCTTTCCCTTTTCGTGCGTTCGCACTAACGAAAGAGTCCGTCTGGGTGGAAGAGATAGAAAGTGCAGAAGGAAAGGGGAAGGAAGAAGAACGAAACAAAGAAAGAAAAGAAGAAAAACTCTGGGTGGGGGATTGGCAAAAAAGAGATGGCAATGCCATAAAAAAGCATCTACAGACGGGAGGAGTCATTACACCACGCCGTATTTTATTCTCTTATTCTTCTAGTTCTTTTTTTCATTCATACCCTATTTTATATGAACCAATTTTATGTTTCTTTTCTCGTCTCCCTCTCTCTGCTTCTTTGTCTGCCTTTCCACATCTATCATGATCCTTTTCATAGCTGTTCTCGTATTCATGAGCTCAACTTCATTAACAAGTCAACACTCGATTCTTTCCATCATGGCCCAGTTGCCTTTTACTTCCTTCTTCAGGCGAGCACAATGAAAAAGGGAAGCATCAGAGAATTCATTCGATTTGTAAATTAAAAAGGCAGATAAAAGGTGGAATAATGATTTAAAAAATTCACCGTTCTTTTCATCAAATAGAAAATTATGTGATCTTTTAGTAACATCGGCAACAGTATTCTAATAAGATTGGGCGTTTGTTTCTCTCCGAATCATTGTAAGATTAAGTCTGGAACATAAATGCATCTACAAAGCGAAGTGCAAAAAATTGTTAAGAACTTAACATGTGATTCCCACAAACGACAAAAACTCCCACTCTCGCACCACAAGTATTAGAATAATATTTTTTGTTTAGATGAGGGATACAAAAGTATACAAGGCTCGGCATTTAGATTGTTGTCCATGAGAGGAAACTTCAGAAATAATCTGTGCTATTCTGCGATAGGACTCGTTGAAGACAAAAGCATAAGAAATAATCCTAGAGAAATTTTTTTTAGACCAGTGTTGGCTGAAGCAATTCATGCTCGCTTATGGTTAAGACATATTATGTATCCAACCATAAGCAAATATGGATGGCACTACTTCCTTATAGCTTTTCCATTCCAGTGGAAAAATAGTAGAGAGAGAGAACTTGATGAAGAGAGAAAGAGGAGAGAGACAAATTGACGAAGTGGACCATTACCCTTGACGCTCTTGTTGTTGTTTAGGAGTAGAACGGGAGGGTGGGGGGGGGGGAGGGGGGTGCCAGGCTGCACCGGGTCACGCATTCTTCATTCATGCTGTTTTTTATTTGATAGAATGAATAAAGAAGGCCGACAAGAATTGCTGCCATCATGGGTGGTCTCACTTCCCTCGCAGCTAATAACTCGTAAACTAGCAGCGTCGATACGAGCAACAACCTCTCACTCTCTCTCTTTTTCCCTCCTTGCTAAGCACCTCTCCCTCCATCCTCTCTTCTCCCTTGGTTGCGGTAGACACAGCTTGGCTAGGTGCCAGCTTTCTCAGAGTGAACGGAGAGCGAGTTGGCTTGGCAGTGGTCATCAAGATGGCGGGATAGGAGAAAAAGGAGGAGGAAAGACGAAAAGGATTAACGAGGTATACCGCATGGTAGATGTTCTATATATTCACACAGGAACACGAACAAACAACCTTACATCCGTTGAGACGAAGCCGCGTTATTTTCGAGTATTTTTTTTTGAACACCGTAGAAGTCACAAATAATCCTGCAGAAAAAAACTGCTTAGAAGAATCTACACAACGGGCACTCTATAATCTCGTGAAAGGCCTTCGTAAAATAGGTGGGACATGAAACACTTGAAACACCTTTCAAGGGTCTGTCTCTCGGCCCCCAGGGGTCGTACAGATGCCGCCTATAGCTGAAGTTACGGTACCCGGGGGGATGACTTATATGTAAATCAGACAAACTCCAAATAAGTACCCAGGCCGAAACCCAACTAGAGAGAGAGAGAGAGAGAGAGAGAGAGAGAGAGACAGACAGACAGACAGAAACAGAGAGAGAGAGAGAGAGAGAGAGAGAGAAGCAGAAAACACGACTGCAGTTGTTCACTTCACATAAAACATCACCACGTTCCTACGAGATGCCTTCTTTGCACTTCCGCTCAGCGAAATCGCTCCATATCTCTTTATACTATCGCCAGAGGAGTGGGAAGAGAAAAAGGTTCAGAGAGAGAGACCTAATCTGTTTACACTTAGACCGAGACAGAGAGATAAAAACAAGGAAAGAGAGATACTCAAGAGAAAATATTAAATTGCATCAACACTTGTATCAGGAATACTTTTCAAATCATCCAATCTGACAGTACTAATTTCGTGACGTCTATGAAAGGTTAGCTTCTTTCTCCAATCATGATAAGGGATTATCATCAGGTCAAGAGATCTCCCACCCACCCCTGAACCCTCAGGGGAGTGCCCGGGGTCAGAGTTCGCAAACCGCCTCCGCGCTGTCGTGACCAAGTGATCAGCAGGGGAGAAAGCGTCACTGTCCATTTCTGACGTCATACGCCGCGACAATCCTGTATCGTTTCTCACTCTTTTTCCTGGCCTGCGCTCCCTCGTCCGCTCCCCTTCTCTAGTACTTTCTGTCCACCTTTCAGTCCGGTAAACCATTGTTTATTCCTCTCTTCCTCTCTCTCTCTCCTCTCTCTCTCTCTTTCTCTCTCGCTTTGTCCGTTCTCTCCTAAACTCGCCATTCTTTTGCAAGCACAAAAAAAGAATCTCACGTTCTTCCTTCCGTTAGACAAGAGTCCTGCAACCCTAGTCGAGGCTCGGGCGGTTTAAACAGAAAGGAACATTGTTTTCTAGCGTTAATCGTGTCTACGCACTCGTCGTTTTGGTCTGCACAAACAAGTAATAAAGAATACGAAACATGAGTGAAGGGTAGAGAAGAGAAAGTAGGGAGAGAACACACAAAAATTAAACTTTCACGAAATGTCAAGAAAGAATAAGAATAAAAGAAGGGAGGATATACAAGAAGTATCAAATGACAACAGGGGTTGAGAAAAATTGGATTGCGCGTGACCACAGGAGAATCTTGGAATGCTTGAAGAACGAGCCCCCATATCAACACCAAAATCAAGCCCAAATCTCCGTAGCCAACCGCTGAAATACTTGCCATTTTGA
Source organism: Allodiplogaster sudhausi (assembly GCA_945643635.1). NCBI lineage: Eukaryota > Metazoa > Nematoda > Chromadorea > Rhabditida > Diplogasteridae > Allodiplogaster > Allodiplogaster sudhausi. Next base: position 320,957 of record CALZFC010000115.1, read on the forward strand.
GTGTTATCATATTGAATTGGTCGTACCAATCCGGAGTCGCTCCGCCTGGTCCGGCCGCAGTGCTGCGATGCAGAGGGCGAGTGCGTGTCTGACTGCGCGGGGCACTGCAGAAGTCCCTCCCGTCCCCTCCGTCTTCGCCGTGATGTCATACTTCCCCAGCGTATTCGTCGCCAACAGTGGACACAGCAGAATCTCTCTGCAAGTCATTCAATAATCAATTCATATATGAAATAGAAAATTGAATTGCTGTACAATAGCCATGTTTGCGTGTTGTTTGGAACAGTTTCCTGTTGTAATCCCATTGAACAAGATAATGGCGAATACTGTAATCATCATTTGCAATTAGATGTGACATCTCGGAACTTTCTTCTAATATCATGGACCTTTTATATTGTTTTATTTAGAAAAGAAGGCAACATACCTGGCTTGAAGAGCTTGGAAAGTATCGAGTTCCTCTCCATCTACCGTGTACTTGCCCGTTCCGGCATCCGCCACTCGTACTGAGGCCGTCGTTCTCTTCACGCTAGCTCTGAAAATGCTAGTCACAGTATACGAAGAGTACGTTTGTAGGGTTCAAAATATGTAATATCCACTGGTCAAGAGTTCAGAAACCATATAAAATTACAAATTCGTACAAAAAAAAACCAGAACTCGTTCGCAGGAAAGTTTCTACATATGTGGCAGTTTTTATCAAATAAAGTATTTAAAATGCTACAAAATCATTGCTCCACCGGCCCTCTTATTTATACGCACTTTGCCACTGCAAAGCGCCGATTGTTCGTCGAGTCGATTTCGACAGCTGGGATTTCTGGACCGAAGAGCTTGAGTCCGCTGCCAGAAGCAATCGGTGTTCTGCAATAAAAGGGTAGGTGGGCAGAGAGGGAGAAGCAGAAAGAGTAACACAACATTGTGACCAGGGACACGTATTCTACACAAATTCTCGTCTAATTTTAATGTAATAAGTGCCGACAAGTAATGCGAACTAAAAAAAGTAAAAGGATGCCTGTAATTGTTCAGGAAGTCCGCTTGAGTCTCTGAGCCCGGCAAGGATGCGAGATTGTTGAGGGCCATGATTAGGTTTGCATACTGCAAAAATTCTAGTCAATTGGAGGAATCAAACCATAAATATCAACTCGACAAACGAATTCGATGGTTCTTAAATCAGCATGCAATCAAAGAAATAAGAAAAGTGTAAATCCATTTTCCAACACCTCCAGGAACTGAAATCAATCACCTGAACTGATGCACCACTTCATTTGCTCAGAACATTGAAAAGATTCTGTTACCTTGATAGTGTTTCATTATATCCTTTCACTGACCAATTCCGATGAGATCTTCTCCTTGAGCTTCTTCGCCATTAATTCTTCTGTTAGCCACACACTTCCGCCAGTTAAGCTGGGAATTGAATTAATTAAAAAAAAAATTATATCGATGAAAACTGACTATCTCCAGTATTGATAAATCAGAAAAGCGCTGAAAAAGAACTATTCATGCAAAGAATTTGTTTTCTATAAAAACAAAAGAGAAACAATGCGTGGAGCTCCTTCTCGCCATCCGTGCGGCCGACTCGCTCGTCATGGAACTTGTGTACCTTTTCCGTGCGAGAACCAATCTCCTGCAGGAAGGATTCCTTTCAATTATTCCATTCTGTCATCAAAATTTGCAAAAAAAAAACTCGGTTTGATAAAAAAAAAAACTATGATCCCTAACCGAAAGCAGTGTGTAGAAATTAGGCTTGAGCGTGTAGAAGCGCGATCCTTCCGGACGACCTAGAAAAGCAATTACAAGAATTGGACGTGATGAATTGCTCATTAGTGAACCTTCATTGTCGAAGCGAAGAACGTTAAAGCGAGGCAGAATCTCATCTGGAGGTCTGAGCACTGGCAACGCTTTCTTGTCTGAGAGACCCGACGGGAAAAGGTACGCAATGGCTCTGCAGACATTTTCAGGTTTTTATTTAGTAGTCGTAGATGAATACTAGGAAAAGAAGAAGATTATTAATGAAATGGAGCAGGAGAAATGAGCAAGGAGAAAATAGATCACGAGGAATCGAGAACAGTGGATATTAACTTAAACTTTAAGTGGTTCAGTGACTGATTCTTTTTTCTTCAAATGGAATCCAGCAATCAATGCTAATGGAAAGTTCTCCTGAACATACCGATCAATGTCTTCCTGTGTAAGTGCGTGTGCTTCCACACTCATCATATTGGCAAGGTGGCGCTTTCCTACAACGAATCATAATCAACAATTAGGTTACGGTAGAAGAATTAGCTACTGTACCAGAAAACGAAGGGATAATGTTTTTGATAGCTGCTTCAATACATCACAGGAGCAAAGATTATAACTGCGTGACGTGAAAGACAACAGATGTTCGGGAAAAAATGAAGATGAAGATGATAAACTGTCAACATTTTCGAACAGTAATTCTTGAAACCTAATAAGAACTCCGTTAAAATGATGGAAATAATGGAAAGAAAGACCTCGATCGAACTCGACGCGCTCTCTTCCCATCATTGATTCGTGCTCACGAGCAAGACGAATATACACTTCAAGGGCTCTCAAATTCACGAATCAAAAATTATGCTGAATAAATGGAATTTATTAATGCTGTCATTGTGATTTCTAAGGCATTTCGGCATTGATAGAGGGACCACAATCTCCATTATTTTCTTCAGGGCTTCATTGGTGAAATAAAGGTACCATTTTCAGCTAAAAGAGTAGGAGGAAACGACAGAAAGTGTTTGAAGAGCTTAATTTGAAGCAAGTGATGTCATAAACAGGCTTGTTTACTCTTTGAAAAAGGGATCAAAATATGAAAGCAACCGGCTGGCACGTCCAGGTTTTGTCGTCGAAATATGATCGGGGATCTGGGCGCCATTGCCTGCCACGCCGGAAACGGCAGCAGTGGCTGGCGCTGAGGTTCCTAGTAATCCGGCGCCAAAAACAACCCCGCCGCCACGAGTGGCCGCGGTGACGCCAATCAGGCCGCGGTGGCCAAGCATCCCCGCAGAGTATGTGGAGACGGGTAACAGCAAACTGCAACCCATTCGGAGCATAGATGTTATATAAGTGTTGAGGTACACTTAAGGACAACAATCTATAGCAAACAAATCCATCATATCAAAAGAAATTATTTTAAAAAAATTCTCGGAGATGAATGTACAACTACAGCACGACTATCACCTCTATTTAGGCTGTGTCAAAAGGTGTTCGGTCTCATCATCGATTACAGGAAGAATTTTTTTTTTTACATTATAAAATTTGATTTATTTACAAAAAATAATTTGAGCGTGTGTCCAAATGTTTAGTCTTGACAAGTATATTCTATTACATAACATGTCTCTTTGAATTAATTAATCTTTTCGCACCATCCAAGTATAATTTTGAGATTCTAAAGCCGAGTGGTCGGGCTCATTCTCATACCTCTTAAACACAACGAGAGGTTGTGTAATGGATCGGCAGGACGCTGATTCTAATCAAGCACGACCGGATACCCTGGAGTCTATCGAATCTGGACTTGCCCCGGCTAATGAGACAAAATCGGAGCCGTTGAAGAGCTCCTCACCTATCAGTCGTTCTGAGACGATATCGGTGTTGGACAATTCCTCGGCGACAAGTCCATCGGAGGCTCCATCGACCTCCTTGAAGAATTCCTCGACCACCAGTCCTTCGGAGACGAAATCAGAGCCTGAGAGGAATTCCTCGCCGATCAATGCTTCTGAGACGACATCAGAGCCGTTGAAGAGCTCGTCGCCCATCCGTCGTTCTGAGACGGCATCGGCGCAGTTGGAGAATACCTCGACGTTCAATCCATCAGAGACGAATTCCTCGCCGATCAGTCGTGACAAGGAAGAGCGCCCGATGCGCGTGGCACCTCTGTGTGAACTCAGCCCCGTCGCACAGCCAGGCTATGATCCTCTGCTGGTAAGTCTTACTCTAATAGCCTAGCAGTCTACGACACTCACTCCTTTTATCCCTCTAGTCGCTAACGAAACTAGTTCCAGAGCGTCCGCGCAATCTCTCCGACCGCTGACTTTGTGAGCATCTACCGTAATGGGGACATTGCAAGCGGCTCGCTGACTCTTCAGTCTCTGAGCAAGCTGAAGCGGTTGCTGTTTCTGGTGGATGGCTCTGACTTGATCTCCATGGTGCCGTCCGCTCTGCTCGTTCCTCCCAATACCCAGCCAGTACGAATACCAACCATCCCTCGTTGCTCTAAACGATGCTTCATCATTGAGTACACCGTCCATTTCTATCTCGCCCGGCCAGGCGTCTCTTCAGGACATTTCACCATCTACGCTCGGAACGTGGGTGAATATAAAACGGCGCCCGTCTTCGAAGAGAAGGTCGGGCATATGTTATTAACACCCATTCTAAATAAAAACATTAAGAAAAAAAAAACACCACAGTCTCATGGCGAGTGAGCGAGCTCCCAAAGAAGCATGGCTTGTGAAAACTAATATTAATTTAGAACTCATTTTTAGATGGTGAAGAAATTGAATGGTGATCCGAGGGAGGATGTAGAGGCTGGATCTTTCCGATTTGTGGTCACCGACGGTTAACATAACACAGCATTTGATTGAAGGAAAAAAAAAAATTAAAAGAAGCCAACTATTCTTAGTGAATCCACTCGAAATGGCTTCTTCTGCGCGTCCCTCTGACTCGACGACTACTGCAATCCCACTAGATGAAGACGACGAGAAAGATCGCGCAGATGAGAATGAGGCAGCTGACCCTGAGCCGGTTTCCGATGGCGAGACCACAGTGGAGTTAGAGAGAGACAACGTGAGGTTTCATTCATTCGTGCTCACACTGATTACGTTTAGTTCGATACAAGCTATCGGGTGCAGACAGCCTCCGCCAGTTGGCTTCAAGCATTCATGATACATCAAATTTTTCAGTGATCCCCAGCAGCTCTTCAAATTTTTGGCCACTGGAAAGGACGTCCATCCTAATTAGCTTATAGCTATACCCTAGTCTTCTTTTTTTGTCATCTTTATCCCATAACCAACAGGTCGGTTAAATAAATAGTTCATACACAGTTCGGTTTTCGCTACTTCAATGCACATCCATATTTAATACCAAAGCGGTTCATTGAGTCGAGTTGGATTTGAAGAGGGTTGACAAGTAGCATTTAGAAGTATTCAATCACAGTACTCGCGTCTCGCAACGAACGGGCCGCACCAACGAAACCTATTCATGACAAAGTGTGTAGGTTTCTGATAAAATATATCAGCAGACCGGGTCCGCAACTACAAAAAAAACTCAACGTCATTCAATGAAACCTCAAAAGACGTACGTCAAAGATGCCAACGACCTGTCGAAGACGAGGAAGGCAAGCTAGGCGTTCGGTGGGTGGTGTGGCGTCATTAACTGTACAGATTTCCCGTATTTATTTCTAATTCATAATTCACAACAACAACAAAGCAAAAGAGGCAGTTATTTACACGTCAACTACCGCAACAAGGGTCTTACGAAAACCGCCCTATTCACTCAAAACCACGGCATAGGGGACGAAAAATTATAAAGCTAAAATGACGAGATTATGATCGTAAGGGAAGAACAGATCAACAGTTCTCCATTTCGGCACTGATGTCCTGGAAAAGTGTTGAGAACAGAAAATAGTTCAATTGTCTGCGAATAAATAGAAACCTATTAAAAGAAAAGGCAAAAGTATTATTATAGCTAAGAAGTTATCCACCGAAGATCTATTTAGATCACAAATTAGAGATGAGAAACAAAAAGGTCAAAAGGAAGTAGCATCAATATGCAATAAATTGTATCTCGGTGGAAGATATCCCGTGGAGAAAGGAGACAGAAAAATAAAGTAGGGTCGGTGTAGGTTGTGAATAGAAAGAGACGCCGGCAGCATGAGAAGAGCCAAGCTGCAAGTCACGGGACAGCTTTCTCCTCCTTGACAACCTGGAATTATTTAAGCAGTCACTTAAATCGCAACACATTTTAGGTAAGAAAATAACGAAATAAGTAATATAGACTATAAAAGAAATTTGACCATGAAACTAACTCCGGAAGACGTCGAAGGAAAAATGCCGGGAGGAGGAGTGAGTACTGCGCCCGGACAAACAGCAGTTACGACGCGGTAGCTGAAAAGAAATATGCATTTTACAATGTCAAAGAATTACTCCCTAAAATATGCAATCTGAATCTTTAGTAGACATTCCATATTTTTTATCAGGGCTAAAGCATACGGCGAAAGCACAACGACCAAGAGCAGTGAATGTTCAAATAGACATTTTTTTTATTACGCGCTTCGTTATCTACTGGACGAGATCTTTCGAACGGTATATAGGTCATTTCATAACCCGGGGGAAACCAAGACCATTCCTTCGCTATCCGGGCCGGGTATATACAATTCAAGGGACTCCAACCCCCTCCTCCTCTCTTCAGTGTAGAAAAAAGGAGGCCCTAAACGGAGCACCCGCCATGTTTTTTTGGGTCTTAATCAGGCACTACCCCATACAGTTTATGATCGAAAAATCTTTTCTGTATCACCCTACCTTCCTTTCGGCGCCCAAAAGATCCCTTCATAACCACCCACTTTTGGTGTACCCTCGGACCACCCTTTTTACCTGCCCCCTTCCCCCAATCTTTTCAGGACATGATATAAGCAGACAAATAATGCCAGGAAAGAAAACCTACACTGCCTGTTGCAGTCGAAGCGGCAGAGGGCGCGTTGCAGGAGTCACGGCGACATGCGTCGCGGTCATTGCCGGAGGCGTTGCGGTCGGCAGCAAGCCAAAAGCGACAGGGCCCGAGACACGATCAGTATCCTCGGAAGCCATCGGCGGAGTGCTAAATGGTGATGAATTAAATTATATTTCCTAGTGTTTTAAGAGTAACGGGTAGGAAAAAAGCGCAACAGTGCTTACTCTTAAGTATTGCCGGTGCTGAAATAGTGCCTACCTCTCGACTTGGGCCGGGGGATTACAAAGAGAAAGAAGTACGGGAAAGACAGGATTCCGGGCATTCGGCCCCGGGGGGTTACAACGCTGTCATGGGTCAGACCTATTTCAGCACTGAGGATTGCCCTGGACAAATAAGCAACTTACGTGTAGGATAGATTGCAATTGATTACAAAACGAACGGCAAGGAGTAGTCGAGAGAGGAGATTGAATCAGAGGCCTGTTGAGTTCTCCTTCGCTTCTCCGCTCTTTTCCGCTTCAGCTCTCTCTTCCTCATAATCCGAATAGTTCTTGATTGGTCCTTAAACAATCTATTATTGTTCATTTTCTGACTTTGACAAGGATAGATTAATGGTACAGCCAATTTTCTTACCAAATTCAATGGAGATAAATAGAAAAGTCATTTTGCCATAATCACGGGCTAACGGAACCAACTCCTTCTTTTTAAGCGTACACAACGACAGAAAACACGGTACTATTCAGTTACTCCTGCCCGAGTCAAAAAAATTTTTCAAAAAATTTTTTTCCTTCCAAATTCACTCCATGGGGGTTTATTAGCACGTAGAACACGAATACAACAACCGTTTTGAAGAATTCCGTCAAAAATCAAAAGTTATGATCACTTATCGTGAAAAGTAGTTTCCCCTCCAAACAGCTTGTAAATCTCGACCGGGGGTTTATTGATGCAGGGAACACGAATATAACGTTGATTTCGCGTTATTTTGTCATTTTAACGAGATAGAGGAGCCCAGAAGGCTCAGCATTTGTCTTTTGCTGACTGTGTGAAACATCGTGGCCTCAACCATCGCCAAATACAAAACGAACTGCTCGGAATATCCCTCAATGTCCTATACGAGAAGGCAAATATATTACGGAATAAAGAAAAATGATGGTTGTATTCGTGTTGCTCATGCTAATAAACCCCCTGGAGTGAATTTGGGAGAAATTTTTTTTTTTTTTTGAAAAAAAAAAAAAAAATTTTTTTTGACTGGGGCAGGAGTAACTGAATAGTACCGAAAACACTAGAAATAGCACTGGAAGACTGACCCTAATGACTCTGGAAAAGAGTGAGAAGCCACGGCACTCAGCCTTCTTCTTCAGAGGCGCATTCTTCAGCTTCGATACAGAAGAGGCGGAAAGGGCATCCGAGGCTCATAATTCATTCTCATTACATTCAAATTTCTCTGGTTTATATTTGCACTTCCTACTACTTCATACTAGTAATGCCTAGTAAGATTCGGAAATAAAAAGAGTAGAAGCACACACCACGTGTCTTCTTCTGTGTGGACCGGATCAAGTGTCTGGAAGATTTCCCAGGGATGTCATTTGTAGCCTACAAGCATTCTGGTACGTTCTACGGACTAGCTCAATACATCACGCTAAACATATACGATTCGCGTAGCTTCTAGCACATTTTCCCTCTAAAACACTATAGGTAAAGCAATTGGCAATCAGCCAAGCCTAATTCGGGGGAAAAATCGGCTGTGAATACATAAAATGCGAACCGTCATAGTGATGACAGTGCGGGGTACAGCTGGAAGAGGTCTGACAGGAGAGCGGACGCTGTGAAGGGGCCGCCCGAGTGATGCCGCGTCCAACGGCGGTCCACGCGGTGTTGAGGGCGGATTCGCCATCGACACGCACTACAGGCACGAGAAGATACTACATCTAATCGATGAAAAAGAACCTTCGCCTTGTGCTTGTTGTAAGAGGCCTTCGTGTAAGCAGCATAGCCGCAGGGGCATCTGAAGGGAGCATCTGCGGAGTGAGCCTCAGGGTGCGCAGCCTTGCGGTGCGCAAGCATGCCAGAACTGTTGGCGAAGGTCCGCGCGCATTCGGGGCAGGTGGAAGGAATAGAAGCTGAAAACGAAGTGGAAGGGGAGAGAAGAGGAGAAAGGAAAAGGATCACATCAAATTAAGTTCCATCCTTAGCTTTGCGGTAAATCTACATTCAATATAAACACGAAAATATGGGAAGGTATAAGACTCTTATTTAGAAAGAAAAAGGGAACATAAAAAGAAATCACTATAAAGGTCTACTCCTTTCTTCAGTAATAGTTACGGGCATAAACTAACACGGGCGCGGCAATGGAGACATCGATCGAACGGAAGATCAGAGGCGAGAGGCGAGCCGAGCAGTTAGCTGAGAAGAATGAAATGGGGTGTGAAGGAGAGGAGCTGTTCATACTCTCGACGCTTCTGCGCGCGCACTCGGAATGGCATTTTGGCAACGTGCCAAGACGTGCACATCTAAATTATAGATAAATTATGGCGCTACATCGTTTGAGAACCGGCCGATGAGAACGTAACGTATGAGAACATTGGTCGGTCATTTGAGAACCGAGCGTAAAGCGAATGTGCCGGATGAGAACCGAGCGTGGACATTATTTTCTTGCATACGCCGGATGAGAACCGAGCGTAGAGCGAATGTTCCACATGAGAACCGAGCGTAGAACGAATGTTCCACATGAGAACCGAGCGTAGAGCGAATGCCCCGGATGAGAACCGAGCGGAAAATATTATTTTTGGGTCTCCCGGATGAGAACCGAGCGTGAAAATGTCATTTTGAGTTTGGCGTGGATGAGAACCTAGGGGTAAAATGTCATTTTGGGTTTGGCCCGGATGAGAACCGAGCGTGAAAATGTCATTTTGGGTTTGGCCTGGATGAGAACCTAGGGGTAAAATGTCATTTTGAGTTTGGCGTGGATGAGAACCTAGGGGTAAAATGTCATTTTGGGTTTGGCCCGGATGAGAACCGAGCGTGAAAATGTCATTTTGGGTTTGGCCTGGATGAGAACCTAGGGGTAAAATGTCATTATGGTGGCTCCTACAGTACGCTACGCTCCTTCCGTCGCCTACCATAATTCCCGTTTGGATTCCCACTCTCTCAGAGGCTCGCTCAACAACAAACGTATTAATAGTTTACGCCTTTATTGCGTGTCCGTAACAATCGTGCTCAATAGCACCACTCGAATAACTGATGTCGACACAAAACACAGTATTCACCAGATACATACATACATCTTACAAGGACTGCTTGCCAGAACCTCGCGCACCCCCGTGGGCCTAAGGCATGTTAAACGTCAAGAACACAAATGTGTACACATGGATATACGAATGCACAAAATATGTCCAAAAACCACTATACCGTAAACAAAGAAGCATGGCCCTTCAGACCGGCATATATTTACATCAATAGGAATAGGCATATGTATACATATATACATATATGCATGCCGCTACGAATGCATCACGAAGCGAACCGTAACATATATGGATAAACCCCGCACCACCTGCTTTGCGGCAACCAAGGAGATCGAATTCTGAAATCCTTGTACTTTACCTGTGGCTAAAACAAAACTAACCCTTTTCCCTGGGACTCTAGTATTCTGCGCAAGATAAAGGTAACAAAAAACCTCCTCCGTGACTCTTATAGCGGAAGGGCCCCTCCCTGGGCCGGCAACGAGTCTCTAATATATGGCTGCATGCCACCTACGGAGCGCCACCTCCCGCGGATGCGTACCTGCTCTAGGGCCGCCCCTGACCCAATTGACACCGCCGCACCGCCCACTCTGAGCTGGTGTGGAGTGATCCGCGCAATGTTCGCATCTGCACACGCCCGGGCCAATTCCTTCCGTATCGTGGACGTCGTGAGCGGCCGACCCGTGCTCCTGCTCGCGAACATGAATGCTTCAGCCTGATTAGGAAGCCAACTCATATGCAACTCAAACAGCTTTCTACCACAAGAACCTGGCCCCGCCATAACCCTAGTGACTCTACCCTCTTTCAGCTGGTCGGTTTTCGCCTTACGGATCCGAATGGCGATGACATCGCCTTCCTCCGTGATGACCTTCCTCTGCAGTGCGACCGCTTCCGACACCCGAAGGAGGGCAGCCATGGCCAGCGCAGCAAATATCCCGATGCGGATGTCTTCTTGCGGCGCGTTCTTCCTGAGCGCCCACGCGATCAGCTTGTCAACTTCCGCCCTCTCCGCCGCTGAATGATGACGCACCGCCTGCTGCCTCTGCGCCGCTGCCCGTGCCTAAGCAACCTCATTTTTTCTCCGCTATGCCACCCATCACCCCTCCAACCATGGAAACCACCGTTCCTTCCTTCTCGGGATCCATCGCCTGCCCGGTGGCCGACTTGAATGCCGCCACTGCGGTAGTCAGTGTCGCTGCCGAAGCGCCGTCCGCATACTTGCGCGCTACATACGCGCACAAAGCCAGCGGGCGGTTTGGGTTTAGGCCAATGCTGCGGCTGAACTTGATCCGGGCTCGCTCACTCTGCTCGTACATCTCTCGCGTACTGGCTGCCAGGGATCTTTCCGCCGCGTGCCAAATTGCTCCTTGTAGGTCGGAAGGAAGCTCGTTGATGCCCTCCGATAGAAACCTCTTCCTCGGGCCTGTCATAAATACCGTACTCTTAGGCAGGGAACCATACAAACCGCTTCGCGCTACTGCCCTCGGGCCGGGATTGGGTGGGCACCAAACCGTCTCTCACGGACACACTGGCGTAGAATGACGCAATCCCCTCTCTCTCCCCCTTTTCTCCTCCCCGTGACCCCGTGACCCTAACCGCAACGCGACCGCGCTCGCCTCTGAGAGAGAGCGTACCTCCAAACGCCCAATTTTGAGTTTGGCGTGGATGCGAACCTAGGGGTAAAATGTCATTTTGGGTCTGGCCCGGATGAGAACCGAGCGTGAAAATGTCATTTTGGGTTTGGCCCGGATGAGAACCTAGCGTGAAAATGTCATTTTGGGTTTGGCCCGGATGAGAACCGAGCGTGAAAATGTCATTTTGGGTTTGGCCTGGATGAGAACCTAGGGTAAAATGTCATTTTGGGTTTGGCGTGGATGAGAACCTAGGGGTAAAATGTCATTTTGGGTTTGGCCCGGATGAGACCGAGCGTGAAAATGTCATTTTGGGTTTGGCCTGGATGAGAACCTAGGGGTAAAATGTCATTTTGAGTTTGGCGTGGATGAGAACCTAGGGGTAAAATGTCATTTTGGGTCTGGCCCGGATGAGAACCGAGTGTGAAAATGTCATTTTGGGTTTGGCCCAAATGAGAACCTAGGGGTAAAATGTCATTTTGGGTTTGGTCCGGATGAGAACCTTGCGGGAAGATGTCATTTTATGTTTGGCCCGGATGAGAAACATGGGGTAAAATGTCATTTTGGGTTTGGTCCGGATGAGAACATAGTGGGAAATATTATTTTTGGGTCTGTCCCGGGTGAGAACCGAGCGTGAAAATGTCATTTTGGGTTTGGCATGGATGAGAACCTAGGGGTAAAATGTCATTTTGGGTTTGGTCCGGATGAGAACCTTGCGGGAAAAATGTCGTCATCAGCAGTGTGAGTGTATAATATAATACTCAGACTATAATCCATAATACTCGTGCGACTCTTTATTATTTCGACTTTGTTCGTAAGAGATTCAAATGATTCTTTGTTATGCGATACACTTCTTTTTTTATCTCACAACTCTAAGAATCGTCGACCCCATAAACACTGAAACACCGCAAATTGCTAGTTCGAAGCATTCTCTATTTCACTTTGCGTCTCTGATTGGACTACAAATCATGTTTCTCCCTTCTAGCTTCTCTCCGATAGCTTCCGATGGCTTTCCACGAGGCATAATCTATACAAGGGTTGGACTTGGTAAACGCAGATGAAACTATGCATTCAATAAAGCTGCCATTCAATAGGAAACCAGAAAAAAAACGATTCGTTAATGAATGTATACACTTCATATAGAATTTCTTCCTCAAATGTGTTTTTATTTCTAACGCCGAATCTATCATTCAAACAAATATTCTGATAATAGACATCAATAAGAATTTGGTAACCACTGAAACAAACAATTATATAGTTGCGATCTTTTGTCCGCGCAACTAAAGGAATTCTCTCTCACCAAAGTGGGGTCTAACACGAGCGCCATACATCTAGACGCTCTCGGTAACAAACTCATTGCCGCATCTCTCTCAAATCTCTCTCTCACTCTCTCCCTAGTCCTCCAGGACTCACCTGTCTCTAGTCACACTCTCACTGGGACAGAGGGATCGACAAACAGCGAGTAGAGATCCGAGAAACATTGATGATAAGTAGACGTGATGCGGGAACAACCAGTGACGAACCACAAAAGACAAGGAGAAGAACTTTATTCACGCGTTAAATGAGGGTCTATATATATATAGACAGAAGAAGTACTTTGTTTACTTTGAATGTACTGCCAGCGAATAGTGCAGATATTTTCAATTCAACTTTCCCCTTTACCCAAAATTAAAATACGAATTACAATCTGAGTATTATATTATACACTCACACTGCTGATGACGACATCTTCCCGCAAGGTTCTCATCCGGATCAAACCCAAAATGACATTTTACCCCTAGGTTCTCATCCGGGCCAAACCCAAAATGACATTTTACCCCTAGGTTCTCATCCACGCCAAACTCAAAATGACATTTTACCCCTAGGTTCTCATCCAGGCCAAACCCAAAATGACATTTTCACGCTCGGTTCTCATCCGGGCCAAACCCAAAATGACATTTTACCCCTAGGTTCTCATCCACGCCAAACTCAAAATGACATTTTCACGCTCGGTTCTCATCCGGGACAGACCCAAAAATAATATTTCCCGCTCGGTTCTCATCCGGGGCATTCGCTCTACGCTCGGTTCTCATGTGGAACATTCGTTCTACGCTCGGTTCTCATGTGGAACATTCGCTCTACGCTCGGTTCTCATCCGGCGTATGCAAGAAAATAATGTCCACGCTCGGTTCTCATCCAGCACATTCGCTTTACGCTCGGTTCTCAAATGACCGACCAATGTTCTCATACGTTACGTTCTCATCGGCCGGTTCTCAAACGATGTAGCGCCATAAATTATAGATGAATACGAATTTTAAAGCTGCTCTTTATCGACATATGAATATGAAGCTTCATTCATATGAAGTGGCCAGCTCCTCGGTCATGGTGGCCTCATCTCACTTCTCTTTTTCTCTTGTCTCTTCTTTCGTTTACTCTTCAGCTCTTTACACTTTGCCTGCAGACATTATGATCCCAACTCAATTAGTAATAACATACACTTATTTACTGCTATTATCTACTTATCTCCGCTTTCTCTCTTTCTCTCTCACCCTTTCTCTCTATCTCTCTTCCTCTCTCACCTTCTCTCTCGTTCTCTCTCTCTCTCTCTCTCTCTCTCTCTCTCTCTCTCTATATATATATATATATATATATATATCTTCCTCTCTCACCTCTCTCATCCTCCCTTGTAGGAGGGCTATACATTTGACCGCTTCCCTGCCACAATGTACACTTTCTATGTAAATGTAAGAGCATGCGAATGGCACATAGGCCATATCGTTGTCTATGAGTGTGCTGTGGTCAGTTATTAGTGCTTGGTCTGGTCCTCCCCGGGGTGGCTGACAATGAGCTCTTTCTACTCCGCGACGGAGCCGGCGTTGTTGTCCTGTTGTAAGGATTTGAGAGTCGTCATCAACATGGATCAAGGGGTCCACTGGTTGAGGGTTGTTGCGCTTGTGTTTATTTATATCTTCTCTTCGTTGTATTCGTCGTCGTTTCTAATTGTTTCTCTCTTTTAAGTTGTTTTTATAAACTGGTTAATTCTATTCCGTCGTCAACCACATCTCACTTGGCCATCCCTGACTACACCCTTTCTCCCACCCTCTCTTCCACTTCTAACCTCTAAGACATGTTTCTGGAAGGCGGCCTTGCCGCAAGCGAAGAAGCCGCATGGAGACACTCTTGCATTCCCATCTTAGAATTATTCACGAATTGTATCAAGAGGTTCAGGCTGTTCATCGTATTACTGAATGTTCGACATTCTGGAAGAGAATGTCCCAAATATCCTTTTTGCCTCCTTCCATGCTGCCAATGGCTCTTGCCAAGCAACCATTCTCAGATTACAACCTCTGCTCCAACTCTTCTCAAGGTCATCTTGATGAAGGAGAGCGTGGCCATCACCGCGACTAAACCGGGAGTCATGAGCACCAGCTTGAGCAGGAAGTACAGTTGTCGATGTTCAGCGTCCTTGCCCGTGTCATTGCGTTTAATGGCCAACTCCACAAATTGATCGGCCCTTTCCTGTTCGAGAAAAAGAGCTGAATGGCTGATGCAGCCGGCGGTTCCCTGTCTTCTGCTCCCCTCCTCCCTTCCATCGAACGTTACTCTAACATGTGACCGAGTAATTCGCACCTTTTATCAGTGGGTGCTTCAGGAACCCGCTTTCGCGAATTGGTGTTTGAATGCGCGCCCTCTCAGAGATGAGCAGAGCGGCGCGAAGCGGTAGCGAGCGGATTGGCACGTGAGTTATGGGTTATGAAATAGCAATTCTACAACTGTAATTGTGCGAATCTCAGAGAGGGGATGGGTTCAAACGGAGATTATGGGGAGCGACGGAAGGAGCGTAGCGAACTGTAGGAGGCCGGTTTGGAGGGTTATCGGTGGTGTGTGATTGGGATACGGTAGCTCCGACTACGCAGATTGGGCCCGACGTTTGATTCCACGGGATCTCGGAGGAAGAGAATTGAGAAGGGCATGGAAAATGAAAGAATCAATGAGATATACCTGTTGAGTTCTTTCTCTGCTTGCAATTCTCTCTTGGTCTCATAACAACGTTTCCTTTCAACATCATATATTCGATCCTCCACCATGAGGATTGAGTCGCTGCAGAAACTGGCTTCAACCTCTACATGTTGCACGATCATCAGATGCATGTCTAAAATAAGAAAAATAGCTGCCACCCTCAGCATTGGCTGCAAAGACGGGGATGGCTGGAGCACATAAATCTGTACGTTTATCCATCAAAAACAAAATGTAAAAAAGCATATTTAAATACTCCTTCGATGAGACTACGTAGAAAAAAGTGGTGATTACAATGCGACCGCATCGAGTTCTTTGTTGTGCATCGCAAAACCGTAATGTTGAGGGGTAAGGAAGAAATGTGAGCAGCATACAGTATTCGTAGATGTAATGAGTAAAAAAGGCAAAAAAGGCCCTTAGGTCCAAACGAAACGAAGAGACGCCACCAATAATACGAAAATACATTAAAAAAATTAATTAATTGTTTTGAATAAAGAAGCAGAGAAAATAATTTAACCGCCCAGTTTAGTAATAACGTCTAGCACCATGCGCATTATCAGTTGCCATTTTCGCTTTCCAAAATTATTTTCAAAATAACAAATCAATGATAGAAAGAATAGTGAAATCCATAAGCACCGATAATGAGTAAGAAAAAGGAAACAAAAAATAAGAAATCCTGTATTATGTACACTTTGGCAAGAATGGCTCATCCATAAGACAAGAAGAAGTCTGACAAAAATATTTGCTTGTAAGAGGCACGATATGATTTGATGAGGAGTTTTCAACAACAAAAAAAAACTACGCTCAGACTGACTTAATTTTTCAACCACAATCATTGTTAAAAGAGGAAAGGTTCGGTAATGAAATATGTAGTTCAAGAATGCATCAGATCGGCATATTTTGTTGAACTTTCTTACTCCAACGACCGCGCAGCCCAGCTTGAGATGCAGTTAGGTAGATCATGAAGGTGCTATCCTTTTTGAAAGGATACTAAATAAATTGGTTTCGGCATTCGCTCTATCGAAGGGTCTGCGCAAGACGAATGCCTCTGCAGAGATCCACAATGGTGAATCGACAGAGCCTGTCCACGCTGGACTCCGGCTGCCCTGCCGCGTACGCCGTGCAGCACGCAGCCTCGCCCGTCAGGAAACCCTGATGATATTTATTCCTTTTTTAAAGAAGATAATTATTTATAGTAGATGAGTAAATATGAAAAGTGTATTTGTGATGGAAAGTTGTTTGATTGCCCACGTTGACAGGGGCGACTTTACTTGTGCTCTTCTATCTAAACTCTCTCCCTCACCTTATGCTGGACTCTTCTCATGAGATCTCTGTAAGCAGCAAGAGGGGCGGCGGCGGTGGGCGGGTCGATCTTGTCTGCGATGAAGAAGGCGCCGAAGTCAGCGAAGACAGAGCGAAGCTCCTCCTTGTTCACCGGGCAGCGGGAGTCATCGGAGCAGCGGAGCAGACGGTGGTACGCGTCCACCTGGAGGGAGGATATGTAATCAAGCTAGCTCTGGTCAATGGCTGTTCTTACGTCGTAGAGCACGACAGCCGTCGAGCGTCGTCTCGGATCGACGATGACGTAATCGTCCGAGGTGTACGGTAGCGTCTGCTGCGAGACCGGCTGCAGAGTCATCGGCTGCACGCCACGCGAACCGGCTAACTCCAGAGGAAGCGTCCAGAGATGAGAGGCTAAAAGACGATCAATATTTCTCATCCTGAATAAGCCTAACGTTCACCCAACCTCATCTGAATATTTAACACAACGAAATATTGCTCACTGGACACATTTATTTCCAGAGGGCCATACTAGTTATTCTGTAAGAATGTAAAATAACAAGCCCGTTGTCTCGCCGTGAAGATGAAGCTGAGTGATATTGACGCCAGCTGAAGAAATCGAGGCTGCGAGAAGCGGCGGAGCCGGCTGGATGAACCAATCCATCAGAAGAATCGCTGCAGGATCAAGGATTTCGAATTTGGAAGCAAGGTTAAATATTGAAGAGATAACTGACCAGCGGCCTCATCTTGGGTGAGCTGCTTGAGCTCTTCAGCCCACTCCTCCAGCGTCGTGTTCTGGTACGCGTACGCGTTGACCATCCGAGCGGCCAGTTCTCCTCAAATTATCATTTTTCTTTCTTTCAAAAGCATGAAGAATTAGCAAATAGAGCGATAAAGAAAAGAGTCCTGACGAGTGACGTTCATGCCAAAGTGGCCGTCGATGGCATGAAAGACGGCGGGAAAACGATCGGCGCAAGACGGAGCAGAAGAAGCCTCAAACAGTTAACGTCTAATCATTTTAAGTTATTTCGAATACTTTAAACATTATATAAGATATTGCAATAACAGTTATTTTGCCTTTTTTTGCAATTTTAATATATGTAATTTACATATAATTGAATAACGGACAATACGCGCAGCTCCAAAAGGAAGCTTCGCCGGCTTCTTCGAGTACGGCAGAAAGGAGGGACGGAGGTAGGCAATCTGCAGTAATGAAGAACTTAGAGGAGGGACCAGAATAAAGAGAGAGATCACGTCTTACTTATACGATATTGTCTGCCAAATTGAGGCGTAGAGTGCGAATGGGGGAGAACAGAAAAGAAGGAGATATAGGCAGAGAAGAATAGGAAGAAAGTTAACGTGATCTGAAATGACCTGTCCAGTTGTATTCCGCTCTCTCTTGGCGTACTTCAGTTCATCGTTGGCCTGCCATGACAGATAACTCACGAGCGCGTCCTGCAAGCAGAGACGCGGCTCATCTTCACAATCAACATTATCATTTCAGAGTATTAAATACGGTCAATTATTCTGTATTCTCATAAGTAGGTGCTTTTATTTAATTTCATAGCTTCCTGAATGAGAGTAACAACTGGCGCTCCTTCGTATTAGAGGTTGTTAAATCTTCCGAGCTGGCGGAGCTAAGGCGGAAAGGAAGGGAGAGAGGATGAGATAGAAAGACGAAAAGATGTACAAATATCCTGGAACTGAGAGAGACAGAGATAGTGGGAGAGATAAAAATGTAGCAAGCCATATGGAACTCCTGACAGTCTGCACGTGTTCTAGCTGGGAATGTCGTAGTTATTGCCTACTTGTCTCATGTTGTTGCCATTTGTCAGCGAACCCGAGGGCTCTAGCTCAGCTTAGGACTTGGACAATGTTGACTTCTGTCTCTCTCCTCGCTCTCAATCACTCTCTCGTCTCTTTCTATCTCTCCCTTCTCTTTCTCAATTCCTTCACTCTCTCACCACCTCTCCCTTCGCACAAGGGATACACATTTGATCTGCGCGAGTTTTGAACAGGAGTGCAACCGAGATGATTGATAGACAAGAAAGTGATGTGGATTATAGACAGAGGGGCTAATGAGAAGATGTATCCACTCGGAAACAAAAGTGAGCGCACTCGATCTTCAGCACATTGCAGCTTTAGCAATTTTAATGATTTCCTCAACGAAAAAAGGTTAAAGAATAAAGAAAAAGGATAAGAATGACCTCAAAACAGGGCGCGGCAGAGACGACGCCGCCAATCCACTGAGAGATCAGGCGGCGGAGAAGGTCCGTGTGCGTACGAGCCTTCATCGGATTCTCCATGTTCCGTTCCTGAGATGAATGTCCGTTCGGATACGACAGTTACATGCATATGCAAAGGATATATCATCATGATAATCTTTGTCTGATTGAATCGACAAAGCAGCTCTGGGCAAGGGAATGCTAGTGAACTGACGACGAGGACGATGTGGCCGAGGCTGGAGCCGGCCGCGCGAGACTCCTCGACCGGAGCCGCGATCAGTGAGAGGCGCGCGAGAGGGAAGGGGAGCGCGAACCAATTCGAGAGCAGCGCGAGGGACTGAACGGTCTATCGTCTACTATCAATCAGACATATACATTCATGTAGTACATACATATGTATGTACATATGTGCATACAAATGTGTTGGGCGAACCACTTTGGCTCTTCGAAAAAGAAACTCTAATTTATGCAATGCTCAATTAGGGAATTGAGCAGCAGCTCACCGCGTTTGCCTCACGATGAATCCAGTTGTGCTTAGCCTTTGTAGCGGCGAAGTTGTGGACGTATGAGAAGAAGATGTCGAGGGAAGGCAACGTGGAGACATTGTAGGACAGAGACTCCGTCTGTTAATCACAAGACAAAATGTATATCTTTATATGTCTCTCTTCCTGGCCCATAACACTTTGAGATATCAAATTCTTCGTACATTCTGATGTGCCAGGAAGGCGTAATGATGCGCGGGAAGCGGAGGAGTCTCCTCGAAGCAAGTCGTCTTCCTGCCGTCCCGCGTTGCGGTCGCGTCGCGGCTGACGAGAGGCTGTGTGTTCGAGAGCGCGCCCGTTGCCGCGTCATGCGTGAGGCACAGCGTGAGAGGCGCACGCTGGGCAGGCAGCGTCGGCAGCACCTTGTTAGAAGAATTTTTATTTATTTGGCAACACATTCATGTTTTTTAACTAGATAAGAAAATTAATTTAATGTTTAAAAATGCCACTTGCCTGTTTGACGTCATCGTAGACGCCGAAGTGGCTGCCGGCGAGGGCGGCGATGGCCCGATTGAAGTGGACGGGCGTCTGCTGGAAGAGCGACGGATTCGGCGTCGCGCCTGTCAAATATCCACATACACATTGCATTTTATCTTGTTTTTATTTTCTTTATATTTGGATGAATGAGCCTTGTAGTCTGACCTTCCCGCTTGAGAGTCTGCACACCGCGCAGCACAAGACGAAGAGGTTCACTCGACTCAGACGCGAGCGAGATTGTCAGAAGCTAGAACAATTAGCCTTGTACTTCATTTCATTCATTTTCAGTAGGTCGCTTTTCTACTGAATTATTAAATTGGATTTGTTTTTATTTTAATTTTATTTCTATTCACGCTGAAACTGGCATATGAAAAAATTATCTTGGTAGTAGAAAAAAAGAAACGACTGACCTGCCGATGAGGATCGTGCTCGGTCCGCGCACAGAGTGTCCGGCCTGAAAGAGACGGGGTATGCAGCCAGCCAAACGAACATTTTTTGGTTAATCATTTCCCTTTATTTTCTTAATTTTACTCTTTTGAAGCATTAATCTCACACTAAGCCGAGCAGTCTTTCATGTTCGACCGCTGTTCTCATTATCCTTTCAATCATAAGGAATTAGGTGCTTGCGTCAACCTGTTACTTTTTGGTCGCCTTCGATTCCCTATCTCATCTGCCTTTTCTTCTTTTAGAATTCCGATGGTATGTAGGTCTGCCTAATAATACTTCGCCGATAAGAGTGTTAAGCAAACATAAGTGATCAAGAGAGAGAGAGAGAGAGAGAGAGAGAGAGAGAGAGAGGGAGAAAGAGAGAGAGAAAGAGAGAGATAGAGAACCAGAGAACTGCGAGCCAAGAGAAGGGAAATACAGTATGACTTAGAAAAGTGAATGATCCAAAGGCTAGGAGTCTGGCGGAAAGCGGTGAAGAGCAGCAAAAAGACTGGGGAAAACAATGTTTTGCTTGCAGGTGATAAGAGAAGCAGCCCCGGGGGCAACAAATCACTGACAGCCAGTCCTCGGAATGAGCTTTCTTTCATTGGGGAAACATGCAGAGGAACAGAGCATCAAGGTGTATGCTCCCCTTTCATTGATAGAAAATGCTTAATAAGACTACTGGAATGTTTATGTGGCTCTATTGTATGGCTCGCACATTGTATGTATATGTACATATGTTTATAAATAATATGCACGTACATATGAAGTTTTTCGTTTAATATTGAATAAATGTTCAGAGCCACGACATTTTTGCAAGAGCATACCCGATTCGCAGCCGACGACGAAGACTTCTTCAGGAGAGAAACGGAGGAAGCGGCCCGCGTCAAGTGCAATCTGAGGGAAGCGACTGTTATTTCGCGTGATCGATGCATACTTCACGATAGATATTAATGGTAAACAGAAAGATAGAGTTGAGGAGAACTCTGGCGAAAATGATTACTTTTTGCTATTTAAAAAAACAGAAAGAGATTTTAGCTTTTATTTTCTCCAAAAAGAACCTGTTCCATAGAAGCAGCTGGCTGGAGGAATAGCTCGAAGTCAGAGCGAATGGTTTCCTGGACTACGAATCCGACGGAGATGTTCGCATGGTAGGCGAGCAGGCGGGCGGCAGACGGTCCGGTTGGGGAAGCGGGCCCCGCTTTCCTAAAACGATACATAATTTCATTACTAAAAACATTATGCAATCCACAATGGCAAATTTTATCTCAGAATGTAAAACTGTTTATCTTTTTCGTTTGTTTCGAAATGGCATGTATTTTTTTTACTTCGTGCCAGTCTCATGAATGTACACCTTCGTTCTTATGTCTATAAAACATATATGTATTTGGTCTCTTTGGTGGCCTTTTCCAAGGCCATCAGTTTCCATTTATCTGTCTTGAAAGAGAAGACTCTTTTGACGCCGACTATGAAAGCTCGCTAAGGTTTTTTTTACTCTGACACGAGAGAGTGAGTGAAATTGTGTGAAGAAAACATTCTAAAAAAATTTTTACTCACTTGTGCCCGCTCAGTTTTGCACACTATTTCATGTCGCTGCTTAATTTGAAGAATGACACAACAAACATCCAATTTTACTCCCAATTTATTTCGGCCTGACCTCCGCATTCTGCTAAACCTTTTTTATTCACAATGGACAGACAAGATAGAATGGAGCGCGTGAGAGGAATGGAAAGAGAGCCAGAGAGAGAGAGAGAGAGAGAGAGAGAGAGAGAGAGAGAGAGAGGTTTTGGAGTGAGAAAACGGCTGCGCTCTCGCCCAGCAGAAGTGCATTGACGGCTGCTACACAAGTGGATAATGTAGGCAGCGGCCAAGAGTAGAAGAACTTCGTTAAAGGAAAGAAACATTGAGAGAGAGAGAAAGAGAGGAAAAGAGACAGGGAGAGGGAGAGAGAGAGAGACGGAGGGAGAGAGAAGGAGGGACAGAAAGGGAGGGAGATCGAGGGAGAGTGAGAAAGAGGGAGGGAGAGAGTGTGTTGTGGTGGAAGTGACTGGCCAAATAATGTGACCTGGTCATGCTGGGGCAGCTGGTCGGTTGCACGGGCAGCGCGGCGCAGGACAAGACATCGAAACGGGGCTGCTTGGTTGTCGTTGCAGCCTGGAGGGCACTTTGACTTATTAAGGAAAATATTACTTTGAACTTAAATGTCAACGTGCAAAAACAAATTAGTGTTGTGTTGGATTTAATAAAGAAATAAAGCTACTACTGTGGTGGTAGTCTCCATCGAAGTGGTCCCCTCCTCAGGCAGCCCATGCTCCGTGATTGGCTCTATCACAATCGCGTCCTCGGCGCTACCAATTCCCGTGCTCTACAATAATATCCAATAAAAGATGGTTTAAAAATAATGCAAAAATGTTGAAATGAAGCGGAAGAATGTTGCATGCCTCGTCAGACTGAGTTTCAGTGGAAGAGCTGGCCACTCTTTCGGTGGAAGTGAGGATTGGTGCCTGAGGAGGCCGAGCAGGAACCGCACGAGTCGGCGTAGACGGTGGCCCCTCTGTATATCCATTCAGTGCAACAAATATACAAATATATAACGGTATATTATAAATGTATGAATTCGAGTTGATAGCTGACCACCAGTAGCAGTCGCGACGGTCGTGTTCACGATGAGACTAGCATCTACCGTATCCTCGATCATGACGTCATCATGCGTAGCTCCGCCTCTTCCGAAGACTGCGACGGCAACGATAACAGCGAGAAGGAGAGCAACGACGGCAGCAAGGGCGGCTACGAGGTAGACGAGGGGAGGGCGGGCCAAGGGTAAGGCGGCCGACTTGGCCATCGGGTCGGGCGAAGCGGGCGGCATGAGAGAAGAGGGGGGAGGGACAAGGGAACGGAAGGTGTCGTCGAGGGAGGAGGCGGTGATGAGACAGGGCCCGCAAGTCGGAGACTGGTGATTGATGAAGGCCGGCCGCGACGGATGAGTCACTGGGCTCTCCTCTCTCTTACTCACTCGAGCTATTTTCTGAATTGGATTAAGGAGCAATCATACAGAGAACATAGAAAAGAACAAATACACGTACTTACGGTTGAAGATGTATAATCTCCTGAATTTCTCCATGCTCAGAATTTGCACCTCTGAGTATTTCACCTTCTCCCACATCCCCTCTCACTTGCGGCCAGAATAGACATGAACAAATGATCGCCCGGGGAAGCGAAGGGAAGAAGAACAACTTATAAGGCTAGTACTTTTATGCAGGTCACATCTATGCATCTTTTCGACCGTGACGGTGGCAGATCACAATTGCACATTCTAAGGTTATTCAACTCAGAAACCTCAACATGTAGGAGTTATAGGGTGAGGCGAAGCCTAGGAAGGATAAGAGAGTTGATGAGATGAAGAAAAGACGTAGCGGAGACCATCCACGACATCTGCTTCTCTCTCACAAAAATAAAGACACGACATGTGACACGTTTCATGGCAAACCAACTGCCGGAAGAGGAGAAGAGAGAGAGTGAGAGAGCGAGAGGGAAAGAGTGAGAGAAAGAGGAGAGGGAGAAGAAAGAGGGAAGAGAGAAAAAGAGAGGGGGAGAGAAGGAGATGAAGGGAGAAAGTAGAAAGATGGGCGAAACGAACATGAGGATCCTTTGTCAACTACAAATCCAAACTTCAAATACTTCTTGGCCCCATTTTAAGCAAGGCTTGACTATGTGAGCCCATGGTTTTAGGGCTCAAGAAATCCACATGTTCTAAATTGGGAAAAAATATTACCGTCCGAAATGTTGACAAAACAAAATAAAATTGTCTATTTGCTGAAGACATGCCAAACTGGATGTCCGGAAAAGAAAGAAGATCTCGGATTCCAGGAAAGTTCAGGCCGGGGGATAAGGAAAGATATATGAAGAGCAAGGGACCCGCCTTAGGGCGACAATCTCGCTCCTGTCCTGTCAGCTGGTGCTGATATGACGAGCCGGCATTCTTGGGGTGATGAGAGGAGAGAGAGACAGAGAAAGAGAGAGAGAAAGACAGAGAGAGGGGGAGAGGGAGAGATGGCGAGAGTTCAGAGAGAGAATGCAGACGATCGGATTTAGACAGGGATGGCCAGAGGCGATGCCAAATCCACACAGAGATGATCGATGAGCTAGAGTGGTCCATTCAGAATGAGAAGATCGGGTGTGGGAAGAGAGGGAAGTTACGGCTGCAGTGGATGAGAAGAAGCTGGTGAGCATGGGGTCAACAGTCGGAGAGGACTCCCTGAGAGAAGTGTTTTCATCTCCCTCTCTATCTTTCTCTTTCTCTCTGATCTCTCTTCATCATAAAACATAAGTTTGGTAGTGGCGCACGAGAGAGAGAGAGAGAGAGAGAGAGAGAGAGAGAGCGTATGGTAGAAGCAGCTATTCGGAGAGAGCCAAGGAAAGATAGAGAAAGCAAGAGCTAAAAGAAGGAAAAAGGTGCACGTCTGTTCAAGAACGGGAAGCTGCTTCATCGGCACTGGCTAAGCCCTCTCTTCGGAGAGAGAGAGGAACGGCCGAAGGATGGCAAGCGGGGCGGGGCAGGGAGAAGAACTTTATCTTCATCTCTCTCTCTCCCTCGCCCTCTCTTTCACTTTCTCTCTTTCACTCTACCCGGATGAGTAACAGATACCGGGAGGAGAAGTAAGAAAGAGGAAGCGCGGCAGATCATATGAAGAAGAAAATGAAGAAGCGATTACTCTCCATGATGAGCTGGATACGTCACACAAGAATTCGCTCTTACCTTCTTTATTTCTCTCACTCTGTCCATCTCTTTCTCTCTCTCTCTCTCTCTCTCTCTCTCTCTCTCTTCGAATCCACCTCTTCATGTTTCTAGTGATACGTCTCTCCCCGATTCTCTTCTCCTCAATATCCATCACACTGCCTTCTCTTGTTCACAGTTTTGGTTATTACCAAATGATCCCTTTGTACTTTACCCTCTCTCATTCTCTCACTCTCGCTCTCTCTCTCGCTCTCTCTTTCTTTCTCTCCACCTCTCTCTTTCTGTATCTCCCTCTCTCTCTCACTCTCTCTATCTCTCTACCTTTCTTCCTCGGGAATAGCGCATGTTGCATGATCCTCTGTTCTCGTCTGCCCACTTCACACCTCCATTTCTTACAGCGTGATAATCGCCGTGTTCTGCTCAACTAGAGCATAAATCTGCTCAATAGTAGATTTATGTGACAATTTGAATAAGATCATTTTATTTGTTATTAATTTTCCGAATCATGCGTACAGTGTTTAAAAATAAATAAGGACACTGCCACATAAAAATCCCCACCGTATCAGACAAAGTGCTTCAAAGACGAGTGTATCTTATAAAAGCAAATATACACAGAATAGGAGAGAGAAAGAGAGCATACGTCGGTTGGATAGGGAGAGGGAGAGAGAGAGAGAGAGAGAGAGAGAGAGAGAGAACATAGGATGGATGGAGAGGGACAGAGAGAGAGAGAGAGAGAGAGCAAAGGTCGGTTGGAGAGGGAGAGGGAAAGAGGGGACACATTTGGTGTGCCAGCGGCATTACGGTATCGCTTGAGACTGATACCGAGCTGCGGCGTTGGTCTTGAGAATCTCTAGGTACTCTCTGACCCGTGTTTTCTTTTGAAACCAGAAGCAGATACTAGGTGAAGAGCAATCGTAATTGACTGCGAGTTTCCTGACTTAGCATTCTGAGATGACAGAAGTAGAAACATAGCACCATCCTGCTAGATATATATGTAGAAAAGTAGTAATTCAAATAAAAAATATACGCAAAGAAATGGCAATCAAAAAAATGGAGTGACCTCTTCTTGTCTTGGTCTGCTTGCTGCACGTAACAAAGTGTTTGCTTAGCATCATAGAAGATGGTGATAAATGATGGAGACTTTAGTGTACAACACAGGAAGAGGAAGACAAGAGTGCTCTCCCCTCCCCTTCCCTCTTCTCCCCACTTTTTACTTCTTCTTTTTTTGTCACCTGGTTGATACGAATTCTTTCAGAGGATGTGACACTGCTAAAAGGTGCTTACCATCTTCATTTCCTGAGCTCTCTCTCCATCTCTCTCTCT